>CM019236.1:65301419-65389325 GCA_009741485.1 Malurus cyaneus samueli
AGATCTCCTATCATTGTTCTGATTGCTCTCATTGTCATTCATTGAAATACCAAGGGCAATACTGCCAGGATTTGAGTGTGGGCTCTTTCAGTACCGCAGTTCTCAGGAAAAGAGTGAAATAAAATCACTCACATTAAACAATAATGCTCCTACATCTAGTAACATTTCATAAATTTATTACATATTACCCTAATGCAGGTTTATACCATTGCTCATATAAACACACTGCATGAATTACTCACTTGGTTCTCTGTAAATGTATTAATATTGTTCATATAAGAGATGATTACAAGAAATACAAGCAAAAACACATGAGCAAACTGGTAATTCAGGAGTAGTTGCATAAAGTTATACTAGTTTTAAACTGTATTTACATTACAAAGAATCAGCCTAGAAATAGTTATCTTAGAGTAAATCATTATCAAAAATCTCTGTTGAGAACACCTAAAACATCAGTGACCTTAATTTATCTCAATGTATGTACTAAATACAAATACCCAACTTTACTGGCTGAAATCCTACCCCATTTAAATTAATTCTCCTTCCATTTCAGTGCAGCTTGGGAATTCATTAAGTGGTGTAGAAATGTTAAGGCCACTGTGACCCATCTTCAACAGAAATGTAAAATCAAGACTTATTATTTATACCTCTAAATTAAGTATCAGTCTGCTTCTTAAATAACATCTAGGATTTCTTTTATAGGATACCTAAAATGACCTCTTATAACATGCAGTCTTTCACAACAGCAACACAGACATCACAGATTAAAAGTTAATCCTATTTTAAAGAATTCCACTCCTGAACAATATTTTTCTTTTAAACTGCAGTAATCTCCCTGAAGAGAGCAAAATGTTGGTAAGTAAATGTTGAATCTCTGAAAATTTTAGTACTATATTATTTTCCAAAGCACCAAAGAGCAATGTCAATTGCATGCATCTGTACAGAGCTGAGGATCTGCATGGTGAGATCCCAAAGCACTGCAGAAATGTAATTAAAGTCTCTGGTTGTTGTGAGCTCTGAAACAAATTAGTGATAAATTTTCCAAGCCTTAAAAATATCCTGTACTAAAACTCCATTTCATCTGCACGGCGAGGTCTCACTAACAACCTCACAAATGCAGACAGATATGAAACTAACTTGTCAAACGAACATCTGCATCCCACAGAGTAAGGTCAAATATTGTTTCAGCTTTTAAATTCATATTGTGTAGGCTGTGTCTTCCTTTGATCTTGGTTTTATATTCTACAGAAATACGCTACCTACGGCTTTTAGGAAACCTGATAATCAAGCATGAAAGTTCAGTAACCGCTTTATGTATTTTAGATTACTTTCCTACCGAGATTGGAGATTTTCCTTTTATATTGATGACTACATCTGCTTTCTGGAATTATCACACATTTAACTAAAGTCTCTGTATAACTTCATGTGCTTCCTATGATTCATTAATGAAAAAGCATAGCTGAGTTTATCCAAAACAAGAGAAAACTCACACCAACATTCTTGGATGTTGTAAATAATTTGCTATGTAAATCAGACTTCCGTTGATCAGCATTCAGGAAAGTCTCTCATTCAGTTTAACAGTAACTTTATTTAATGTACTTATTTAAAACCTTGTTCCCTACATAGAGTTAGATATTTATTCCAGGACCTATAAAAATTTCCCAGCTTTTATTACCACTCTTATTTTTCTTAGACTTCTACAGAAAATGTCACCAATTACTTAAAGAGAAAGGAAGACTAGAAAATTCAAGCAACAAGTAGACAAGATAACTTAAATCCCAGACAAGCCAAAAAAAAAAAAAAAAAAAAATAGGAGTGTCTGCACAATATAGCAGCAGTCATATGCTTTCAGCCATATCTTGCTGTAGAAAGGTTAAAATGAAGTCAGAACCAAATGCATTTTTAAATAAACAAGCTGCTTGTGGGCATAAAAACATACTCTAGCTTATTGCAAACAAACAGATGTACCTGCAGAGACACGGGGACAGTCTGGCAGCATGGACTCCACTGACGTGTCCAGGGGCTCGGAGCTGGATACCCAGTTGCAGCAGTTCTGTAAGAGCACACAGGCAATTCTGGGATAAGCCAGAAACTCAGAGCAAAAATAAATACAGATATTGTAAGTGAGGAAAATCATGACACCTAAATATTCAAACTAATTTACATAGTAGTCCCAATAGGGACTGGACAGTACACTACACTAACTTACATTTATTGACAATAAAATACTGTCATTTCATGCTAAATAAGTAGTGTAAAACCATAATGCAGGAGATTTCTAATGTGCTTAATCATGTGTAAGGTGCTTTGTAATCACGTCTTGTAAGTGCTACATTGAATGCCAGTGGACTTGAGCAGGTGCTTGGACGAAGCAGTGCCTGAACTACGCACCACACATTTTAAGCTTTTCCTATTTCATGTTGATATAGATACTGTGACTGCTCATTTGCTAACATTAAGAAATCAGAATTTTTCAGGGTGTTTTGATGGAGTACACAGTGGAAAGCATGTTTGCGAAAATGTGAAACAACATATTATAACTGAACAGAAGACATCAAGATAGCAGATTAATATTACTATAATTGGAAATACAGCTGAGATGAATGTGCATGAATATAAAAAAAAGGCAAATACTGGTCTTTGGGGGATTATATTCAGGAAGCATTTACATTTACCTTTCATTCCTGAATCTCTGAGTAGGATGAATTTACCATGAATTTTCTAAATGTTTTGCTCCAAATGCTATCTATTCAGAGTAGTCTATAAACTGAAGTATTAAATAATATGCTTTCAATAAAATATGCTGAAACTACATCACATCTACTGAACTGAAGATTGAATTATAAAGCAACTACATTTTTAATAGGATTACCAGCTGAACAAGAAGATCTACATTGCTTGCTTTATTAAAAATCTGAGTTTCTCCTTTCTGAAAACCTGATTAACTTCATTAAGAGGGAAAGGAAAAAAAATGCACAACTTTTTGGAAAGACCCAATCAATTTTTGGACAGATTTTTAAAAAATCATACCAGCAGCCATGATAGTAAAAATGGACGACTTCTATTCTGTAAACTGCATGTATTGTGTATTTGTAGATGCTTGCTGCCCCAGTTGTGCACCATGGAGTCTGTCCTCACTGTGGAAAGATCCTTGACTGGTAGATCAAGTATCTTATTGTATTTCCTTAATTCATTCTGTCTGGAAGAAGATGTCAGCTGTGTTGCAGTGAGGAGAGAATTTCAAAGGCTTCAGTCCCCACCAATAAAGGACGAGGAATGGCTTTTGAATAGATTTGTCAAGGCAACCCTACTGTTCTGGGACCAGGGAGAGCAGGGACAACATAAAGGAAGGGTTGCTATATGAGATTAGAAAGTGAAGTTCACAAAGCATGGCAGATTTTTGTAAGAAACAGTAGATCAATGAAACTATTGAACTCAATGGAAAAAGAAAAAAAACAAACACACCATCCAGCAATATAACATATTTAGTAAAAAATTGTTAAAATGGAAGTATTTTACAAAGGTTTTAAGGTTTCAAGTAGTGAAGCATTACAATTTTATGATTTGCATGTGTAATTTTAATTAACAGCTGAATGTGAAACTGCAAATGTAAGGTGGTTGAAATTACAAAAGAAGTAGAATTTTTATGAAGTATTACAATCATTTGAAATAAGTAAAATTAATATTAACTACTGATAGAACACTATATCAGAAAGCTGGAGATAATACAGAAGATTAGCACACAATTAACTAGCTTTTATATACAATGTGACACTTGCCTGTAAGAAATAAGTATTCTCGAAAGCAGTGTCAAGATATGTAAATGGATGATTTGTTTTATCATTCATCACAGCTCCTAATAAATTCAAAAATCATGACTTCTATAGGTACTAAAAATAGGCCAGCAGTGATACAGGAGAGATAGCTCCAATGAAGAATTACTTTATTTTAACAATTCATTCTTTCAATGACAGCAATTAGCCACACAGACAGGCAGCGATTAGGTGTATATTTTAATTATTATTCATTTCACCAGTAGCCTTAAACCTGATTAAAGTAAGAGACATCCAGGTGATATGCTAGTCTTAATACCACTCAGCCACATTTCACATATGTAAAATTCTTCTTTCTTATAGGAGATTTTTAATGCTAATGTAAGTTATGACATTCCAACCACTTTTTAGGCCATTAATCATTTAACTTATTCTTTAACATCTACTTTCTGCAAATGAAATTAAAGGTAATGCATTTTCTTATTCCAACTAAATGCTTAAAGAAAAATGGAGTTGTCAGATTCAAATTACAGGATTTAAAATTTCAGTTTTACTACATAACACATATTTTAAGGTTTTGATTTCCCACAAAGAAAATGGGGATTTCTCTGACAGAGCCTGTAGGGGTTACCATTCTTTGTATTTTTAACACTTAAGTCAGAGCTGTCAGGCTGCATCCCAGGTGATCCTCTATTCCCATCAGTCACGGCCTCTAAAACTTTAAGGTTAAGTCAGGAATAGATACTCTCTACACAAAGTTTCACTAAATCCATGAGAAAAAGTCATATCTAACCAGAAGTTAAGGATATGACTAGTTTAAATTTGCTCTGCGCACCTATTGTTTTAGTGCTCTGCCATGGGAATGCAAAAAACACAGAGATGAGCCTGATCTGTCAAGGACGAGATTCACAAACAGTAGTTTAGTTGGTGTCGCCTTAAAAATATTATTTTTTAAATCTCAGCAACCCAACACATAAGTATGAGAGCTTTGGAGAGCTACAGGAGTAATTGCATCCCAAAAAGCTGCTGAGAGAAAGAGTATTTTGCCAGTTGTGCAAATCATCAGACTGAGTCATGAAGACTTAAAGGGGATTTTCCACCATTGTCAGATCAACCCAGTTAGCACCGCGTGGACCCAGGGCTTTGCTCCAGGTATTAGGCACTGCACAGGCTGCTGTAGCACATCTCAATTTTGCTGTGCATCAGGAAGAAATACTTAGCATTTTGACTGCTAACCTGGAAGTTCAGAAATGGCTTTAAACTTGGTTGTTTCAGTGGCTGATATGGATACATGATTTCCACTGTCATGTAATATGCTGTCTTTCACACCCCAAAAACCAGAAGAGGTCAGCAGACAGACATGTTTATTCAGCCACACACAGATGTACATACTCCAACTCTTTAAAAAAGCATGGCCTTACCTCTCGCATCCATTCTCGAATAGTTTTCCCAACTTCTTGATGCCACACATTGTGAACAGAGTCTGTCAACGCCACAGCAGTTACCCTGTTCTTTACTTCTGCCTCTCGTTGAATCATCTGTTAAAAAAAAAGTATTTCAATAAATTCCTTTTATTGAATAGTCTGCTTAGTGAGAGATAATGATCTTACATAAAAAAAGAAACAGCAATAGAGATTCAATACTTGACTTCAACTTGTTTTAAAGTTTATACAAATCCTAACGGGTCCAGAAAAACAGAACTATCTAATATTTTTGATAAAAAAAAATAATACTAACTTTTAACTGACTGAACTATTCAGTCCTATTATTTTCCATGTGGCTTGACAATTCTAGGATTAAAGGTATCATAGTGAAAAAATGGAAGATTCCCTGAGGACACCTTTTACAAGCTTCTCCAAGTTCCTATTTCAATGCTTCAGGGAAGCTGGTACCTGTGGTTCACTGTAAGGTTCTCATGACTATCATCTACTAATTTTCAGTAGATTGCTGTAGCTTTTCTGATGTACAATCTCACTTTGACTTGTAGGTTTTTTTTTTCTTTTTCCATCCAATTTAGCTATCTTGCACGCTCACCATGGTCCCCAAATTCTTCTCTCTTCTCTCTTATTCACATGCTTACTCAGCTAACACCAAAGCCTCTCAACATTTTTAGGATATTAAAGAGCCTGTGTTGTTGCAAATGACAGTATGACTAAATAATATCAGTTCCAAAATTAATTAAATGATTGCTGCAAAAAACACGAGTGAACTGACAAAGATGCTGTGGAATTCAGCACTGTTCTGCAAGATAAAAGGTACTAGGAAAGAATAGTTTGATATCAAAGAGAGACAAAAAGGTTTTAATCTCCTGACATGAGTGATCCTAATTTGCAACACTGGATCAAAGAAAGCATAATAAACTATACTTATAAAACCAGTATTTCACATCCAGTGTCATTATCACTGTGTATGCTGCAATAAAGTTAATAATTTTTTTAAGCTTGCTTTTATATAAATGTAACACATACCAAATTGCTAAAATCAGGCATTCTTTCTTCATGCTCTAGTGATTGCTTATCAGCACACAGGCTACACCTCTGAACCCACTGCTTCCTGTCCTTGACATAAGAATTACTCCAAAATCCTACCAGAAAAGAAGTTTTTTGAAAGAGATAGTACCTAAAAACAAGACCTGTCAGCCACACACACTGAACCCCGCTGTACACTGAATAAGTTTTTGAAGCATATGTACTAATATTCCTGTTCCAGTGCTGTGCATTCCAGCACTCATTTGGCTGCACAGCCTTCCAGCAAACACTGTGATTTAAACAGGCAAGGGTGCAAAAATATCACTGTCCTTGAAGCCCACATACCTACCAATTACTCAGAGTTATTACATGCTGGGTGAAGTTTAAAATCATCACCAGCTCAGAGTATTCCAGCATGACTTCCTCCATGAAGGGCTGGTATTCAGAAGCACTTCTAATGACCAGCAAAGATAAAAAATATGTTCCGCTTTGGAAAAGCAGTTTTTTCTCAGGCTACTGTGTCCCATGTTTCTGTTTCGAAAACTATCCATCCAGTTCATCTTAGAACATCACCTTTTTCTTCAAATCACAAGAAAATACAAAGGTGCAGTTCCCTTTTTCCTTTCCAGACACAGGCTAGGTTTGCTATTCTCAATTTCCCTATGCACATGTAAGAACTGGCAGCCATTGATCACCATCCCTTTCTACTCTTTCTTCATATGGTACATGCAGTCTTTGCTTTTCAGATCATATATGATATATAGGAAATAATATGCAATACCCAACATGCTCCTGGTGCTTGCCATTCAGCTTTGTGGATGCCTGCAGAATTGTATTCTCTTCACAAAGATCAGCAAAGAGACTGAGGCTGACAATGTGATGTTTTTGATAACTCAGCCACAGTGCTAGGGTTAGGATAAGGTCTCATGGATGAAGCAGCAAAGAGGGATCAAAGGGATTAACTGAGCCTCACTTACAAATTCTTTAACATCCAGCCCAGAAGAAAAAAGTTTTGGTAGGCATCCATGCCCTTCTGAGCCAACTCAGAAAGAAACAGACAAAAACAATACATCAAGTGGGGAAAGGATCAAGGGTATAATCTTCACTTAAACAAGAAGTCTAACGTGTCCATGTTTCAGTGACACAGAAATGTCACAACAGAGCAAATCAAACTGAGGATACTTTTGCTTCTATCAGAGCAGCTCAAGTTCCCTGCTACAAGGGGATGTTCACTGATAATAATAATCGAGGAGAACAGATCCAGGTTAAACACAAGCAGCAGACCCTCTTATCAGGGATGGTAATTTACCCTTCCATAAGATACAAGAAGTCTATGTGCTTTTGGGCACAGGTGCTTGAATACTCAATAAATGTTTCAGATTCAATGGATTGATAGCTCACACTTAAAACATACTCATCGTTTCTAAAACCAGTTTTGAATTAAGATAATTTAAAAAAAAATGGAATAAAATTGTAATAGTAGAATGTATTTACTTTAAACAAAAATGTAGCATCCAGCTACCATTCAAATTTGATACAACTTGAAAGTTGCCCCAAATTCCAAGGGAAGGGTACTATAGGATGCATGATTTACATTTCCCAGGACTTGTATTCTATGCAGCCTGTACCATTTTTGATGTGGACATACTAAAACTGAAGATATTTAATAGACCACAGTCTACTAAAAATTAAAAAATTAAAAAATTAAAATCTTTTTCTTCAGAATAATAATGTTTTTTTTTACTGAAGGAAACAAAGGCCTAAGGATTTTGTTTAAATTTCATTTTATGCCTTATGCTCTTTGTACATTTGTAAATTCCATAGAGAGAACGTTTTCAAAGACTAGGAATTACTTAATTTCCTGCTCAATGCCCATTTTAAAATCTTAAATTATTCTTAGCTGAGTAGATTTTGCAGAAGACATCTCCAGACATCTCTCTGTGAACCTCATAATTGAATGGTTCTGTTCTTACACTCCTTCTTCCAATAATTTGTTTACAATCAGAAGTAGGTAAACTGGCACTTCTGTGTTATGTAGACTTATTCTCATGTATCAATGAGATACATCGATATATCATGCATCACTCTCAATTCTGGATCCTCTAGACTTTCCCAATATTCTTCTCTCTTCAAGCATTTCCATTTTATCTTTGTTCATGTGTCCAGTCTTTGTAGTCATAGTCAAGTTTCATTTCGTAACTTATTAACTGCATACTAACACTATACATTTGATTCCTTTAGAATGACAAGTTGCAGACCAGTTTTCCTTGCAACAAGTTAGAAGGCATTCAAGAATCATTTTGAATGTCCTCTTTATCGCAGTGATGGAAAATTTGTTCCTTCACATTGAAAGGGAAAATGTCAATTATCTGTTTGGAGAAGCATTCAGCTCTAATAGTTGCATAAGCAAGAACTTGAAATTCCCTAAAAATGCATTCCCTAAGTTCATGCAAAATAATTTCTCATTTATGGCTCAACTTAGTAAGTATTCTACTGCTAATCTGTCAATAAATTTATATTACACAGTTATCATAACATTATAATGCCAAAAGGTTGATACTTTATTATCTGTAGCATATATAAAGAAAACATAGCTTCATACGTATAATATATATACAGTATATTTAGCATGCATATATAGTTAGATGACAAAATACGCCTTTGGTATGTATTTTGGAGCATAATACTCCTGTCAAGTGAAAGCATCAGTGTGTTAAAAAAGGACTCAAAGGTCTGATCCTGCAAACATGAAAACCCATGAATTAGACTACCAATTAGACTTAAGGTAAATGACCTGTGAGAGTAAATCCTTGAAACATTGATTGCATACCCTTTATACCTATTCTAACATTTAAAACAGGTAAAAATTCCAACTTCTGAGAAAAGTAAAAACAAATTAAAATATTACCTTATTTTTATAGGCTTTTATTTTTTCAGGTTCATATAATCAAACCAACAACCATTGCTTCACATTCAGGGAATAAATATAATTCTGATTGTTTATAATTAGGAAAAATGGATTTTAAAATTAATTAAAAATATATCCAAACTTTCATTTCTCTTGAAGTTTTGCAAAAACCCTTTCAGCTATTTTCTTCATCTTCCATTGCAATTTCAGTTGGGATGATGTTTACATGGTATGCACTGGACTTCAGTGGGCATGTTGACAACAACATTTAGCTGGGAGTAATATATAATAATAATAATATATAATTTTGATATAAGTCCTACATTGTATCCAGGTGCATCATACTGGTTTGAGACTCTTAAGACATTTTGGCATCTGCCAACAGAATTCTTTCCAGAGGAAACAACTGGAAGCCCCTGTCCAAAAGACCTCAATGGTTTCCAGAAATGGCATGAATTTGCAGTAGAAATCCTGGTGGATCGAAACAGCATCAGCTGGATGCTGAAATATTTGTAAAAGCAGTGGAAGATGGGAAAAGCAAAGAGATCATGCAACAGGAATGGGTACAAGAGGGGAAACTTCCTTTTGGAAGGGCGCCCAGATTCCTTGTTGGTAACTTCATACGCTCTCCTTGTGATTTGCCTGTTACAAGCCTACAGTCAACCAACATCCTCTTCAACCATCATTTCCCTCAGTCTCATACAAATCAAGTAACTGCTCTGTCTGCGTGTCAAGACTTGAATTTCTCCTCAGTTACAAAACTCCTCTTCACCAGGATGTATGTAATTCTGTATGCTTGTAGTGCAAGTTTGTTGGACTGGGATTCCTAAGACCTTTCACTGCTTCCTGAATAGAATTCCTGAATTTCTGAAATACTCAGTTTTTTGCACATCTTAAAATGGAATTATATCCTCAAGCACTCATAAAATATTATTCATTAGGAATTAGAATTACTGAGCGACTATGCTTGAACAGCACAAAGCAAAAATAATAAACAATCCAAAGTTCCACCAGTTCTCATTTTCAATTAGGAACAACAATAAATTACCCTAAATGAATTTGCATATGTGATAAAATCCCTACTTGCAGTAGACAAAGCCCCTGATACACATCAGCTTTTAAACAGCAAAAGAAAATTCCTTCAAAGATATAATTGGAGAACAGCCAGAGTACTTTCTGATATTTTGTTCAAAGATCCATTGGCTGTTACAACTGGGGTTCTTTTCTACAGCAGTAAACCACACTGCAAAAATAATATTATTACATGAATGTATCAGAAGAGACTGCCTTAGAATACCTGGAGTCTAGGACTTGTCAAAGTTCACAATGTAAACCATAGTCTCTTGCAGAACTACTGAAAATTTCCACACACACCTTACATTGAAGCTGTCAGTTTATAAAACCAATCATTATTTTAAAAATATTTACATCAAAAATAGCTCAAGATTTAAAAAGTCATCTCCATTATGCATAACTCAGCAAAAAAAAAGCCCAACTTAAAAAAAACCTATACACAAAATTCTGCTGGCACATTTTGAACAGTGAAAACAACACTCATGGTTCTCTTGTAAAAAAAGCCTCAGGTTTCAGCTTTATTAAAACATTAAACCTAATAACGGTATTCTGTTCTCTTGACTACTGTGTCACGACAGTTAGCTAACAAGAGAAAAGCCTCTGAGGACCAGCAATAACGAGTGGAACACCAGCTTCCCAAACACAAGTGGTTTAGGTGTGGCAGGGCTAGGGGTAGGAATGCTGGCTCATCTCACTTACAAACCTCCCAGCAATTTGTCTAGCATGAATAAAGTGCAGCAGTTCAACAGAAAACCCATCACATACTATAAATTAGTATGGTACTGTGGGGATAAAAATTTTTGAACTGATCTGCTACATCTTGCAGCAGACCAAACCAAAATGAGCTGGTGTCAGGGACATCCTCCGCTGTGTCCGTAGCACAAAATACTGGCATTCTGCAGATAACTTCCTTGCACATAAAAAAATGTACATTAGACAAGAGGGTTTGATGAAGCTCTTCCCACTAAAAATTCAACTAAAGCAAATAAAACCTAGCTCCCTATTCATTGCACCTCAAGATATTTCAGTAATCAAAGCTGTTGAGATGCCTGCCTTTGCACTGCTACAAGAACCGCCAGTTCAGATAAGAGTTTTGGTGCACCTGAGTCTACCTAGAATCAGCCAGTTGGGACCCCCTCCTGACAGCAAGAGTCTGCTGTCCCAAGATTTGAAAATCAGACTGGGGAAATCTCAATGGCATGAAAATCAAGTTTTGAAGGGTCAACAGCTTCTACCTATCTCATACAGGTACAGAATGTGAAGCATAGAGAAGAACATATAAAATGTTAATGTTCCTATGCTGCTGATTGCAGCAGCTTGCTGTTGGCTTGCCTGTAATCTATGAGATAAGAACCAGTCCAGTCTTATGAATGTGAAGTTTCACAAGGGTCTGTTTAAGTTACCAGGATTACCAGGATACAAAATTATCATGTGCAGTATTTGGCATAAATAATGGTGAGGAGTATCTGATACTCAGGCTAGGTTGTTTAAAGATAGTTTAGGTATGACCATTGTAAGTAGATGAGCCCCAGGAAAATCACACTTGCAAAATCACATAGTTCAGTAACTATTTCATTTTCTACTCACAGTTAATTTGGATTTGGGTAGTGCAAGATGGTGTGAGCGTGTGATCACACCAAACCTCCAGCACTGCAGATCCTTTGCTGCTCTGGCTTTACCGTGCGTCTGTGTAAGCATCATCCTCTTAATTGGGATGAAGGAAGTTTTCTACCAGGAGGCTGTATCATGACATCATGGCTCCAAATGACACGAACTCAGCCAGTGACACCATTCCTCTGTTGGAATACGGACACAAAACCTGCCCTGACACTTTGTTAACAAAGTTATTTTGGCTGTGATAATGAAGGATTTTTCCAAACTCTTTGCCAGTAAAACCTTACTGGTGGCAAACAACAGCTGTGTTTTCTCTTGGTTTATCTGGATTTCTGAAGCAGTGGACAGAATTTGAGTGCCATGCCTAGTTTGAAATGAAATAATGAAGTAAAGCACAAGAATAAATTAATATAAAAAATTATTTACAATTAAAAAAGTGCCTTAAATAAAATCCAAATCAAATCACAACACAATAAACCCAAAATATTTCTCAATGGCCTTAACAGGAGCCATCTATACCCACGACTGAAAGTGCTGTAATGAAGTGCTATAGTACCAAGAAAGGTCAAGATCTACATGGACTAGGAAACACAGATGTCTCTGCTTGAAATTGGGAGTGTCCTCAGCCTCTTCCCCCAGATCTTCTATCCTAGACTCAGCTGCCACAAGGACTTTCACAGTCCTAGCCAGATCTGGGCATGAGCTATAGTTCTGAACACTTCCTTGTATGAATGTAGGCTGGGTGCGACACTTTCAGGCTGCTATTGCAGACATTAGGAACAGTTTCAGAAGCATTAAGAGCAGCAGTGCACAGCTGACCCCCAGCAGTGGTGTCCTGCTGACATTTTATCAGAGGTGCTCCATCCAATCAAGGTGCCAAACGCTGCCTGACACCTGTCAGTGAGCAAACACTAGTAAGTTTTCAACCTCCACCAGTTTTCTTGCTATTGCAAGAAGCTGTAGGAAGCTCCATCTTAGGGAGGAGCAGGGTTTCCCGTCGTAGATTACAGAGTTACAATGACTCCTTCACTGGCACCTGCCAGACTCCCTGCAGCAGCTCTCTGCTTGTATGGGCTCCACTGCAGGGCGGCAGCAGACAGAAGCTGGACTGTCGATGATGCTACCAACCTGAGCCATCTGGTCCACCCATCTGATGGATGCTACTGCTCCAGGGCAGAGACACTCATCTGCTCCCCATCTCCCACACTGCCACTATTTTCAGCCCCAAGGCTTCAAGCCTGGTCAGTGTCTTGGTGATGATTTTTACTTTGGCCGATTTCAGATTGATTAGGCAGCAGGGCTGGACAGAAATAAATCCTTTGTACACAGGAAAAAAATTCTTCCTAAGGTACTTGCTTGAGCTGAACATCTTCTAATTTACAGTGGAGCAACTTTGCTCTGTCTAAAAACCCAGTATGCATATAAAATGGATGAATAAAACTAGTTGTTTACTCTAAGCCTGTCATGTTGGGCTCCTCCATTATGAGGGGTGAAAACATCTAAAAGCCTTGAGCCAGAGTAAGTAGATTCTTGGAATTTTTCTTACTTAGATAAAGTTAAATGCAATGCAATGATCCTATATCTGTGAGATGACTAATTGAAATAAATTGCACCTGAAAATCAGTGCATATAAACTGCTCCTGAAAATCAGTGTGCAACACAACTAATAATAAACAAGGCTTGAAAAGGAAATGATACAAAGGCTTGGAGTTTTGTTTTGATATTATATATTGCGAAGGTAATGGTTCATGTCTAATGAAAAAACATGGCCTGGAGTAAGTTATGGAAGTAATTTTCTCATGTTTCCACAAATGTGTAAATGCAGAACTCAGTGTAAAAAGTGAACAATCATATTAGTGAAATGAATGTGAAACAATCAAGTAAATAATTGTTTTTACATGTGAAGTATTAAATACTGCAGGGTAAAATGGCATCACTTCTTAATCGCTGCTGTTTGAATGGTACATGGAAAACTTTCATTACAGTTTTATGCAGATCTCATGCTAGTGCATTTTTAAAGGAAATAATCGGGCTCCTTATATTTAATTTTATATCTAGAGAGAGAATTGCACTCATTTAACATCAAGAAAGCCAAATTCTCCACAAGCTTCTAGATGTTGGCTCTGCCTGAACAAGGACTGGTCATTTGCTTAGGAAGTTACCCCTATTTTATCACATAAAACATATCAACCTATAGGAAGCCATACTTCAAAAAATTAAAAAAACAAACAGAAAATGAGAACTCTGAATGTGAAATTCAGCACCTCACAGATGGACACAAAGTCTGACATCCTGGTTATTTAAAAATAGACAGCTGGATTTCCACTTCAGCCACGGGATAAGACAACACTCACTCTTCCTGTCTTTTGAAGCCTCAGCTTCAACTCTTGCAACCTCTGAGTAACTTCAGAAAGGAAAGATTTCTCCACAGGCAAGGTCTCTGAAGCAAGAGGGTATGTAAACTGAAACTTCTGAGGTCACAGACTTTTGGAGCTAACTCTCCTTGTGGTTAGGGAATGACAAATTGTGCTTTGTTATCACAGTCAAAAGAGAAGAGCAGCAGCTTCGTTCTTCTTTCCCACTAAAATGCTGCTGCCTCTTACATGCTCCTTCACCAAAAAACGATGTGCACGTTTGGCAGAAACCCAAATTACATGAAGCAGACCACTATGTAATAGAATTATAGAATAGTTTGGGTTGGAAGAGACCTTAGACATCATCTGGTTTCAACCTCAATACATGACAGACATCTTTAAAAATCTGAAACACAGTAAAGGAGAAGAAATACTGGATAACTGTTTTATCAGCCCTCTGTATCAGATATTGGACATGCCATCTGATATCCAACAAGGTTTTCCACCCACTCATGAGATGGAAAAGTAGCAGCAAGGCTAACAAGTCTCCTTGGAGAGACTACGTATGCTGAAGGGCTTTGTGAAGTGAAGGATGTATATCTATATAAAACACAGTTCCATGTAATATAAGAAACTAATGAAAGAAATTATTCAGAAAAAGATCTTCCAATTCTGAGCACAGGACAGACTCATAATTAAATGTCTGGTCCATGCCCTGTAGCCATCAGGCACAAGATGGCAAATAAGCTCAGCCTCTCCACCATCCACAATGTGGGGAATGGACCTGCTTTCCATCGGGTGAGTCATGGCACTGCAGAAACAAACAACTTCCACATCAGGATCCCTGGACATGGAAACATGGCAGATGTCTTGGATGCTATCTCACTGCCATGAACTCTTTCTCTGTTCCTCCTCTTGGCCTGCTCAGTGATCCTGCACCAACCTGGTCATCAGCTTGCTCACGTAATTTACTTCTGAGTAATGCTCCAGGAGACTCTTGTGTACTATGCTCTGCATTGCATCCAGTGTAAGCCTGCTCATTAAACACCACAAATCACCCTCCAGGACTGATGATACCACTCAGAGAAGTGACACCAAGTAGAAATGAATCTACAAAAGAAAAAGGAGTGCCACTTCTTAGCATAATGAGGATTAGGCTGTGCCTAAGTGTGAGGACAGTGGATGTGGCACAAAAGCACCAAATATTCCCAGCTGCCTACGTGGGAAGGCACTCATCACACACAGTCCTTCTTTGGTGAAAAAAACTAAACTCTTGCACTCAACAAGCCTCAAAGAGGGACTGGCTTGTTACAAATTATGCATTCGAGGTTGTTAGGAAGCGGAAAAGTCTTCCTGAAAATTTTGTGCTGGACTCTGCTCTGTTGCTTGCACTCAGGTTGCTAGACTCAGACTTTCCTGGAGGTATCAGCCAGGACACACTGGTTGGCTCCTGAAAACAGGCTACACCAGGGGGAAGCTGGGATGGCTCAGAGAGCACTTGGTAACCTCCCCCACCCCCCGCCCCAGCTCCACGCAGGAGGAACCAGCAGGCAGAGCTACAACAGTGAAGGAAGGACCTGAACAAACTGCAGCCTTGTCTGATGACCACGACGTCTTCAGAGAGCTCAGCAGGATGCCACAGGACCATGAAGACCAGCAATCCCTGCACTAAAGCAAAAGTAGTGTCTGTTGAGATTTCCACATATGCTCTGTAATTTCTGGCCTGTGTACCCTGAAAAAGGTTTGCTGTGGATTTAACTACTTGTCCTTCTTTTTAAGCTAAGGGATGGTAATTCTCAACTTAAGAAGTCCACTTCAAAAAAGCATTTCAGAGATATTGTGAAAAGCAAAATACATTGAGTGAAATCGATGTATTCAGGCCACCATCAATAAAAATATGAAATGTTAAAACCATGAGATAAGGTAAAATGTCAGTCCCTCTTTCCCACAGCATTTCATGTCTGCTTTGTATTATATATCTACCAAATTATAACCTCCTTGTAAAAGAACCATTTTCCTTTTGTTTGGTCCTGAATGCACAGTTGGAAGTTTAAGTATCTAGCCCACAGAGAAGCACTCCTGTATACTCTTTGCCTAATTTTAAAATAAGTTAAATAGAATATACATAATAGCCATTTAGTTAGATCAAAGGCAGCTGGAGCCACCCCTGGTGTTTATTTCCGAACCATTACACATCACTAGCAAGATACTCCCTATGACCCTCTGATCTCATAAGGTTCATAAACAATGCTAAACCAGAAAGCAACCACAAGCTTTATTTCTGTTCTTTTCCTCAAAAGTCCTCTTCAGTGAAGAACACCAGGATAAGTTTGCATGTCTTTATTTCACTACCAGCACCATCACAACCTCAGCTTATGCAGGCAGAATGGGGTCTGATGAGTGACCTACTACCATGAGCAGTTACGGCTTATAACACAATTGGTTCAAAGTCATCACATTACTGGATCATGAAACCAAATATAGCTTACTGCTCCCATCTCTAGGAGCTTCAAGATGTATGTCTGTCCTCTTATAAAGCTAACACCACACTCACACCTCCAGTACTTATTTAAGTCCATTCATCAGACACAGCAACTTGAAGGCTTCTGCACGCTTTGGGAGGGGCTGTACCAATGGAGGGCGTCAGTTCTGAACTGTAGAAACACACATAATGCCAAATCACAGTTCAGTATATAGACACGTACTTAAGGCTTTATAAAGGCCCTTTTAAACTTCACAAGAAGCATCATTACAATAGAAAAAATGCTTTGGTGGGAGGTTTTCTAAGTTCAAGCAAATTATTTTCTAAACAAATTATTAAACTCACAACCCCCTCGAAATACAGGCAAACCTTACTCTGCTGAACCATCCTGGGCCTGACCATTCCTAACATACCCTGAGCTAACCACCAGAGCAAGACCAGCCTTCCCTGTGGAAAGGGAGTAAAAGGTGTGTTGCCAGTTTTCAGATTATTTCCTCCTCCAACCCCAACCTTTGTGTGAACATCTGAAATGAATGGCTTTGGCTTACAAACTTGTGCTCCTGCACCAAACAGCCCCATAAAGTTTGCAGGTTTTCCTGCCCACACCTCTTGTATTGCTAAATTTATATTCCACTCCTCCTGGTCCCCTCTGGCAAATGGGGCCAGAGACACAGGTGAAGGTAAGCTTCAGCCAAACATTATGAACAGCCCACAAAACACCCTGATGCTAAGACATGGAGACACACTGCTCCTGGAGCAGACAGGACAGGGCAGCACTGCCTGCTTTCTGGAGGGACACCATATCAATTGCTCCAAGTCTACAGATCTCTGAGACATTTGATACCAATGCATTATTAGGACAGAACGTTGTATTTTGCATCATAAATACATTGTCAGTGACTTTCGTTTTCTGCAATTGCTGCTATTTGCAGAGTGGATGATATTGCACAGCAAGGCAGCTAGCTTGGCTGCTGAAAGCCAAGTGTGAAAATAGTGGCAATAAATACCACCCAAGCCATTCTTGCAAAACGTGTTGTGGTGCACAGGTTTTATCAGCACTCTTCCAGCTTCTGTTTTCAAGGTGAAGCTATAAGTATGTTAGGCAGATCATTCCCAACATCTGAGGCAGTGTTCTTGGGAGAGCAAAGACCTGTGCCATCCCGGTGCTAAACTGCATTCCACTTGCAATACCCACCAAGCTCTGGTCAGAGTGTGCATGCATTTTCTTCTTCCAGGTTCAGCTGTTATGAGCAAACTCTGAAGTTTATGTGAGTAATGAGGGAAGTGGCTGATGTGATTCACTTGATCCAGTGAGATTGTACTGATGAAATATCATTTAACTTTGATGAAATATCTAGTTCTGTGCAAAAAAAACTACTGCAAAAATCTACTTCAGCATATATGTGACATGCCTGCTGTCTCAAAAGAAATTGGTTGGTTTTAGAGAAGTCGTACTTATATGAAGGGCTGTGTGCATCCCTGTGGACATAAACACACACCTTAATTGTCACAGTGATTTCCACAGAAATGTATATATAGCAGAGTCCTCATTTCAGATTCATATATTAATGAACCAGAAATTACATTTCCTTTATAGCAACTGTCCTCTAGCATTCCCCAACCTTAAGGAAAATAGCACTTCAGAATGCTGACAAGAGCCAATTAGTCAAGTATCAAGAGAGTAAGCACCAGTAAGAGACACCATTAGAAAATATCCACTTTCAAGGATTTCTTTTCAGGTACCAGGAAGTTTTCAGTTTTCCCTTGTTTTCAATTTATAAAGCCATTTCAACATCTATCTAAGCACACCATAGTGGTCCAAGCCACATATAGCACGAGAAGTTGCTGAAGTATCCACTGAAGTTGCAGTCTCACAGCTTCTACAGCATTACTGCAGCACGAAAATCATCAACAAAAACGTTTTCACACTCTGTCAAAATCAATTTTACTATAGTGAGTATAATATTTCTGCTAAGATGAAGGAATTTAGTAATTTTCTTTTACTTCTCCTTCTTCTTTCAATTATTATTTATCTATTCTAGTTTAATATGAAAGTAAATTGGAGTGATACCATGTGGTCAAATTAAGACACATCAGTCCAATTCTTAAGTAAGCTGGTAACAACTTTTTACAAGGCAATGCTAGTGGGAAGTGATGGTGGCAGCCGTAGCCCAGAGCAGCTGTTACAGTTCAAATTCAGCTGCACTGCTCCACTAACTTATTAAAATTATTCTGGAAAATAAACCCACCAAACCCTTCAATGCATGAGCAGATCATTTATTCCTACTTAAAGGGTTTGAGTTGAGACTCCCAAAGCAATGGCTAGGAGTGATTTTCACCAGGCATTGGATATAGATCATTCATGAATTGCACAAAGGCTACTGAAAAGCCATCAGATGGGAACAGCTTTTGGTCACTACTAAACAGGGGACAGATTTGAACCAGTGACCTAGAAGTGAAAGACTTTGTAATCTGATTACCAATCCCTTGAGCCATCCCATCCCTCCCCTTTTCTTTTTTACTGATAAGAGAAAAGGAGTCTTATTACCTAAGCAACTTTTGTAGCCTGTTAGCAATGCAAAAGCTTTCATTTAGTGCTTGAAAAGGAAAGTCTCATGGGCACGCTTATTAGCCCATCTCAAGCACAAGCTCTGTATTATTTTTCCCTATTAATTTAAAAATAAATGTATTGGTATAGAAGCATAGCACATTGCTTTTTTTTTTTTTTTTTTTTTTTTTTTTAATAATGATTTATAGTAAGTTCTTGCTGATTAAAATAGGTGCTGATGAGAGGTTTTTTCATAGCTGTGGAGTCAACAGATCCCTTACCAGCAAAGGAAGAGATAACATGCTCCTTTTGTCAGCAAATACTCCGAAGAATATAAACACATTATTCAAGTATGGTGCATATAAGCATCTAAACCACTTGTCTCTCATACAAAAATCATACAACCACAAAGATTTGTTTTCTCATGCAGAAGCAGGAAGGTTTGGTACGTTCTATAGTTTGATTGTCAAATAGTATTTTAATGAACAAACAGGATCTTCCAAGTATGCCAAGACCCATTTGTATCACCTTTAGGACATGGTGAAGGTATTGTTCCTCCTTTTCCTCCTCAATTCTTTTTTCAAGACCCTCAAGAAGAGATCTGGAAGACCTTTTCTGCCAGTTGCCTACCTCCTTTTTTTCCCAAGCACTGTGGCCTGCACATTAACGATGCTTCTTTAGTTGGAGGTAATAAACCATTAGCTACACCATATTGGTGTGGTGTTTGTATTTTTCTTTGCTGTACTACACTCAGCTAATGTCTCATAAATTAATGCAAGTGTATCAGGATCTGAAATTAACTTTTCATAGCCACAAGCAAAATCCTTCTAGGAGGGGGGAAATCCTATTATAGCAGTTCTGGTATCTCACTGCTTATAGACCATTAGTACACACAAAGTAAGACTACAAATTACCATTTGGTGAAAGCAAAAAGAGTTGCTCTCTTGTTGATTAAACATATTTTTTATTTCTTTTTGCTTATGAACTAATAAAGCAAAACTAGGTGATGCTCGCTCTTCTTAAATGACAGATCTATTACTAAGCATTGGGTGGGTGACCAGACCAAGATACTACATGATCTCACAGAAATAATTAGGAAACCTGCATCTTTATAATAAATATGCTGCTCTATCCTCTGGAGTTGTGCAGTCACATCCATGAGGATTTTTCAGAAATGCATATGCTCATCTCACTCTTTAAAATATATTGCTCAGAACTAGAATGCTTCAAAATCACCTTAACATTTGCAAGCAATTATGTGGGACTAAAATACAATACTTGCAATTCACTCTGCACAAAACACAACCTATTATTATACTGGCTTGCTTTTTAATGGCGCTGAATTCTGGTTAGGACAGGTTTTTGGAAGTTAATTAAGAAATAACTTATCCTTTTAAAGACAGTAATTATGTTTCAAACATCTTAAATCTAGAACCTGTATGTGGAAAAAAACCTTTAGTTACAGCTTGGTGTAACACCTTTAGTTACACCAAGCTGCCAACACTTCAACTAACAGCAACCAGGCAACCAGGCAATCCAGCTGTTAACTACACACACTTATGAATGGTGCGAGAAAGTTTACACACTCGCTGAAAGTCAACAACATTTAACCAGAAAGAAATATTCAGGCTAAAAACCAGGGAGACATGACAAATAGAAGATTTTACATAGGCCCCAATCCTAAACTGCTGCTTAGCAAGAACAATGCTTTAAACCACAGTGAACTTGAATGTTGTGAATTTCATAGAAAGGAAAATTTCCCGTCATGATCAGCACACAGTGCTCCTTACAATGCTCTGCCAATTGCGAAGGACAAGGGCAAACTAACAGCAGTGCCTGATGTCTTCACATTGAGCTTGGCTGTTATTCTTTTGACATCTAAATTTCGTGTTTGTTTACTGATGCTTCTGAAATGATGCCTGGTTTTACTAGCCTGATCAATCTGTTTATTTCACTTCTTCCATAATTTCCATCCACAATAAATGAACCCACAAAAGGAAGACACATTTGAACCTGGAACAACAATTCAGGTGATTTAGTGTTCTGTAATTGAGAAACATTTTTCCAAGGGTAATGTAAATGATACACGTTTTGCACATACCAGAGATGGGCCCTTTAAATTTCCTATTCTTGTCCTCTGCTTATCAATCTCTTGACCCTTGCTGAAATAAATCATCCTAACTCATCAAGGCTCTCCCTAACACATTTCCACACCGTTGCATCCATTGCTGGTTGGAAGCACAGCTGGCAAGGGATCTAAACCCCATCGCTGGGCAAACTCAGCCTTCTGGCTTTGCCAAGAATAACATTTCAAGTCGGGTTTTGTTTTTTTTTTTTTTCTTTTTTCTAATTGTTCTGTATGGGACAATTGAGTCTGCATTTATTTGCGATGCTGATGACTCCATCCATGATATTAACACAAGGCTAAAATCAAAACAGCAACGCATTAAACAGCCTAGACTTTCTTAATAAGAATTCAATTGTTAATTAAAGTAAGATTACAGAATTCATCCTAATTCCGCTTGCTGTCCCAGAAGGAAGCTGCAACCGAGGACAAGCAGTGCCCTCTAGTGTCACCGGCTGCCGAGACCCGCCCCCCCCGCTCCCGCAGCATGGCGGGGACTGCCTGCGGGAGAGGGAACATGAGCGTGCCCTGCGCACGGGGGTGCGGGCGGTGCGCGGTGCTTGCGAGCGGCCCCGCACTTGTGCACAGCGGCAGCCGCGCACTCCCGACGCATGTGCTCGTTCTGTGCGCCCCTGCATATGCACGCGTATGCCTGCACACACATGTACGAACACATGCATCGAGCCTGGCGTTCAAAGCATCTTTAATGTTGCAGGCAGCTCAGAAAAAAAAATATTTCAGTGTAAAGTAGCAGGCCGTGCATGCCAATGGGTGTCAAAAAAGCTCGGCAGAATCACTCCCTGTGAAGATGTCTAACAGCAATTGCTGAATACACAATACGGACAGCACGGGCTGAATGGCTAAACTGGAGTGGCCAGCACGCAGCCATACGGCTTTGATTCCATCAGAAATTATAATTAAACCTGTAATGAGTGTTTTGACATCTTACTGCCTTTTTATTTTTGTTAATTGAAGATTAAAACTATTCAGACTTTTTTTTTATGGTCCAGTGTCAACAATTTTGTAAGATAACTTTCTATGCTTTCTAGCAAATTACCTCAAACTTTACTCTTTCGATATAAAAATAATCTCCCAGCACTCTCAAATATTTTTCTCTCTGATGGGAAAAATTCTACAAAACCTCAGTAGGTGTTTTATTTAAGCTGAAATTACAACGGAATCAATGCTGGTTTGTTTAATTTTTCATTTTAGTGCACAAACATTTGACAAAGACAGAAAGCTATCTGTTCATCTTGTGAATGATGGTATGCATCATATGTTCATTAGTATTCTCATCATCCATAAAGTATAAGCAATAAAATAAGGAAACAAAGACAAAAGGTAAAAAAGAACAATACAGGACACCGCCAGTTACACGTGCATGGAAAAAGCCTCAAACATATAAAAAGATCCATATGAAGGATAATATAGAAACATATAAAACAAATCCATATGAGTTAAATAAGCTACTCTTCTAAGAGTAAAAAAAAAAATAAAAATTGCAGCCTGACAGTTATCTCATTTCATTTGCATAAAAAGTGCAATATATTTATAACTATATTCAGATCACAAGACGTTTGTTCTGTTTGCCCACCTAAAGCATTAACAGACATTTATTCCAATTCTCACATTTTAGAAAGCAACGTATGTATTTAGGCTTTTACAAAAAGATTACAACACACATTATAAATTGATTTCTGTTTTATTTGAAGGCAGCAAATATGTATTAGCTCAAGAGACAAATGCTCAGAAACACAAGGTTCGGAATAAGAATATGTATGTACTTAGACACCTTAAAAAAACCATTAGGGCACAATTGCCGATAAAACTTTACTGTGTAAGATTCATCAAAACCTCTAAATCCAATATACACATGTAGGCTTAATAGCAAAATTTGGAAGTTTTTGTTTGGAAGATTTTAGCAGTACTTTAGCATTCAGAAAATTTCAGCAATAGCAACTGAAATATTTCAACTGCGTTTTATAGCAGACACACACTGCATCTGTGGCTATTATCAATAAATATTTTTTAGGAGGTGGTGCTACACCTGGCAAGTCTACCCAAACCCCAGCATGGTTCAGCTCAGTACAAAACAGTTTGGGAGGAGAATTGCAGTTAGATATTACAGATGTTAAGAATTTTTATTGTTTTCCACCACACACAAAGATGCTAATGCTATTTTAAGAAGAGAAGAAAAGACAAGGCTGCTTGGAATAACCGCTTCATCTCTGGTGCCTGAGGATGCCAGCCTACTAAGCAAAATGTGATACGAGGTTACACCTCAGGCTGGCCGGCAGAAGTTAATTTTGGAGGATGCAGTTGTTATTTACCCAGAGCTCAGGCCATGTGCGGCTCGCTTGAGCCCAGGGAGCACACACACAAGGCGCAGCTCTACACAGGCATCTGTGTGGCATGAATGACACAGAAAAAAGAAGAGGAACCCAAAGATGACATCTCCTCAGTAGTACTCATTATCTTTGCACTGCACAGAGGGTTACAATTAAAATGGAGGCTTTTTTTGGGACCTTGGTTCTTCTGCTGCTTGAGGCAGGTGGCTGAGGCGCACTGGCTTTGCAGAAAAAGGAGGGAAGGGACTGAAGCAGGTTCTGTGTGAGGGTAGGCACCAAGCGTTTGCCGCTGACAAGCTGGAAAAGTTTCACTTGGGATATATCTGGCTAGAAGAGGAGTAATTGAAGGGGAGTGTGTCGATATGTGAGAGGTCAGGGGGAAGCAGGGAAGGACTGAAATACACCTCTTGTATTACCAGCATCAATGTCTTTGATGCTATAGAAAATTTACTCTGCTAAAACTTATTACAAATTTTATACCGATACTAAGTACAACGCGTTATCCTGTGTGGAACAGTATGAGATGTGTGCAGGGAGATCACAGAACAGCACGCTGTGGCATATATGCATTTGGCTTACTGAATGCAGGCAGATGCTTTTCTGACACGATGTGTCTCCTGAACTATCTGATTCAGAACTGTTTGTTTAAGATGCAAAAGTTACGTTAGTTTGTAATGAAAGAGAACAGAAGGCAGAAAGATTTTTAAAATTCAAAATAAGATATCCCAAGAATGGCATTATATAACTAAATTTAATTTTGTGCAGTTATAAACTACAGACTTGCTATCCCCTTCCACATTCAAGTGAATCTACCAAATATAGTGACATTGAAATTTATTTTTTTTTTCGTAGGCACTTGCTTCACATTAGTGTAAAACTTCACTTTAGATTTTACTTTGAAGAATACTGTGAAATATAAAAATGTTTTCAGTACATATAAAAGAAGTGCAATTCAAAGCAATGCCAATAATAAAACATCACAGTTTTCTATGCAATTCAATTCTGTTCTGCACAGACAAAAAAAGGACTTAAAAGTCCTTTACTTAATAGACATTCTTTGCGTTTTTTTTTTTTTTCCTGGAAAAAAATGGTGTTAAGAGTAAATGAGAGTCTGCAGAGCAGTCTGTTTTGCCTTTATTATGCACTATTGTTAGGAATACCAAAACCCGCTACCCTTTCAGCAATAGTAGGGCTAAAACTTTGACCCCACTAAATCTGGGGGTAAGCGTCTGTATCATGCTCAGAACAGCCTCTCCTCAAAATACGAACATGAAGAAAATATGCATTTCTGGAGTGAGGACAGGGAGGCTCTATCAAGTCCCCCCTCTGATTGCTGCACCAGATCACAAATGTTGAAGAGTTCTTGATACAGTCTTTGTCATTTAAACACTTATTTTATTAAAAAAAAAAAAGCATTAATAAAGTCCAGTGACTTTATAAAATCACTTAGAGTATCTCACAAATGATGAAAGTGGTGCCAGTTAGATCATCAAGAGATTTAGACTGAAGGGAGATACACGTACCACGCACGAACCATTAATGTAGGCAGGAATAAGCTGCAGCAAACATTCTTAATTTTTACATGGAATCTGTCACATTAGCAGCACCTGGACTTTGAAAAGGTCTCTCTGGCAAAACAGCACAGAACTATATCTTAACTTCAGTAATGTGCTTGTAAAACAAAAATGTCTTATGGGAGAGATATGACACTTCAAACATACCCTGTAATTTTTCCAGTCTCTAAATACAACAGTTTTGCAAACTAAAAAAACCCAACAAAACCAAAACCACACCAACAAAGAAAAACAAACCAAGCCAAACCCACAGACTTTGAAATTATCATAGACTCTGAAATTTCATTCTTTATCAGCCCTGAATCAGAAAATTATCAGTTTTTGTTGCAGAAAACAGGAAAACTGAAAAATAGCAGTTTTTACATTGTGCTGCTCTATTTTACTCGGACTGAGTAAAAGGACTTGCTTGCATTCCTGATGCCCAGCAACCAAGCAATTATTAAAACTCGTTCAAAACACTTATTTCAAAACATCTGGATCACCGCTCAGTGCTGTAAATACCTGCTGAGAAAAAGCTACAACATCCATGGAGGGTATCTGAAAGTCTGGAAGTACCTACATACATCTTCATCATTTTTTATGGCATGCACTGCATTAACAGCACAATGCTATGCATGCTGTGAATATTTTTTCCCCAGAGACTATTCCTTCCTGAAGTAAGAGAAAAGAGTTCTTTTCTTCATTTAATTTAATTAAAATAAGCATGTCCCAACTCTTCTTTTTCAAAATTGAAACTGATTGCAAGAGATCTTCTTTGCTACCAGCAATTTTTTGGGTCTTGATGTCCTGCATAGTTCATAAACATAAACAAGCACAGTGTTTTTCTTCAACTGAATAAAAAGATAAGAGGCTACTACAAGACACTCAGGCTCTTCTTTTCCTTTAAAATGAAAATCAAGTTCCACTCCCCATTTAAGAGACCAGTCCATATTTATCCCATCCCCATATTCTACATTCATTAACTCAAATATCACCAAAAGAGAGCTTAAGATAAATGAAAATTGTTGCAGATGCAAATATAGTGCACAATGCAGACAAAATATATAATGTTTGCATAGGGTATCATTATGTTTAACAAAATAGTTAGAGGTATAAATACCCACAGATATAATTTATGCACTGAAACAAAACAGATTGATTTCCAGTTATGATCCTACTTCTTTTTTCACTGCAGTTTTTTGAAATCTGCATTTGCATGTTCATCCTCTATGCTATGTAAAGCTCAGAACACATCACTGATGTAAAAAATCAAAAAGGATCCTTGTTCCAATAGGTCAACACATTCTTTTGTGATTTTAATAATGGCCTGTCCTACATTTATTATTCATATAGATAAAATAGACAATTTTTAGGACTTATAAAGCTTTTTTTCTGGAATATTAGCTTTGTGGCTTTGAGAGACCATTTTCTAAAGATCCTAATCGTCAAACGACATCTTGGGAAATGCTACATTCTCACCACATTTGCATGATAATGCAGATGAAATTTCATATATGCTACCTGAATTATACTTATGTGAGTTTTGTTTTACTAAATGACCAAAGGAATATGTTCCCTAGGCCAGAGTATCACAATGCATAATGAAACATTACTGCTTCTGTGAAAGATGTGAAACAATTACTCAAGTGATAAAAATGCCTGAACAGTTATGTTAAGTTAACATGACTCAGCTGTGTATCTCTGAATACTTATTTCTTTTGAAGAAAATTCTACGACATCCACAAGAATATCCATAGGAAATTTTTTGAAAGTATCAAGGAACATATATTACAGATGTTAAGAAATTTTTATTGTTTTCCCACCACACACAAAGATGCTAATGCCTATTTTAAAGAAGAGAAGAAAAGACAAGGCTGCTTGGAATAACCGCTTCATCTCTGGTGCCTGAGGATGCCAGCCTACTAAGCAAAATGTGATACGAGGTTACACCTCAGGCTGGCCGGCAGAAGTTAATTTTGTGGAGGAATGCAGTTGTTATTTACCCAGAGCTCAGGCCATGTGCGGCTCGCTTGAGCCCAGGGAGCACACACACAAGGCGCAGCTCTACACAGGCATCTGTGTGGCATGAATGACACAAGCAAAAGAAAAGAGGAACCCAAAGACTGACATCTCCTCAGTAGTACTCATTATCTTTGCACTGCACAGAGGGTTACAATTAAAATGGAGGCTTTTTTGGGGACCTTGGTTCTTCTGCTGCTTGAGGCAGGTGGCTGAGGCGCACTGGCTTTGCAGAAAAAGGAGGGAAGGGACTGAAGCAGGTTCTGTGTGAGGGTAGGCACCAAGCGTTTGCCGCTGACAAGCTGGAAAAGTTTCACTTGGGATATATCTGGCTAGAAGAGGAGTAATTGAAGGGGAGTGTGTCGATATGTGAGAGGTCAGGGGGAAGCAGGGAAGGACTGAAATACACCTCTTGTATTACCAGCATCAATAGGTCTTTGATGCTATAGAAAATTACTCTGCTAAAACTTATTACAAATTTTATACCGATACTAAGTACAACGCGTTATCCTGTGTGGAACAGTATGAGATGTGTGCAGGGAGATCACAGAACAGCACGCTGTGGCATATATGCATTTGGCTTACTGAATGCAGGCAGATGCTTTTCCTGACACGATGTGTCTCCTGAACTATCTGATTCAGAACTGTTTGTTTAAGATGCAAAAAGTTACGTTAGTTTGTATGAAAGAGAAGCAGAAGGCAGAAAGATTTTTAAAATTCAAAATAAGATATCCCAAAGAATGTGCATTATATAACTAAATTTAATTTTGTGCAGTTATAAACTACAGACTTGCTATCCCCTTCCACAAATTCAAGTGAATCTACCAAATATAGTGACATTGAAATTTCATTTTTTTTTCTGTAGCACTTGCTTCACAATTAGTGTAAAAACTTCACTTAGATTTTACTTTGAAGAATACTGTGAAATATAAAAATGTTTTCAGTACATATAAAAGAAGTGCAATTCAAAGCAATGCCAATAATAAAACATCACAGTTTTCTATGCAATTCAATTCTGTTCTGCACAGACAAAAAAAGGACTTAAAAGTCCTTACTTAAATAGGAATTCCTTTGCGTTTTTTTTTTTTTTTCCTGGAAAAAAATGTGTTAAGGAAGTAACATGAGAGTCTGCAGAGCAGTCTGTTTTGCCTTTATTATGCACTATTGTTAGGAATACCAAAACCCGCTACCCTTTCAGCAATAAGTAGGGCTAAAACTTTGACCCCACTAAATCTGGGGGTAAGCGTCTGTATCATGCTCAGAACAGCCTCTCCTCAAAATACGAACATGAAGAAAATATGCATTTCTGGAGTGAGGACAGGGAGGCTCTATCAAGTCCCTCCTCTGATTGCTGCACCAGATCACAAATGTTGAAGAGTTCTTGATCAAGTCTTTGTCATTTAAACACCTTATTTTATTAAAAAAAAAAAAGCATTAATAAAGTCCAGTGACTTTTATAAAATGCACTTAGAGTATCTCACAAATGATGGAAGTGTGCCAGTTAGATCATCAAGAGATTTAGACTGAAGGGGAGATACCACGTACCACGCACGAACCATTAATGTAGGCAGGAATGAAGCTGCAGCAAACATTCTTAATTTTTACATGGAATCTGTCACATTAGCAGCACCTGGACTTTGAAAAGGTCTCTCTGGCAAAACAGCACAGAACTATATCTTAACTTCAGTAATGTGCTTGTAAAACAAAAATGTCTTATGGGAGAGATATGACACTTCAAACATACCCTGTAATTTTTCCAGTCTCTAAATACAACAGTTTTGCAAACTAAAAAAAACCCAAACAAAAACCAAAACCACAACCAACAAAGAAAAACAAACCAAGCCAAACCCACAGACTTTGAAATTATCATAGACTCTGAAATTTCATTCTTTATCAGCCCTGAATCAGAAAATTATCAGTTTTTGTTGCAGAAAACAGGAAAACTGAAAAATAGCAGTTTTTACATTGTGCTGCTCTATTTTACTCGGACTGAGTAAAAGGACTTGCTTGCATTCCTGATGCCCAGCAACCAAGCAATTATTAAAACTCGTTCAAAACACTTATTTCAAAACATCTGGATCACCGCTCAGTGCTGTAAATACCTGCTGAGAAAAAGCTACAACATCCATGGAGGGTATCTGAAAGTCTGGAAGTACCTACATACATCTTCATCATTTTTTATGGCATGCACTGCATTTAACAGCACAATGCTATGCATGCTGTGAATATTTTTTTCCCCAGAGACTATTCCTTCCTGAAGTAAGAGAAAAGAGTTCTTTTCTTCATTTAATTTAATTAAAATAAGCATGTCCCAATCTTTCTTTTTCAAAATTGAAACTGATTGCAAGAGATCTCTTTTGCTACCAGCAATTTTTTGGGTCTTGATGTCCTGCATAGTTCATACACATAAACAAGCACAGTGTTTTTCTTCAACTGAATAAAAAGATAAGAGGCTACTACAAGACACTCAGGCTCTTCTTTTCCTTTAAAATGAAAATCAAGTTCCACTCCCCATTTAAGAGACCAGTCCATATTTATCCCATCCCCATATTCTACATTCATTAACTCAAATATCACCAAAAGAGAGCTTAAGATAAATGAAAATTGTTGCAGATGCAAAATATGTGCACAATGCAGACAAAATATATAATGTTTGCATAGGGTATCATTATGTTTAACAAAATAGTTAGAGGTATAAATACCCACAGATATAATTTATGCACTGAAACAAAACAGATCTGATTTCCAGTTATGATCCTACTTCTTTTTTCACTGCAGTTTTTTGAAATCTGCATTTGCATGTTCATCCTCTATGCTATGTAAAGCTCAGAACACATCACTGATGTAAAAAATCAAAAAGGATCCTTGTTCCAATAGGTCAACACATTCTTTTGTGATTTTAATAATGGCCTGTCCTACATTTATTATTCATATAGAATAAGGATAGACAATTTTTAGGACTTATAAAGCTTTTTTTCTGGAATATTAGCTTTGTGGCTTTGAGAGACCATTTTCTAAAGATCCTAATCGTCAAACGACATCTTGGGAAATGCTACATTCTCACCACATTTGCATGATAATGCAGATGAAATTTCATATATGCTACCTGAATTATACTTATGTGAGTTTTGTTTTACTAAATGACCAAAGGAATATGTTCCCTAGGCCAGAGTATCACAATGCAATATGAAACATTACTGCTTCTGTGAAAGATGTGAAACAATTACTCAAGTGATAAAAATGCCTGAACAGTTATGTTAAGTTAACATGACCTCAGCTGTGTATCTCTGAATACTTATTTCTTTTGAAGAAAATTCTACGACATCCACAAGAATATCCATAGGAAATTTTTCTGAAAGTAATCAAGGAACATCTCTGTGATGCTCTTTGTTCTGCTCCTCTATAAGAGGAATTCCTTCACAGTATTTCTTTTCACCAACATGCAATGCTATCACGTGCTTGATAAAGTTTGCATGTCAGCTTATTCATTAGATATGAGCCACCCTTGGGGTATAACCACATTTAACCTTACCTATGTATACGTGTAATATAATCTTCTGACCACAGAAATGAGTTTGGTAGACAACAGTAACATGCAACTCGCCTGATGGCAAATATGTGGCTTTCAGAAATTGCAATGTTGGATTTCACAGCACCTGATTATGGGTTATTGCAGGAGACACGCTCCCTCTCATAAAAGCTCCATCCCCTACTAGGGTGAGTCAAGAATCCAAGTGCATAACCTGGCTTTGGAAAGACAGCCCCCAACATACCATGTTGGTGACCCAAGGACGCTGTAGGGAAGTATTTGTCCTCCCTGATCAACACTGAGCATCTCAGTCATCAGTCTGCTCAGCAATTTATCTGCATGATCCATTTTGGAGTACACCTCTAGAAAAACAAAATCCAACCACAGCTGTACACTGAAGGTGCCATTTAGAACTATTTTTCTAACACAGAAGAAAATTTGCTGCAAATCATACAAGTTACAAGCTGACAATATTAATCTAAGCTAAGACATCAGTACACACATTCTTAGATTAATTCTCCCATTGTAACTGCAAACTCTTTGAAGACAGAGGAGTTTTGATTTTTGCTAAGAAGTCATTATTAAAGAAAAAAAAAAAAAACCCACAGCATGGAATAATTGGCGTAAATGTAATATAGCTTTTTAATGCACTCTGGTCTCTGCTGCGCTCTAACTACAGAAACACGGCCAAATTAAGTGAAAAACAAAAACAAAGCAAGTTATCCTGGAAAATGGGAAAAAGGAGGAAAGGCCTATACTCAAAGGAACATCTGAATAAAATTGTGACATCTGCAGTAGAGTTTTCCCTAGAATGTTTGAGATGAACTCGGCGTAACACTGCCTTCCAAGAAAAGACAGGGTGATCAATGCAGGAGCACATCAGGCTCCCTTGGACAGGCCAATCAATGCAAGAAAGAACCTTGCCCAGGGCCTTATGCAAATAGAAGCACGTCCTGCAACCCAGGGAGGGAACATGCGCAATAGATCAATGGCATCTGAAAAACCTTACAGCTATATCAGCCTCAGACAGTAAATATATAATGATGAATCCCTCACGTTCAGCTGTGAACTCTTTAAACTAGGTTATTTTCAACAGCTGGTTTAAGAAAAAAAAAATCTGCCGGCTGTAGACTGCAATGGTGATAAGGTAAAATAAGATTACTGAGGGTTAAATTAACAATGCCCTTTTTTTTTTAAGAATGAGATAATATAATCACTGTACTTTAACACTTTGTAAAAAGCTAAGTTACGTGCCCAAGGGGTAGGAACTGAGAGGGGTGGTTGGGGTTATTTTGTTTTGAATTTTTTTAAGATATAATTCTCCTGTCATATGTGTCATGCTACTCTAGGACAAAATACAATCCAGAGACTGACAAGCAAATAAAATGCCTCGGCTTCATCAAGATAAAACCTCAATGCCCATTTTTTTTTTTTTTTGTTTTTTTTTTTTTTTTTTTCTTTTTTTTTTTTTTTTTTTTTTTTTTTTTTTTTTTTTTTTTCCTTTTTTTTTTTTTTTTTTTTTTTTTTTTTTTTTGTTTTTTTTTTTTTTTTTTTTTTTTTTCTATCTGATATCTGCAAGTCACTGAGATCCCTTATTAGACTTATTTTGCTTGGAAATGCAAAAGAGAAAAATAATTAATGAAACTATTTATTTTTCAGGTATTCACAAGGCAATTTTACTCCTGCACTTTGACACATTGCATTAAAATAACAGCTCAATTCTGCAGTATTGAAAGTACAATTTTTCTCAATTAATATATGTGCAAAATATATTTTTATTTCATGTTACATTCAGTCAAAGGCCTTAAATAGAATTATTTTAACATTTAAATTTTGGTAATCATGGCATTATTAATGTTAAAATACTTCACTAATATACTGAAACAGTTATCTAACACATCTTGACTAAAGAAGGGAAAATTCTAGGATAAAATGCAAATTCTAGATGTTTCCTATAGTACCACAGTTTGAGAGCTCCCTTTACCAACGTATGTTTGCATTCCTTTCACTCTACCTGGATTTGCAATGCCTAATATATTATTAATTTGCAGTTCCTCTGACTGATCCATTAAAGTGGTTTTAAAGTTTTGTAAAATCTCTACTGTTCCACACAGAACCATACATATACTTTTCACCTTAATTACCGTTTAACATAATATACTTGTGCAGTCTTATCGGCATTAGGTCATGTCACAGACATGGGGAAAAGTATGAAATAATAGTAAGACAACTTCCTTTTTAAAATGCTTTTTTCCATTAAAAGTAAACAAATGCCAGAATTTAGAACAGCTCAATATTTCAGATGGAATAATCTAAATTCACCACAAAACTTGTAAGTACATACTACGTGTGATATTCCCACATCTATCATTGTATAAGCAAATATAAAACTCCTACTCTTCTTCTTTATTAGTGTTCCCATATAAATTCCAAGAGAACTGTAAACCTTTAGACTGTGACAATATCATATCTTGTAAAATCTTCTCCAAACCAATCTAGAGAGACAACAATATACAAAATTACATAAAATGCCATGTTTTTTCATACTGTAACTGCAGGGAAAAAATCCCACAACCAGCATACTCAATTGTTTGACTCTACGGCCATATCAAGACACAGCCAGATGCAATGACCACATCCACATAAAGTGGTGCTCCAGAAATTTCATTTTCCTGTCCTGATGCAACGCGGCAAAAAAAGAGGCACCTTCTGGTAAGAGCCAGGTGGATTTCATAAAATAAAAACCAAGATGCACATTCAGAGAGGATTAAGAAGGCAAAGTCTTAAGATCATCAACCTGGATGGAGTGAAAAGCTAGTAAGTCTGTCAGGGAAAATAGGAGACGTGACTTTTTATTGACGCAGCAGGAAAACACATGTACCAGCATCTCAGGAATTCACCTCAAAAACCCAAAAGAGAGAAGGAGTGAATTAGTTTACATAAAAAGAATGTGATAAAGCAAAAATGTGCACTGTCAGGTACTTAAAGAGATTCAGGACAGAAGACATGACTCTTGTTACCATTGATGAATTTTCCTCAGTGTCTTGAAAAGCTCTGATGAGTGTGATATGGTTCAGACAGCAAACACCTCTGTAGAACTTTTAACTTCTGGGAAGTTTCTGCAACCAGTGAGGAAATAAACAGCCAGGCAAGAAATTCAGAAAAACTACTTGTCCTGAGTTCTGAAATTTACGGTCACAATCAACAGTGTGTTCTACACATATAAGGAGATGGTTGTACAGAGATGTTGTCTGTCAGTTTTGAGAGATGCACATGTTGCAGTTTATCTACAAAGAGCTGAAAGGAGAAGTGACACGTTCTTTGAATATGGTCCTGTGCTTTGGCTTTTTTTTTCCTTTCAAAGATGGAATTTGAAATGAAAAATAAACTGATAAGTTGTGTTGTCTTGCAGAATTTAAAACAGTTGAAACAATGCAGGAAAGGAAAAGAATACAAAGGAATTTACTAAGTCAGAAGGAAATTTCTAGCCAGATATAGGGATAGATGCCAAATATGGTTTTATTTAACATCTTCATTAATTATCTGGAATTAATTAAATTTGTAGGTGACATTAAAGTGGGAGAAATTGCCAAGAGAGGTAAGGCATTAAAGATATACAAAACAAGCTTCCAAGATTCACAGACCTGTAGCACAAAAGGGATTGTTATGACAATACAGTTTGTCATCCTGCACAACAAGGGCCACAACACAGCTAGATTTAATTAGGAAGACTGTGAGATAATATTGTTTGGGGGGTTGTTGGAAGGAAATAATCTACTGCATTCACATTTACTACATTCAGTACCACTGAGGAAAGGAAAATTGAGAGCACTAAAATGCTTTGAGGGATACATGAAAATTAGCAGGTACCAAATTCAAAGAAACTTTTGAAAAAAAATCTAATACCACTTGGGCTGCATTGACCAAAATGCTGAACAGCAGAACAAAGATATTGAAGTTCACTCTGAGATAATTTTGTTAACTGCACTTAACATACCAAGTTCAATTCTCAGCACACTGCCAGAGAAATGTTGACAAATAGAACTGAATTCAGATAGGAAGTTTTAAAAAAAGGGGAAAAAGAAAAACCAAATGAAGACCTAGTTATATAAGCTAAGCAACAAAGGAGCAAGTGGATGAAAGTGTGAGGACAATTGCTGAAGATCTTCAGGCAGAAATCTAAATGTTCACTGTGTAATGTATTGATTTTGGAACAATACAAAGAGGTTATAAAAATATAAAACTAATAAGAAGATGCAACTCTAAAAAAAATTTCCACAAATAAATGCATAAGGTGCTGTGCCTTTGACCACTAAATCTCTTATGGTACAACCACTTATTTACAAGTAACTGGATTTCCAAATAACCCTAACTTTTTACTCATAACATGTTCTTTGTTTATTACATAATTAACATGCCAACTTTGGTTTCAAAATAGAAGAGTAATATAAATACTACAATGAGATGAAAAGTAATGATGGGTGGTGCCAACAATTACTACTCAGTATAAAATTCTAGAAAACATGATCCTTCTCCTTTTGGAAAGAAGTGGGGAAGAAGCATATGCACAGCTAGCCTCAGATCATGACCTGAGCTGAATGAAGCATGAGATATCACATTAGCAAATGATTAAGAGGAAGCAAAATGTAATGAGACTGAGTACCTTGTCTTGAGCAAGGTAACAAAGAGGGATGAATATTCACAATATGAATCTGTTCTGTAAGTGGCCAATGATCAGGCTTACACTGCTGCCACTCTCTCCTATCATCCAGCAGCGTGGCTAACAGGGCTGAGGAAGGAGATGCCTACATGGCATTTACACTAAACCACCAAAAAATTTAAAAGGATATGCAGTTATGATGCTATGAACTGTGTTGCAATTGTTCATCACTCCTCTGTCTCTTCCCATTAGAGCACCCTTCCAGATTGCAAGCTCCTTAGGACAAGGCACTGCTATGTGATTGCTATCATAATGCAAACAGAAAATAACAATAAATGTTAGCAACTGAACTAATGATGCCAGTGTATGCTTGTCAGCATATTTATTACCGCTGAAAATGGGCTAAAATATTTGGGCAATATATGCATACAAATACATAGATGTGTACACGCACGCACATACACACACATGTATTTTCTTCATATATCAATAAAAGCCAAATGTGATCAAGAAGCCGCTCCCAGTACAGCAAACATGTATATTTCAGGTTTTTTTTTTCTCAATCATTTAATTTCCTTACAGCTGCAAAACCTCACCACAGGATCTGCTATGCCTGTTGCTTTCTACCTCAAGCTGAAACTTTTGCATTTCAAAAGGCATTAGCAAAAAAGAGTCCACTATTTCCAAAAACAAGTCTGCTCCCAAATTCCTCTGTTATGTAAGATCAATGGGACAAACCCTGTTGTGTGTATAGTCTAGGGGACAAGAGATTGGAAAATAGTGCCGGGGAAAAGGATCTGAGGGTCCTGGTCAGTGGAAAGCTGACCATGATCCAGCAGTGTCCTGGCAGCCAGGAGGGCCAGGCGTGTCCTGAGGGACATCAGGCCCAGCATGGCCAGCCGGGCAAGGGAGGGGATTGTCCCGCTCTGCTCTGACCTGGGGCGGCCTCAGCTCCAGTGCTGGGGGCAGCTTTGGGCACTGCAATATAAAAAAGATACAAAGCTATTAGAGAGTGTCCAAAGGAGGGTCACAAGGATGGTGAAGGACCTTGAGGGAAAGCCATATGAGGAATGACTGATGTCATTTGGTCTTTTCAGCCTGGGGAAGAGACTGAGGGGAGACATCATTGTGGTCTTCAACACTGTCAGGAGGGGAAGAGTAAGTACCAATCTCTTCACTCGCGTGACCAGTGACAGGAGTTGAGGGGAGTTTAGGTTGGGTATCAGGAAAAGGTTCCTCACACAGAGAGTTGCTGGGCACTGGAACAGGCTCACAGGGAAGTGATCAAAGTACCAAGCCTGTCTGAACTCAAGAAGTGTTGGGGTAACACTCTCAGGGACATATTGTGATTCTTGGAGTGTCCTGAGCAGGGCCAGGAGCTGGACTTGAAGATCCTGATGTCTGTTCCAATTAAACATATTCTTTGAATCTACGAGTCAAAGTAAGGAGGAGGGAAAAAAGTTGTTTGCAAACATTCGTGTTAAAAGGTTTGACCTGGTTTTGCTTAAAATTCAGCTAATCCAGTGGAGTGAGCCTGGACTCAGAGAGGGATCAACTCCAGAAAAATTAATCCAGTTGTTTGTAGCGGAAACTATGCACTTGCATACGATGGCTTTCACAGGAACACAGACTCCGGGTCACACCAAGGACTGACAGTCTCAGCCAATTACCCACATAGCTCTTGCCATGTGTGGGTCATGCTTGGCAGCAGCCTTGCCCCAGTCCTGTTCCCAAGCAGGAACTTCCTAATCCAATGGTAAGAAACTTAATTCCGCCCTAAATTTATTCACGACCTGTTTTAATCCATTTGTTCCTGTACCAACATTGTTCTTTGGCTTATATGGCTGTCCCTCTCTGCTGTTTATTCTCCTGATGTATTTGCAGAGTGCTACCAATCCCTCTAAGCTTTCCTTTACCAGGCTGAACAAGCCATGTTTTTAAACTCTGTTTCTCTCTGCAGCAAATGCAAAACAGATGCTGAACCTTCTCTTTCTAGATACAGCTACCAAAGTTAATGTAAGAGCACTAGCAATTTACACAGCTCTTTTAAAGACTGATAAACCTAAAGGATATGCGTACTATCTCTATGGCTGTATTGATTTTGGTGCTTATGATAGGCAGAACAAGTCCATGTGCCACCATTTGACAGCAGGTCTGTGGATCCTTCATTGTTTCCGGCAAAATAGGCTTTCCATTGATCCAAGCGTACCAACACCTCTTCCCCGTATCTCTTCCAGACTGACTTAATCCTCCCAAATGTCTCAGATTATCTCAGATTAATCACAGCAGCAGGCTGAACAGCATTACTACTTCCTTTCCTGGGGCAGAGAGAGCAAACAGATCACAGTATCACGTTGACTCTTTTGTAACGTTATCTGGCCATTCACTTACAGCCATTGGCAATGAAGCCAGTTGTCCAAGGGCTTCTCTAACCCTGCTATTCACTGTTGATGAGATCACTCTTCATGCACAAATGCAGATGCCTAGCCAATGCCTAACGGTCCTGAAGTTTGTTTATTTCCTGTACTTTGTGTTACTCCAGAAATTCTACTTCTGAATACCAGTGGTGGTTTCATCACTTAATGAGAGGACCCAATTTCAGGAACACATACTTAATTTGTGTGCCCATATCTGTAATAGGAATACTACAAAAATCTGCATCAAGGCTAGAGACCCTGCCCCTGTCCAACCCTTTTTTACACAACCTATCCCTGGTTCCTCCATCAGCTTCTCTTGTCCACCGTCATTTCTCATTTGACCTTTTTCAGATGAATGAGCATTTTTCCAAGAAGGACAAAAAAGAACAGCTGAAATAAATAACCAAACAGAATTAAGATTTAATTTTTACATTCAGACTTGTTTTTCTTGTTTTTCACTAAGTTATACCCGATCCAAAAAGATGTTATTTTAAGTGTCCAACACAGAAAAAGATGAGATCAAAACCAGTTAGTGTTGGGTGAGATTAACTCTCTGAAGACTGGACATACAAGCCAAGTTCTCATCAACCTACAAGACAGCCTCCCACACAGCTATCCCAACTGAAATTCTACATCTAAAGAGTGTCTTGGGGTTTTTTTCGGCTTTTTTTTTTCCTCCAGTTAAATGCTCACAAAGCCTTAAAGCACAGTGGTATTTTGCTTTTGTCTTCACAATAAAGATCCGGGTTATTGAGGTGTTTTCCTTCTCAGCTCTCTGCTTCCAGCTCTTTCCCTTGCGTCCTACAGCCATCACAGATCTTATGCTATCTCTACCATGCATCAGTAGATGTATTTCGATTTATTCTGTCAGCCAGGGGAATTAAGAGTTGCATGTCCACAGTACCCACTCATCAATTTTCCTGGCAAACTAAATTAAAAAATAAGTAGATATATTTATGTAAGTATATATAAAAAGTCAAACATAACAAACCATTCAGTCTGAGACTTCAGGAAATTAAATTAATGAAAAACTAATGACAGGTTCACAGCCCAGTTATTAAGGTTCTTAAATTGCATTTTGCCTGTGCCAGAATACTGATGCAGTCTCAGAGACTTACAGGTAGCTCAGCAGGTGCCTGTCTATCATCATTATTATGGCACCTATCAGCACCAGTCAGGGCCAGGTCCTTGCCATACTCAGCACAATACAGCAAAATGAAGTGGCAGCACATTGCAAAGTATCTCAAAATGATGGACCTAAAATTATTTCAAATGGCCAAATTTGGCAGATTTGATGGAATTAAGACTCTACAGTGGATACAGCAATTTGAACAGTGCATTTTAAAGGCTCTCATTTTAACAAAGCTCCCTAAAAGGCACGCCCTCGCACCTTTTATCTACACCTTTGTACAAATTACCAATATATACACCCAATATTTTAGCCAAAAGACCATAATGAATAGTTTATCACCTGCTAAAGAACCTACTTTCCTTCTCCTAATTATTACATTCCCCTGCGTACTTTGTATTTTTACAGCACTATGAATGCTGTAAGCTGGAAATACCTTTAATGATTCTCATAATTTTGTCATGATTCCCATGATGTTTGGGTTTTTTTTAAGGTATCATTTAACTAAAATTAAAACAAAAAAGCTACACCTCTAGCTATAAGATTATGAGGTAACAATTGAAAATGCAGACTCCATGGTCTCAGAAATATAGGAAGCAAACAGAAGAAATCTTCCACAAAGATTGTCCTGTGGGGGTCTTTCATGCAGGCATTGACAAGGAAAAACATTCTTTTTAAAGCAAAATAATTGTAAACCCTCAAAATCTGGCAGAAAATCTCAAAGGAGGCGTTGTACAAGAAACTTCTTATTTTCGTAAACTAAATATAAAATTGACTCCATCAATTTGAAATTCTCACTTTCTGTTAAATTTTATAAAATTATTATAAGCTTGGAGTTGGGAAAGTTCCACAATTTGCCATCAAGTAAAGCAAACTGCTTCTGAAAATAAATTCCTGACTACACTGTGAAAGTAGTCAGAAATAAGAAGCTGAGATGTGTTCATGAATCATGGCTTGAGTTTTTCAAAATCACTAATTAGCAGTAAGCAAAACACAGTGACCTAACAATTATTTTTAGTGCTGTGCGTTCAAAAAGTAATTTACGTGTAGATATTACCAGATGCATGTTTAATTTCAAACCACAAATACACAAATTTTAATTACTAAACATTGAGATACATTCTAACATATGGCTTATGATTTGCCATTTGTAAAAAACAATACAACAATAAAGTGTAATACATTTATTGGTGAAACTTTATTTCCCACGCGTTTTCATCACTTTCCATTATTCCCCTATTATTCTATGACACAAGGTACAGAAAATGTGTGTCTAGATTGCAGTAACTGGGTAACAGTTTATATGTGTTTGAGCCTGATACTGCAGACTCACCTTATTTTTCTTAACATCTTGCAATCACAGACATAAGAAAATGTAGATCAAAAAGCTGCAAAGATCAATAAAATTTTTACTTGATGTGGCATATATTTGAAAATTGCAGCCAAGCTTAACTGGTCTATTTAAGAAGGACTTCCAAAACACAGCCTGATTTTTATCAGGTGAGATGAAATTTGGAATGAATTGGGGATGAATTTTGGCCACCAAAGTTTTGTAAAGAAGAATGACCCTCCTTTTTTACCAATTTCATATGTGATAGGTATAGGTATAGTCCTATTTGCTCTCTTTTCACTTTAAGCTTCCCAACAAAATGCATGCAAATCAAGGGGCAAGGCAGAGCAGCATGGCCTTTTCTGGGCTATGTCCCTCAGCAGCTTCAAACAAAGGAGCACGTGGATGGGTACTGCCTGTCGTCCTCTGCCTTTTCCTGGGAGAGTGGCAGCTCCTCCCAAACCATGGTATGAGCATTGAACAAAACTCTGTTAGTATCAGGTTTCAACAGGTTTTTCTGTTTAATGCCAGAACATTCCATTTTCACCAAGAGCCTTGCACCTTGATGAAGTGGCAAGCGGTGGCTGGGATGACTGCAAACCATCATGACAGACCTTGCAGCACTGAACATGGAAAGTTGATTAAAAAGATATTAATTGAAAACATAATTTTTTAAAAATATTTTTTGCTTGTTTTCTTTTTCCCTGCAGGCAAAATAAAATTCAGAGGGCTCAGGCAGAAACCTTCACTCCAAATTAAAGCCATACGCTTCACACTGTTCTCCTCTAAGAGGCACGGATACAGAAGGAGCAGCTGTGCAACAGGTCTCCATAACGACTATAACCTACAATTTCATGAATCAGTTAACCCAAAAACTTGCAAAGGAAGTGTAGAGGTGGTACAGTTGCTATATGGTGTAGCTGCTCTATCAACCTCATCATCACCCCCACATGAATCACAGAAGAAAGTGAAGTGATTGAAAATGTATTTGTCATAAGACAGTAATTGCCTATCAGCTGCTCCATTTCTTTTTGGAGCTCATTGCAATTACTAAGTGACACATGGATATAAAGTTTAAGAAAAACGAGATGATAATAACAAAATCAAACCATACAAATTACACTGTGATAAAATAGTTCAGGGTTTATTTCAATGATATGTCCCTCATTGTATGAATTATTTAATCGGACTGCTTTCAGTAGAACTCAAATATCAAACTACCTCTGCCTAAACCAGGTGCTAATATACTTTGATTTTTTAGAAGGATGTTTGGTTACATTAAAAATACATTTCAGGTCTAGTTTTGCATGACAGGTATGTGATGTGTCAATGGATATGTATTATATTCTTCCTTTAAGGCATGCATCTCCTACAGAGACGGCAGACTATAGAAGCCGACCCTTACTGAGACCATCTTGTCTTTCTGACGAAGGTCCTTTTTAACTTCTTACTTACTGGTTGCTTCCTGCGACTGATAAAAAATTTCACTCAGCTTGTGATAATTTCACAGGCCCTGAGCACCCTGACTTGGAAGCCCCAAGGTCAGATGTCAAGTCTTGTTCTGAAACATCAGTGCGGTTCATATTAAAGTAGAACAAAAGTGAAGAAATATCCACAGGTGTGACAAGAGAAACAGGCAAAATGGGAATGACACCTTGGTCATCTGTTACCCATGCCACCTCAAGCCATTGACTGAAATGTGATGGAGAAACTCTCCAAGCCTCCTTCACATTAGCATTCTGTTCAGGAAACACTGAGAAAGGTCTCCAGTTGATTCTTACTCCTGCCCTCTGCTAAGTCTATGTATCTCTGGGCATCAGGTGACACAAACAATGCAGTTTTACAAAACCTAGAGAAATTTGGTGAACACTTTAGTTTGGATCCACAAGTTAAACCAGAATAAGCTGGGCTAAAACCTAGAGCAGTTGAAAAACACAACTCAGGAAAGCAAAGACAGAACAACTGCTCCCCAACCTTCATGGCACCACAAGAGCAACAGGCACATGCAACACAACCCATTTTTTGTCCAAAGATGTGGTTACAGAATGAATTACTCACCTTCAAGGTCTCTTAAAAATTTAGTTTTGAGACTATTTATTGAGCAGGTAATAAAATAAATGTGAAAAACAATCAACGATCAACTCAAACAATTTCAGCAAAATGAACTGTTCTCAAGTCTCAAATCTGTATACATCAAGCATATTTTACACATACTCTTCCAGGGCCGTAGAGACAATTAAAATGGCATTAATTTCAGCACCAAAAAAAGAGGTTGAGGAAAATCTGAAGTTCTTAAAATAATACAAGTGGTCATGGTCTGGACTGGTATTGCTACTTGGAGCAGCATAAGATTAAAACCAACACACTTATGCATGCTTTTTCTTAACTAAGGCATTCATCTTATGTTCACACACATCTTAATCAACTTTCAATTAGATTAAACTAATGTATCCTAGACAGAAGATGTACATATATGTCTGCTGATTCCCATGCCTGTAAAACCAGTTGTAATGTTCTGCAATTTACCTTTCAACAAAAAAACAGTACCTTTACTTTTTTTTTTTTGTTTCCTTCAATAAAACACGTTCTGATTACACTAGCGTCTGAAAATCACACAAGGAGACTGCAGCTACACTGACAGAATGGTATGTAAGTTGAACAGTCAATTTGGTAAACCAGATGGGGTCAAGAGATCTGCCTTTCGAGAAAAGTGTGAAAGTCTGACAATCTGGATATTCACCAGTCTCAGCACCAGATGTAGAGCAGCTTTAAACACGGAGCAGTTTTCCCCACCTTATATCACTGCAGAGCCTAATAAATGGGAAAACAGAAGTCTTTCCTGCAAGTTCTGCAGACCTTTATAGAAAAACTGCCAAAACTGAAAAAAAGTGCCAAATTTCCCTCACTTTCAGTTCCAATCTATTTACAAAAAGTTGCATTTGCTACCGTGACTTCACTTTAAAACTGTTCTTATATACCCTCTGTCTCAGTTGTCCTCTGGTCTTTCTGCCCCACAGCAGAAACAGGTGCCTTTCAGTACACAATCTGGACAAGGATCTACTGTGTTTTGTTTCCTCACAGTCTTCCAGATTCACACATACTCAGGACCTTACTGTTTATCTCAAAATCAGGAAAGATGCAGGGACCTTCTGGTTGCAAAGAAATCCTGACTGACCTGTACATGACCACCAGTTCATTTGGTTCTACCTGGCCTCTTTCAAGAAGGTGATCCCAAAGAATGTACAAAACCTTTGACAGTTTTTAGGAAAGAAGGCAATGAAGAATTCACACTTACCAACTCTACAAAGGCAAGTCCACCATAACTGTGAGCAACAAAAAACACGTTCTCTGCAGCCGACTGGGAAATAAAATGGTCCCAAACATAAATTGCATGTTCTTCTGGAGAGCCATTATCCTGCAGAAAGAAATTATGTTTGTGATAATTATCTTTTAAAAAATGGAAATACTGTCTAAAAGAAACGTGTTCCTGAATGTTAAAATGTTTTTTTAAAGCAAACATCAAATGAATACACACTAGTTTAAAAAAGAGAACAGATTTTTTCATCTAAATAAAGAAAATGCAAAATTGCAATTTAAAGGCAGTAAAACTGTTGCTTTTTGAGCTTACTTTAATAAATATAACAAAAACTATGCATCTGCAAAATATTGTGTAAATATCATGATGACAATTCCACTCAACAGGGAGGCGTTCATGGGAACTATGAGCCACAGCTCAGATTCTTCTGACACTTCTTCATCAAATATTTGTTCACTGATGGTTTGTTTAAAGTATTTATGCCTTAGACTGATAAAACAAATAAAAACAAATAGGAACAATGTAATTACATAATCATAGAATAATTTAGGTTGGTAAAGACCGGTAATTTCAATTTGGGTTGCTTTTTTTTTCATATTATTAGCCACTGCAAACCTGAATTGAGATTAAAATTATGGTATTTTCAAATACTCTTTTAAATGTTATTTTTTGTGACTGCAGACTATAAGACACAGTGCAAATAAAACACCTCTTGACTAGTGGCAGCCATTACTTTGGAATTTTTAGTATTTAGGGGACCACTTTTTCTTACTATTGAAGAAGATTTTGTCAAAGCCTGCCCATGTAAGAGTCACTGAATAGACTAGAGTGACACACACTGATTTTAGCACACTCTCATCAAAACTCGCAGTTGTGTACTCCTACCTTAGAGACTCTTGGAATCACTATACCCATCTATATTTTCTTTATTTCCCAGGTTTTTGCAGTCATAACTGCAAATCTGGTCTAGCCTCAGGTGACAAGAGTAAGATGCCTTGCTAGGTACCCTGCTTCACCAGCATTTCACACACCCAGGATAACAGTGCTGGCTCTTTTCAGGCTCTTCAATGCCAGAATCAGCTGATCAGTCAAGGTCATCTAATTTCCTAAAATTTGCATCCCTTTTCCCTTTGCTCCACCAACAACTTCATACCCTTAGGGGACTCAATTCCTCGGGAAAAAGGAAGCACAAACCACTAAAAGCTACTGGCAGTCAGAAGCTGCTAATCACACTGTGAATTACTGAAACTTTATCAAGAATCTTGAAGTGATCTAGATCTCAACTCTGCAACTCAGTTTTGGGGATTTAAGCTCTTATAAGTGTTTAAAATTAGTGGGAAGAGACAAAACCAAGTAATGTGGTGGATTTTGGCTTTTACTTCTATTCTTATGCCCTGTTTCCAAAGTTAGAGTGAGATGGCTACAAATCTTTTATGGATCCTGACTCAAAGGTTTTAGAATAATGACATGCTTTTATGCTTTTTCACTATGGCAGCAGTGATTTAAAAGCCAGAAAAACCTGAATTGCTCTTAACCCTGGATAGATTCTGCTCTTCATTGACTAAGACTGAATGTAGTTTTAACTAATTATGTTTTACCAATTGTAAATAACCTCAGTGTGAAAAGGGACTTATTGAAAAACAGTTTGTTGCTGTTTTGAAATCTGATTGTACAGATAGGTCAAGGAGACTCCTCTCTCTGTGAGGAAAGAGGGAAGTTTGAAAAAAGAAATTACATAAAGTAAATATGACAGACCAATTCTTAAGATAAAGCTGAAGGACAATTTGATCTGGAGTTTCCTATGGAAAAGTGACATACTCTAGCATATGGATGGAAAAAGCACAAAACCCTGGGAAAGTTTTAAAATTACTAATTTATCTAAAAGGTTTACCGTATTTATATACATAGGAGGTGCTTGTTTTTCAATAATAATGTTACCATTGTACTCTTAACAACAATTTTTGTGTAGGTAGCCAATGCTGCTTAGCATTCTGGGGAAAAGAGGTGGTTGTTTCTGCTTAATATAGCATTTTCAGGTTACTTTATATTTATTATTCTACACCCTGCTGGTAAAAGCACACAGTTTTAGATTCCACAAGACTAAGACATCAGCAAGAAGCTTCTGAATCAGCCAAAAAAAGCTTTCACCAGTCCAAGCTGAACCAGTGGTCTAGTAAACCAAATTAATAACTGCACAACTTCACAGTCCAGCACAAAGACTCAACAGGATTCTGTAAAAGCAAAAAGAAATCAGCTAGAATGAGTTAAATCTAGACTGTATCTACAGTTTCCTTTATTACTAGTTAAAAAAAACCCCAAAAATGTCAGGATAAACGGGGTTGCTATACACACTCTGCTAAGCCCTAAGCAAGTTAAGAAAAGCACATATGCTTAAGGAGTTCGAGGAGCCCTACATGCTTAGAAGAAAAGCTCTTTCTCAGAGCATCTGCTAATTTTTTCCCCTTGTAACAACCCCATATTTCAAACACCTCAGACCTGGTGCCAAGTCTGTACATGAAACATCCAGCTGCAGGAGCAGAGAACAGCCAAATTCCTTAGGATTTCAAACTGCACTGGATCTGTAACATTTAACCTCCATGACCTATCTTGGATTAAATTATGAGAGGATGCTGCATTTTCGGTATAAAAGGTTACTGTCTCAGGCAATTGTTGCCTTCAGTAATATCATGGCAGCTAAATTGAATGTACTTACATAGAATATTGTTAAATTATTTGATAGAGAAGGGGGCCTCTTGGTCAGAATTTACATAATTATCTATACAAGTATACAGAAATGAATAGAGATTAGCCTGGAGAAATCACACTATGCACCTCAAGCTGAACTCAATCTCGTTTGTGGAAACAGACTCAGATGGAAAGGTGCTGGAAAAGTCAAACTTTTCACTGAAAGCTGGTCACTTGTAACAGGTAATTCCATGTCAAAATAATGTCATCTGGTTCTGTGGGGATGTGGAAGTCATGGTTGTTGGTGTCCATCCCTCTGAGAACCCGTCACCTTGATCAGTATATATAATTAGACATGAAAGGAAAGTAAGATTAAGAACCATATTATGTGAAAAGGCCGTCATGCAATGTTTATAGCATAAACACATACAGTAAATAGCCCAAAGCAAGGCAATTCCTGGGCCATCCATTGGGCAGAAGAGTGGAGGGAGTGAACTCGGATTTTGGTCTGCCATCTTTTTCAGTATAGCAGCACTAGGGGTTGAAAGGTATATAACATTTAAACAGCTGGAGCCATTAGGTATACACAGATAAGCAGTAGGCACACTGTGAATACAATGTTACATTCTGTTGCATTGAGAAAACAGGTTAAATTTTCTAATGTAATAACACAGTCATTAATTGTTAAATACCAGGCTGAAGTGATGCAGCAATGGAAGTCTTATCAACTATGCCAGATTCTAACACCTAGACATTGCAAGGTCTGCAGTTATGATGGACTACCTGAGTTGACAACACATGGAATTGTCTAAACAACATTTGCATATTTGTGTAATTATTTCCTAAGGTTAATTAGCTCCTGCAAAGCAGCTTGCCCTTTGAGACCGCTTACTGTGACAGGTTCACATATTTTCTGTTTCAGTGCCAAATTTTTTTGTTTTTGTTTTTAAAGTAACTTGTTGCCAGAAAGTTACAGATGGGGAAAGATCTGGAGGCCTTGAACTACCATCAGTTTTACTGGGGCTGAGCAGCTCAGTTCCCATCTTAAACCTCTAAAATTCCAAACTAAAAAAAAAAAAAAAAAAAAAAAAAAATCACAGAAAGAAAAAAAGACAAAAAAATTACTTTTCAGATCTAGTGACCTTCTACTTTCTTTTTTTTAATCAAGGAGTAGGAATCACACTTTTCTGTGACAGGTGAAATGCACACAAATAAGGAAATATGCCATACAACTGAATAGCTTTTTCAGAATGTATTTGAAGCTGGTTTCCCTAATTACCACTTATCACTGCAAAACAATCTCTCCTCTCCTGATAAGCTACTGTAAACAAGTATGGTACACGCATTAAATATGGGAGAATAGAACCACACATTGGCTGGGAGGCAGGAGGATACAGAAGGCTCTGATCTTCTGTCACTGGAAATGTTAGATCTTTCCCACCAACACCACCTTGACAGATGCATACAGCTTGTCTCACTGCCTCAAGGAGCCTTGGGGCAGGCAAACTTTTGCAATTTCCCCCAACCTTCCAAAAAAACCGTTACATAAAAATTAAGTATCAAAATACCCTGTTACAAGAGCACCCTTCATGTGTACTAAATGGTGCTTATCACCTGCTGCGTTTTCCTCTCTCCTTTTGCAAATATTTGCCTTACATGAAACAAAAACTTTTTCACTAGAGTGGAACAAAATGAAACTACACGATGGTATAGTACACCAGAGCAGCTCCAAAACTTCAGTGCAGGACAAGGTCTAAGAGGCTTTTGTCATGGCTTAAGAAAATCACCTCCTAATTTACTGCCTACCCTCCTATACCCCCAACCAAGACTCTCCCAAACCAGACACCACTCCTCCCGCCCCTCTTCTGATGGGAGACACAAAAGACAGAGGTTATGGGTTGAGCTAAAAGAAATTTACTGGAAACAACGAGATTAGAAAATGAACAGTAACAGTAACAAAAGTATATCAAAATAAGAGGGTGATTTACATGCAAAAAAATGCTCACTGAGCCCAAACTGACTTGGTGTGACCCTGAGACAATGAACGAAATGGCAGACAGACCCACCACACCCATACTTTTCTTCCTGACACCTCCTTCTCGGAAGTAAGAATCTCTCATTCCGCTCCAACAGCGACAAGAGGTGATAGAGAATGATAACTTAGACAAGCCCTCATGGCTCCAGGCTCTGTCCCCTCACAGCTACTGGAAAAAAGAGAAACAACTCTGTCTGAGAACCAGAATAGCTTTGAGGACGAGAAAGCTGGAACAGAAGCCAAAATACCAGCCAGGACACGAGTTTCCCCCACACCAAAGACAGTAGTTGAGAGAATTCTTGCACAGTTATTTGGGAAAGGTCCCTTACTCCAGTCTAAGAGGTGATCACAGGAGGCAGCAAGACATTTTGTTAACAGTAGGAATTGTATTTCTGTTTTAAATACTAACACAGGCAACATTAACCTGTATGCAACATATATGGAGATATGTACACATGGAGATGGGCTGGCTCCTGCACAACTCTCAAACAACTGGGCTTTCAGGAAGCATGGCAAGAGCCATGCCATAGCAATGTTTTCTATAGAGAGGCAATTATAGCTGTGTGAAAACAGACTTGGAGGCTGCAGAAACAAATACCAAGACCATCTCAGCAGCAAAGAAGTTGTGAGTGGGGAAGATAACAGTGGAGGAAAAGTGACAGTAGGGGCAAATTTATACCAAATCTTGAATCTGACAACATATCTGAAATTCAGTTTATCAGGTCATGTAAGGAGCACAGGAAAGCAAGGATGATGAAGACTGAGCAGTGAGTCAAGAGAGTTATTTTAGCTGCTGTGTCCTGAGTGAGAAAGAGACAACTTGAAAGAAAACAAGGAGAAGAGATGAAATCATAGGCAGCTGATGCTGTGGCCTTGACAGTTTGAATAGAGGACACATTTCTTTCCTCCTGTTATGGGCTCTGTATGGATTTTATTTGCATATTTTGCCATATTAAAACCACAAAACTCAGCAGGACTTGATCAGCGGTGCAGGTGGCAGAGTGGGTTCATGGTCTGGTGTAGCTCTATGGAAACACAGAGCATGGACTCTGCACTGGTTCAACACTAAAATCATGTAAATGCATGTGAGTGACGCTATTTTATTCGGCATCTGTATTCAGAAATTCCTTACTTATGACCTTAGCAGGGATTAAATCATGAGTCTTTGGGTGTAAAAATGCCAGACTCTTCCACTTGCAGGAAGAAGTAGTGAAATAAAAAATTTACTATTTTTTAAACGGCACTTTCTGAGGTAGGGGCAAGATACATACTCTGGCAGGAGGTAGCAGCAGTTTGCAAACAGGAGAGACCTGGTATCCCAATAGCTAAATCTGTAATTTGTGAGTTGCAGAATATAAATAGCATAGCCAAGGTTATTATCTGGGCACATGCCTCCAGAAAGCGTATGGCAAACTGACTTAACATTCTTCTTCTTTTTTTTTTTTTTTTTTTTTTTTTTTTTTTTTATTACAGACCTCAGTCTTATTCCCAAATCTATTTGAGGTTGTTCTGTACAATTTCTTTGCCCTATTTTATTTGTGAATTGGACAGGTGATGGAAGTGTTTCCAGTATTGGTTCCGAACCCCAATAATGTATGCATAGAGTCAGCCCCACAAAGGAAGACCATAAGTCTCACATATTGCAGTTTAATGCACATGATATTAAGTTAGGAGTAGTCCCACCACCAAAACTGCCAATAATTTATCAGGAAAGCATGCAATCTCGAAAGTCCTGCTGCATGAAGAAGTATTCAATGAAATGTGCAATACCTGGCATATCTAACATCCAAAGAAATTATGTAAATCAAGAATGTATTTGGCAGACTGATACAAAATTTAAAATGCCTCCACCAGTGTAGAGGCAATGAGGGGTTGGTTTGGGAGGGAGTGGTGATAGCAGCACATTGCTACGGTAAAATTGCTGAGATAGGCTTACAATTATAAGTTTTAGCTAATGCAAGACTGACAACATCTAGCCATGGTTTACATGCTTTGTGTTTTGGCTACTCCCCAGGGCTCCTGTTCTCCCCAGATCCCACCACAATTACCATTGAAGATGACTTCAGATCCTCTCTCACTTTTCCCAGTTCAAACGTAAGCTGGGCTTTCCCTGGTAAGGGTGGTCAGGGAATAAAATTCAGACCTATGCTATATATTATATACGTATATATTATATATACATATATATATATATGTATATCTATATATCTCTCTCTATGTATATATTGTGGAACAGAGCAAGCTTGGATTGTAAGATGCTAGGGCAGCAGCAGGGAGTTAGTTTTCCCCTTTATACTCCAGTTTTATAGCATACAAGAGAAAAAAAAACAAGCAACTCCAAGCCAGAAAAGCATTTTTCCAGCTAAGCCCTTGACAACTACAGTTCCTAACCAATAATAACCTAGAGCAACTTCTGAATTAAAAAAAAAACCCAAACCACTCTCATTTCCTATTTCCAAAATGCTCCAACCACCTCTGCCTGGTGAAGAACAAGCTGGAATTAAACCCCTCTTTCCACTCTCTTGACCACAGGACCTGCCTCAAAGCCCTCATGTAAAATACTTCAGCAGCCCTGAAACCTGTTCAACAATGGCCTGAACCCACAGAGAGACTGTCAGTGCCCACAACTATTCTTCAGAGAGGTGCCGGTAGCCTCAGATGCATCATTGTATCACTGACGTAATACTACACTTCCTTTTTGGCAAATGGGAGCCTTTACAGGAGACCTTCGGTGCACCACCATGTTAGAACTATGCAGATGTTATACGGCATATGAGCATCTTTAGGAGGCTGGTGTTGCAGATGGAATTTCTTAGATTTGCATTGGAACTGAGAGTAAACAGGATGTGTTTGGACATGGATCTGTGCAAAAATAAAGCAAGCAGCAAACATTACCCATGTTGTTCACTTTGCAATGACTGAGCCTCTCTGCATGGTGAATACGTTTGGCTGCTCTGTTCAAATGCTCGCTCTCCTTATTTCTTCAGCTTTTTATTTGGAAATTCAAGTGACTTTGTAACATGAAAGGGTTTGCTGTTTACGAAGTAAATCCTGGATTTCCGGCTAAATTAATTAAGTCTCAAATTTTATTATAGCATCGTCACCCTGGTTAAAGCATCTGCTTGTCAGCCAGGGTAAGACAACTTTATCAGGCTGTTGTTCCAGTCTGAATTTTGCCACTATTACTTCGGTTGGAGTCTGGCACGTCTTGCCATCACCATCCAACTGCATCTAGTAAAGACAAGAAAAGTAGACCAAAACCAAGAAAAAAAAAAAACCCCACAATCAGTTTCTCAATGGCTCTTAATTATGAGCTTCACCAGTAAGTTAATTATTTTGTTACTAAGAGAGGAATGTAATCAAACACAAATATGACATTTGTCTTTTTTAGTGTGGGAACAAGAACACTGCAGACTCATTGAGAAGGAAAAGGTGCAGGAGAAGAAAATAAATAGGAGGAAGGAGGGTAAGGAATCGGAGGTTTTACTTAAGGAAAAAAAAAAAAACCCTTCTTTCCTTTTAGGTTTCTGATAACTTTGATTATTATATATATTTTCCCTTTTCAATATATCTTGCAGGGTTCCCAGGAGAAGGCAGACTGAATTTGAAGTAGAATTTTCTGTCAAAAAACTTGGAAATTCTGCATGAGGAAACCCCTTAGGCTGAAGATGTAATAACAGTTCCTCAGACCAGTCCTATCTGCACAGTCATACCATGGACAAATACCTGTGCAGTTCACAAGAAAATCCCCATGCCATGATGATCTAAGCACATCTCCCAATCTCTGCAGGTGGATCTACACAGTCTAATTCAAGTAACAACTACAGAAGTCTGGCCAAAGAGATTCCAATTGGTAAAAACGCTCAAAGACTGGGACAGCTGCATTTCAGTACTGTCAATACCTCAGATATCTCAATTTTATATGTTTTTTTATGTCTCCTTGTACATTTTTCTTTCAAAACTACTCAATCTAAGGGATCAAGATTCTGCCCACACCATATTTCATAACCAACACCATCATAGTCCTTTGTATGATCAAATTATGGGAACCAGGGAGCCTTTCTTAAGGGTTGTCTCTGCACAGGTATCTTCCTTACCAGCCATGTTTCTGGCAATTAACAGATTAATTGTGAGGGCAAGTAAATAAAAATGAATATAGTACTTTTATGAAACTAATCATCTTTCGTAAGACACAGAGAGATCATGTCCATCATTTAAATGATTACATGCATTTTTCTCAGTACTAAAAGCAATTCCTTCAGAAATTAATGCATCTGAAACATTCAAAAACTCTTAAGGGAAGTCATGCAGAAGTGTTATTTTTCTATTTCCTATAGTATTTAAAAGCCTATTTTACTTTCCCCTTCTTTCAATCTGTTAATATGTTGTAATGAGAAACAGACCTTTTTTTTTAACCATGCTATTGCAAGAAAAATACCATTTTTGCCAAGAAAAATGCAGCTTTCCTACAACAGGAAACAACAAATCTACACAAACTTCAACACATTTAAGTAAAGTAACAACTTAGTATTTTCATTAACAGCTATGGTTACAGAACAAACCTCAGCTGTATAGTCTCTGTTCCAGAGTTTATATCTTTTCTGCAAATTAAATAGATTGGCTCTGCTCTGTACTGTTCTTCACTTCTCCATCTCTATTACACTCAAGAGCAGTCATTTAAGTGAAAGAAAGATTAAAAGGTTCAAAGCTATTTGATTTCTCTTAATAAAAACCACAAAATGCTCAGTGCTTTAAGTAAACTCATATATTACTTACTTAATGCAGTTATAAAAATTTGCTGAAGTGCCTTAATATGTAGAGGACCATGGTTAATTGTATTTGAAGAAACTGTCATTAGCTTAAAAAGCAATTATCTAAAGACAAATACATTTCTGAATCTGAAAATTCAGATTTTAATTTTCTGTTAGTTCTCCCTTCAGTCGGCTGAAAAGTTGAACGTTAGCTATTTAAGCCTGAATGCTGCTTCTCCATTTTCCTGTGCAAATGCACCTCTGTTATTTTTGTTTCACAATAATGTACAGGAGGAAATGATCTTTCATCCCAATCAGTTACTACACAACCTCAGAACTTGCCGGTTGTACCTCTGGCTTGAACTCTGTGAATCCCTCATGTTGATTATTTCATTAAAACAGGCTCCTTTCCATACAGATCAGCAAGGCTGTTGGCATTGTAGCAGTGGTGCACTGCTGGCGTGGAAGATCATTAGATATTAGATCAACAGCAATTTTCTTCTAACACATTGCAATTTTTTTTAACAACTCAAAACATCCAATTACATAACAGGCTGCCTGGCTGTATTTTAAATTAGCACAGATGCTAAAGCCAGGAAATGTAATTCTCAGGATATCAGAACAAAAGGTTCAAAGTAAAAAAGAATTCTTATATACCATAAGATTATCAGGACTAGACTGTCACACTGTGACCTTGCTGGCGACTAGCTAATCTGACAATATTTGGCAGAGCATTGTTTCAAATCAATAACTAATTAACAAAGTACAAAAGAAGTCATACTGTTTTTGAACCTCCTTGTTGAAAATGGCTTTTGGTTGCACATGGGCAGAAAGGTCACTTTTATGACATCTTCAGGAGTCCTTCAACACCTTGCCACTGTCAGATTAAATTACTTTTAGCAATTAATTGTCATAAATTAAAACAGAAGCACATTTGCTACAGCAGGTTGTTATAATGACACAGTGAACAGTTGTTTTGATATGAATTTTTTCTACTGACCCTCCATCATATCTTAATTTTTTTTGGTTGACCTAACTGGAAAATTGGGAGCAATCTTGTAAATCAGGGAGCATAGGCCAAACATTGGGGGTCTTACTGAGATTATAGTCTGGACAACACCAGAACAGAAATTCCAGAGATAACTGAGAATACATATCTTATATAAAATATGTAATCTATGTCTATGATGCTGTGTGGATAGGAAAATTAAACCCTCAAAAATTATATGGATGTCACTTTTGTTAGTTATAAATGGTCCTTGATGCCATGTTAATCCGTTATTAGAAAATATAATTTGTCTGATGCATTTTAAAACTTAGATTAAATGGATTGAACATCTGCAGCCTTCTCCCATTCAAACCATTACTTAGTTTCAGAGACTTATTGTGACTGAAAACCTTTCCTGTTTTTTTTTTTCCTTTTGTTGAACTTCTCTGTATCATGATGCACATGTATTGTCCATTCTACAGATTAGTACATTAACGTTTATGTCAAGTTTGAGTTTGCTAAAAACCATTACAACAGGATGAAAACAGACAACAATCCTAAGAAAAGTATCCTGGATAAAATGGAAAGCAGTACAGACTCCATCATGCACTGGAGAAGAAAGAGGTTGTGCCGAGGAATGGACCGGACAGCTGCAACATATGTTCTTGATGGTGTCAGAAGAAAAGCTATAACCCCAAGAAGAGTTTGGGTAACTTGTCTCTAGTCCTGGTCATGCTGTAGGACCTGATCAATCAGATCTTCAGGCTAATTGAGATTCTGGAGGAGCTCTGAGAATTCTTATAATGAGCAGCAGAACACTGATTAACAATCTATGTTCAACATAATTTTCTATTTTTGTTGTTAGCTATATATGAGCAAATGTTTTTATACTAACATATTCTAAACCTTAAATCTTGTAAATATGAAAATGAGCAGGAGGAACACACAGTTGCCAGGTACCAGACATCTTGAAAATCCTGTGTACTGTGATCACGTTCAATGAATCCTAGTACAATAACCAAATATACAAACTGACTCCTACCAAGCAGCATGGATTTGTTTGAAAGTGGCAGCATTCACACAAAATTGGACAGAAGTTTCTTAAATAATTTGTAACCCTTCGTGAACATGGGCACAGGAATAAGAGATGAAGACAAACAGGGTTTCTGTGCAGGGTCTTCAAGGCAACCTATAGGCAATGCACTGGCCTGCTGCTGAGATTTGGTGCTCATCTTGAAAACTGCAGTCTAGACAAAATCTTCTAGGAAGTGGTTGTGCACAGGCTTAATTAAACCATTGTATATGAATGCTTTAATAAAGTACAGCTTTTTTAATTGTCATATCTACCCACTTCTAAACACTCACTTAGCGAATAATCACTTTAAATGTCACAGGGTGTTTGTATTCTTCCTGAAACTCAAGGACTATTTTATAATTTAAAATTAAATCTTGTGGACTCAAATTAAAAATGTAGACAAAATCCTGATGAACATGTAACAAAGAAGAGGAAGTAGGAAGGAGGCTGGCAGTGTTCATATCCTTCCCACTACTCTAGAATGGTCATGCTAACAACATCTAGAGAACATCTGTGAAAAAACTCCTACTGCTTTTCTGTTTGATGGTCCTTCAGCAAATTCAAGATAATGATCTGTCATGGGGAAATTCTTGATCTCTGAAGAAATCATTATTATTTGCTCAACACTCCAGTGTTAAAAATGCCAAGAAATATCAGTGCCTATTTGTAGGGGTTTATATATTTCAAGCTGCTTTTCTGTAACAGTACTTGTGCAAGACTACATGGTTTTAAACATGCTGATAACTAGGTGGGCTTCCTGATCTAAATCAACTGCTCCTCCTCTTGTGGATGGCCAGCCACAACCTCAGCAGTTCTAAATGTTCTGAGACTGTGAAATCTGCCTCTCTTCACAATGTTCACAAAGACTATCCACAGATCAAATACTTCTTTGAGGGCTGAGATGAAACTTAGTAATGTCACTTCACTGAACTACATCAGCTGCAGAGCACTTCTAAGGGTCACCTAACCCACAACTATGCTCAGCTATGACTGGTCACAACTGCTGTACCTCATACTTTCCAATAAAAGCAAGGAAGACTGAATTCTGTAGTTCTGGTGTTGCAGAGGCATAGCAATCTTAATTGTGAAAGCTCCCCAAATCTTGATTCAAAGGCATTTGAGGGAGTGACTTTGCACACACTCCAGAGAACTCCTGAAGATGACTACAACCCTTTTGAAATAAAATAATTTATGCTACTTCCCATGCCATAATATTTTCTTTCCAACTTTTGTATGCTCTGTGGACCTACAGTACAACTGAGGCACCTTTTGGCATCTGTCTTTGCTAGTCTAGCAGAGCTGAACTCTGCCTGAAACTTTATGTTTGGATAGAAAAAGCAGTACTTCATGGTGTTGTTAGAAAATGATGTCATGGTTATTTACCACCACTGTAATAGAATAACACCAGTATCTCATCTTCTGCTCCAGTGATGACATGGTTCAGTGCCCATTAGAAGAGAATCAATTTAAGTATTAGCTGAATGCTGTAAGTCAGTTAGAGTAGTTCAAAACAGGGAAATGAAATGGTAAAAGAACATAATGAACTAAAGGCAAATTGCAGCAGAAAGGTATTTAAGACAAGTGGTCTTCATGATCAAATAAAATGCTATTATTTTAAGATCTATCACAGCCATAACTCATTAGCTTACAATGCAGTCTGAGCAGCATGCAGCATCTGAAAGCTTGACATAACTCACTGAGGAGAACTTCACATGCAATCTTCACTGGTAAGGGATTTAAAGATAATCAACAGTCATTAAATGTAAGCCTTTCTTTTTCTGGTAACCAGTGCAAGGGACACATGATAAATAACACAATCCTGTCATCAAACATGTTCGTTCATTTTTCAAACAGGGAGAATTGAATACTGAGAGAAGTAGTGAGGTGTCCTACAAAGTGGAATGTGTGAGGGCAATGATGTATCAAAGGATAAGGCCACAAAAATAACCACAGAACCTAGAAATCTTCCAAAATTACTTGGGCAGCCAAAGCTTTGCTAAACTTCTTCATTACTTTATTTGCTAATTTCAAAATAATTCCTCAGCAAATCAGATCGCCAAAGAAATAAATACGTTGTCTTAACACATATGTGCAATTAAAGCTTCTCTTTTCTCAGCTTAAGAACAGAGTGGTTGTGACACATTTAAGTGGCAACTGGCCACTTTTATAGAACATAGGCTGAACTGGCAAGATCCATGAAATCAGATTATTCAGTTACACAGCAGGTAAAAAAGATAGGAGATAGGAATGAAGAAAACATCCTGGAAGGAAACACCAGTCCAAAAGAACAAATACACTGCAGATGCTTATGAACTACCAGCTGTATTGCCTGAATAAAATACACATTAAATTCCTTGCTGTATAAACTCTATAGCTGGATACACTGATTAAATCCTTGCTTTTGGGAAAAAGGAAGTTTTCTTGTCTCATTGTATCCCATGCCTGTCATAGCCCACATTATGTCAGTGGGCACCTTACACTTTGCATGCCAAACATGCAAGGATGTGAGTTGTTTTTGTGTACTTTGGTGTAAGTAGTGCACATGTGCACACATGCACTTGCATAATACTTTCACATTCCATGTTTTTGCTGGAATACCACACAAGAAGACCTCGAATTGCTTCTTAAGAGCCCAGAAAATCTTCAATCTCCTGAACACACACAACTCTTGGTAATTCTAAATGCACATCACTCTCTCTTACTTAGCAGTTTCTCTCCAAGCAGTGCCATCTATTGGGAAAATAAAATAGAAGTTTTACTTGAAAATACAGAACATACACCTAGCTGGATTTCAACAAGTTCATTCATGCCAAGCACTGATCAAAAAAGACAGAGAAAGAGAATGAGAATCAACTGTTAAACAACAGAAGTGTAGAACAATGTGTCTGAACAGCATGCAGCCCATTCAGGGGAGAAAACCTGCTACCAACACTGTTGACCACAAAAGCATTTTTGATCAGTTTAGAATCCATTTTTAGCCAGGGAGACAGAGATGAAACAAGAATTCAGCTGAGAGACGAATTGGAACATTTCTCAAAATTTAGACCAGTTAATGGCTGGAGGTAATTGTAAAACAGACTACTTTAGGAATGGCTTCTGCCTGGACACTACAGAAATGGAGTTAACAGCTCTGAAGAAGGTAAAATGTAGTTTGTGGGGAGTGCTGATGTGATACAAGTTGGCTAAGGCATAGCAAGAACAAGAGAACAATTCTTCTAAAAACTCACAATAAGACGTATCTTTGCTTGCAGACTGATGACAACAAGCTGTTTAAAATTATCAGCCTTGTTCTCAAGATGTAAATAATTTAAAATAACATCACGCAGAACATAAAAACTAAGGATTTTGTTTAGTAAAATCCTTAATTTGTAAGGATTTTCAAATTAAATAAATGAATTACTTGCCCTTATTGAAAAATATTTAGTTTTTCAAAATTCAGACACCCATGAATTGCAGAGTATAACCAACATTTCTTCCTGGGCAGCTTATTCCACATTGTTCCACGCCTCTGTTTCCTCCAGTATTTCTAGCCCCTTTGGCAGCTGTCACTGCTGCAAGCATCCAAGTAGCTTACATAGGAACCAGCAGATTTATTGTTAATCTCAAAAGCTAGATTTTTTTCCCCTTCATATTTTTTTCTGAATTTACACTCTGGCTTCTGTGGCAGATGAGGTGAAAACATCCTTATTTTCTGTGCATCCCATACCCTAGTACATGTTACTGTGCATCCATGTACCCCAGTTCCCTGTCTGCTGACACACAGTTCCTAGACTTCAGAAATGTTTTTTTGACCTCCACGCACTGCAGTACAATCTTCATATCCTCCTATCTGAAACACGTGTTTCTAGAGAGTTGGGTGGGATGCTACATCCCCACAGAAAAGGGTTATTTTGCAATAGCACCATTCAGCTTAAGCTACAAATACTTACCTCAGAAACTAATTTTCATCATCTCTCAGTATATCAAGAATCTTATGCCTGACTGGTCCCAAGGAAAGAACACTTGGAGAACTTTCAAGCTTTGCAAAAAGGTGTATGTTGCCACTTAAGCCGCTGCTAAATTTTTTCTGCCCGTTTTCCTGAACACACTGAAATCTAGCATTGAAACATGCAACTGTGTGCAGTAGGTTAGAGAATACTATCATCATTTTTGGATATTCTCCCTGTTAGATAAATGATAAAAGATACCCGCAGAGAGCAATCTGCACTGGACCAGAAGACCTACAAAGACCTTCACTGCAGTCACTCGACAATCCAAATCAGACAATATTAGAGTTCAAACAATTCAAACAAGATGTTTGAAGGGTTTTATTCACTTTTGCCTTCAACAAGTACATCTGCTTTCTGCTGAGCCAGTTTTCTTCACCATTAACTCATCAACTGGCCAGGTTTACAAGCCTGAATCCCATCTGAAAGGAAGGAGGACTCCTCTGACTTGTGAGAGAGTCTTTTTTAGCACCATGGGAGCACCATACAGCTTGTGGTGGGAGGAGAGATGCAAGTTGGTTTTTTCTTTTGGAAACTTACATGGCTTGCCTCACATTTTAGGAGCTGGATCTAACAATGGACACTTTATCAGCATCAGGTAATGAATGTTTGAAAGACCAAAGCTAGATAGTCCCAATTTATTCCTTTTCTTTGATTAAACCATACTTGTGAAATGCAGACAAAGGAAGGGTACAGCAGAGAGAAGAGCCAAAGGTGTTCTTGAAGAGACACAGAATTTCCCTTCAGTGTCTCTGATTTCTCAGTTGCTCAAGGAAAGGAAGATAAATAAAACTTTTCAGGATTACTAGATGTTAAACTTAATGTAAGATATCTTTATAATCTCAGGATTTAAAAAAATACCTAAGTTAGCTGCTCATGCTAAATAGTCTATGCATAAATTATTGAATACTACTTTAGTTTAAACTCCACAGTTTAGCTATTTAATGTAAGATGCCTGTTCCATTGTAGTATCTATAGAATGAAACCTGACATACACATATTTTTCCTGACTTACAGAAACTGCTATAGGAACTTAAAGCTAATCTGAACTTTTAGGAATGATGTGGTAGCCTAAGTGCAGCTGCTAAGTGTCATGGTAGATGTTTGGCTTCCCGCTACTGGCCAAAGGTGGTGCCAGTCTCTAATGGCGCAGGCTCTGCAAGACCAGATCTCTCCAGGTGTTCTGGAGCAGTCAGAATATCACTACACATTTATGTTCCAGTACTTAACTGCAGTGTTTTCTCAACTCTGAATGCCCGGCAGTACACAGAAAAAGAAAACAATGACATGGTAGTTTCTAGGCAGCTCTCATGAGCTTTTTGCTACCAGCATGATTTTGGTGTTGTAACAAGTGAAGATTTCTCCAGTAAATGAGGAAGTAACAGGCTTTAAAAGTGGGCAGAGTAAAATCCTGTGTTATTTCAGAGGTACAGATAAAGTAGTGCTGGCAGTTGTAAAAGGGGAAACCAACCAGGCATTGCTTGTAGTAAAAGAGGAAACAAAAGATCAGCATGAGACTCAAGAGGTTGCTGAGCATGTCCCTTACCTCTCAGGAGCTGCTTGCCTAGAGCTTGTAATTTTGTCTCCTCCAGTGGAATAAAGGGCTTATTAGCTTTATCTCAGCAGCAGGCAAAAGTAGTTACACAGGCTTTGGACAAGAGCAGGTGTGCACCTTGCCAAGTCAGAGGGTAGGTCACTGGCCCGGGGAAGGCCACAGGGTGAAACCAGCAGCTGGTGGGACGGCAGCTATGTCAGGAAACGGCTCAATCTTCAATGTGAAAGAAATCCATGGCACTGAAAGGTCATCCCACACAAGCAGAACTCAGCCGTTACCTTCAGTCAGGCTACACTTTGTGTCAGCTGCATCGAACAATGAGCAGAAATGGTACAACTACGCTTGCACATTTGCCAGGATTTCCTGTATGCCAGAAGTAACTGTTTACTTAACTGCTTATCAATACAACTATCTTTTACCATTTTTTCCTAAATACTGGCACAAATCATCCAGATGTATCCATTTTTACTAAAACAAATTAATTGGTGGCACATGATCTTTTCCTATTTAATCTCTTACAGAAGATAGAAAAAATTATTTATGTTTTCATATGTTCTGTATGTTACATCCAAAATTAATTTAATTGTTAATATGCTGTTTTAAAAAAAAATGACTGTTTTAGACTGTCCTATAAAAAAAAATATTTGCAATAAGAATTATTCAAGCAGGTAAGATCAGTGGGGGAAAAAAAAGGATGAAATTCCTAGCATGCAGGCTTTGGAAAGCCTTATTCCTTTTGTCTACAAATCCTGACCCTATCAGTTGGTCTGGTAAAAGTGCTTTTTCCTACTACTTCCTTGGTTACCTCTCTGATATTCTTCAACTGTTGTGGCAACAACATTATTGCTAATTACCATTACTATAAAATTATTCAATTTATACTTTCTCTTATAACATTTCAGAATCCATTCGGTATACTTGCTTAAGTGGTGAATGCTACTTAGAACGGGTAAAATACCAATTTACATTTTTAAGTGTCTTCCAACACAAAAAAGACACTGTCAGTGTGAAAATCTGAAGGGAGTGGGAGAAGGCTCAGAGAATAGAAGAGCGATCATGTCACATTTAAGCCTGTATGATCTGTTTCCATAGAAAAAGGTTAGAGATCAACAAATTCTCAGTTTACTTCAGTAACAAATGAAAATTATTAGGATAGTAAGTTTCTGGGGGAAAAAAAAATTAGCCCATATGTACAGAGCAGCCTCTGGTGGTCTAAGAAAAAATGGTCATATTTCTAGCCAAGAATAGAAATATGTTTTTAAAAAGGATGTATGTACATATTTAGCTATTTTACTCAATCCTCCATTCAACACGTTAGAAAACAGATGCTTTTAAAATGATCTGTCAATATGCTTGTTAAAATCTGAACAGTAAGAGTATTAAAATTCATATGCATTCATTATCACATTATATAAAAGTAAAATGCTTGTGTTTAATCATTGCATAAAAGTATTATAGCCACTGCTGATTATCAAAAAGCTTTTTTCTTGGTTTGCATCGCTAAAATTGAAATCAAATTTACAAGAATGTTACCGAATTGATGACATTTTCTGTCTTCACTTGTGAATTCAGTTGGCAGATGTTTTCAAGACCAAAAAAATCTGTCTTATTACAAAACATATTAAGCAGGTTTTCCTGCCATAATGTTTGACATGATGTTTATTACCCAGACCAAATCAGTTCCTTTAACAAGCCATAATGTATGCCAGAAAGTACATTATTTCATAGTTAAGGAAACTTCCAGCATGAAACAGTAAGTACTTTGATCTTTCAAAAGCACTATGCTTAATGCACACTGCCACAGTCCTTTTTATTTATAGTCAATTTGTATGAAAATACAGTGCAGTTTGATATTTTGTATCTTAAGCCTCTGCTTTTACATATTCCTGAATACCCCAGTTATTTCTTTCCTACGAAAACTAAGAAAATACTTAAAGATAATTACCAAGGGAGAGTTCTAATTCTCCTGTTCTTGAAAAATCTAGCTGCACAAGTGGGAGCATCATCCTGACAGTTTTAATTTGTTCAAATGCCATCTCCTCATCAGATCACAACCGATCTCAGTGACCCTATGAGAACATAACTGAGGACTTTTATTCCTGCTGCTTAACAGTCTAAGAAAATTTCTCCAGCATACTTGACACAAACATATTTTCCTTCAACATCACATGAAGCTAAAGCCTTTCTGTAAGGAAATTTTTAATCTAATCTCTCCATACCACTTTTTCCTACTTAGAAAAGTTGGCATAAGGACCTACTCAGGTTTTTCAAAACTCTGTGACAAGATTATCCTGAACCATTTACCATCCTTAAGTATTTATATTCAGTGACAGCATGTTTTAAGAGCCTAGTGCATCAAATGTATACTATACCATACCGTGATAAAAACTGTATCTGAATTGCCCTTTGAGAACACCCCAAACCAATCCTGTACCCCCAGCAGCCTTTGGTTATGGTGAGCCTGGAGGCAAGTCCTGGGGTGCAGGCAAAGAGCAATCCTAAGGGCTCAAACATGGGAGGCAAGAAAATTGCAAACGTGGCATTGCACTTCTTGCAACCACCTACAGTCTTAGCAGTTCTGACCAACAGAGTACATCGAGCCCTACTGGTGGTCCAGTTTTATTTCAGAAACTGAGAAGCAAGGAAACTGCATTAATTTGTCCCACAACATGCTAAAACAGGTATGCTTTTCATTCTGTTTAAAAAAACTATCTGTACTAGAGACTGTTAAAGAAAAAAACCCAAATAATTATTTCAGAATAGCTTTATCAGGTCCATCAGAAAACCTAATTTCAATTAACTAGCCTGGGGAAGGAGACCACCATCCACATTTTCACTAAAACATATGCCACTATCAACAGTCATATTTAAGGCATGGAGCTGTGTTTGGAAGAAAATTGGGACAGAGTAATATATTTTATAATTGCGGGTGGGCCAAATCTCCTGAAGCCAAACTTCATGCCTCATCAAGCAAGAGTCATGAGAAGGTAGAATTGCTAAAACGTTTATGAAAAAAGGTTCACTTTCAACAAGGGAACACTACACCTGCATCCTGACTAGACTTCTTTTTGACAATAAAGCAACACTGTCCATTGGGTTCTCACAGACCTGAAGTTAAAACGGCTTGCCCTTCTTAAGAAGCAGTGTTTGGCCAATGGGCAGAATCTCACAAAAAAGCAGCAAACAGAAAACACAGTGCCTTGTTGCTGGCTTTGAACATATATATGCACTTATTTGTTTCTCACACTCAGGTATTACTCAAAAGACACAGCAAATTTTTATGGTATTAGTGACAATCTTGTACCCAAGTTACTAACCCTTTTAACTGGACAGCACGGTTATATTTCTTCTATAAAATGGTTATGCTAAACAAAATTTAACAGGGGATATATTCAAATTTAAGATGACTCCAACATGTATCTTGCTGGATTTTTCTGTTTCTCACTAGAAAGACATACACATTTTTACTGTTTTACTTCACTGTGAAGTGTCTGATGTTTTTTACCGTTGAATGAAAATGCTAACTTTCATAATATGGTGTCCTGGTTTTGGAAATCGTATGACTCAGTCTGGAATGTATAATGCATAGTATGTGTATGAAGCAGAATGTACCAATATGCAATTAGAAATCCTCGGGTAGCACAGTTATAATGATCCCATGCTGGTAGCATTACAAAGTGCAAAGGTTCACTGAGTCAGAAAAGGGCAAGGGACAGAGTTTCTTCATCATACCATTCTCAAATTATTCTAGCTTAAATATTTATTAATATATTAGCAAGTTTCTTCCTTTATCTGCCTTCAGAAGTTCAGCTCAAACATAATGGATGGCTGGTCATATAAAAACAATATATTACAGGGTTGATTTGCTACCACACAAGATGAACACTGGTATTTTCCACAAGACATTGTTAATTTGGCAGGTTTAACTCTCAGGCTATAACTATTGCTGCCCCAATACAAAACAATATAATACAATATATGCATACATGACATGCGAAGCTAGTATATTGCCTAAGATTTACTACAAAGTCTTTCTCATGTACAACCCTATTTATAAAATATTTTTTATGAATTCCTTTTTAAGTAATTTCTTTCTTGATAACACCAATGAGTTCCTCTGGGGTTTATTTCAAGTTTCCCTTTGAAATTAGAAAGAAATGTTTTCTAACACTGCCAAAACATCAATAAGTGACCAAAAAGATAAATAGAATAAGAGCCAGGAACTCTGTATAAAGTCTTGAATGTCATCTCTGTAATGTATTTGTTTTTTTTAAAAATCATGCTGCTTATTAGCCAATATAAATATACGTACACATCCATAAAGAAGGGCAAACAAAACCAAAAGAAACTTACTCTAATATAGATCTGCATAGTTTCTTTTTCTTTTTGTGGGTTTCGATACTTTTCGTAGAAGTCACGCCGCTTCTTTATTTCCTTCTGGACTTTATCTTTTCTTTCCCTCTTTTCTGCAGGTTCATCTGAGATATCAGAAGACAGCTGTATTTGGGCTTTTGTCTTCTCAACTTCAATATAGTTCTCATTGGGATTCAGAACTATTACTCCATAGCCTTCCTGTTTTACAAGAGAGACACATGCACACATGCAAACAAGAAAAAAAAAAGTGAAAAGGGAGATTTAATGCTTGAAAATGCTTTGCATTTACTTTAATGCTCTTAGAACTTTTATTTTATTTCAGTAACTTACACACAACATCATTTATAGAAGGGTTTTTAAGAATGTTCTGTCATTAAAGGGATATTGATGTGTGAATATGTGTCTGTGCATGTACTTATGCTCACACAGATCCCTTAGCGTCAGAAAAGTTGCCTGTTTTACATTTAAAATAATTTAATATGTTGTTTTATTCATAAGCACTTTATATGAATTTTTAAGAAAACAATATGGGAACTAAAAGCAAAATATTGCTTTAAGAACTCTACATAACAATGAATAAAAAGCTTTATGCCCAGCCAGAAAAACCTTTAAAATAAAAAGGATTGAGAAATTTTATCTATAAAGATAGATATATTAAAGAAAGCATGTAAAAATTATTCACCACATTTTAAAATAGCAAAACCTTTTGTCTAGCTGACAACAAGTGTACCATGCAGAGGCAAATACAGCAGTAACAATGAATCAATACCAAAACTGATTCAGTAGTATTGCTTATGAGTCAACTCTTTAATGATCAACCTGACTTTTTAGTGCGGTCAGCCTGACTTTTCAGTGCATCTTTAAATCTGCTCTAAAAGTTCACACTATATATTTCACACTTTACAGTTCACACTATACACGTTGTATATTCAACAAATCCAGAGCAAATTTGTGATCTGCAGGATGCTTTTGAGCACATAAGATACATTTTTGTGCCTCAGGAAATGGGCTGGTTAAAAAAATAAGAATTTATGAATGGGAAAAAAATCTTGAATAAATCAGCCAATCAAATTTTGTGATTTTTAAATGATGGCAGATCACACAAAAATCATAATATTCGTGGGAGACATAATTGCAAATGAAAACAAAAAGGACAAGCACGTGCATTTAACAGATGTGTCCTTAACACTAACATGGGTTCCCAGTCAAAATCAAGCTGTCCTTTAGAAGTAAATTTTAATAAAGACTTATTCTCTGAAAACATCTATATTAATTATCTAATGGAACAGCTTTATTCTAGCTTTTCACGGATTCTTCATTTTGCTCTCGGTCCATCCATGAGGATCAAAAGAGGTCCCCCATACCTAGCTGCCCAGAGTAAACCAAGTTCACCCTAACAAAAGATATTTTATTTGGGCTCGCTTTATTCTAATCTGTAGAGCCAATCACAAACCTTGTAGCTCATTGTGGCCACTGTCAGGTAGACAGACTGTCACTCAGTGATTTTCTACAGTTGGACACACTCGACTAGTTATCAAAATCACATCTGAAGGGAGTTCCTACCCCTCGTCCTTGTGTCCTTCTCAAATGTCTGCCATAGCTTCTCCTCCCACCAAAAACCAAGCTAAAGGGCACAGTTGCACTCTGCTAAACAGGGTGAAATAGAGGCATTCAGGATACTACCTCTGGCACAAGGGACATAGTCAAAAAAGGTCACGATAGGCCAAAAAGAAAATTGTCTCCTGGTAAGATGCAGCACCATAAAAGGGGCCTCCTGTCACATGATTACCCTGCCCTGCCAGCCATGCAAATATGTAAATAAACAATAGGGAAAGGGTGAAAGAGAACAGAAAATGAAAGACAACTTTTAAAATCTATTCATGCCATGCCTGGCCATATTAACATACAATGCTGTACTATGAACACATGAACTTTCCAGCTTGGAACATTTCAAAGTCCCAAATTCATCATGGAGAAGAATACAGCTTACAAACATTCCTAAATTCTATGTCTCAAATGAAATGATAGCTTTTGAGCCTGCTACTGCCAGTGATTTTGCAGTACTTGGCAGACTGGTGGTTTTGGGCCTCTTCATCTTCTTGACCTGCTTGTTTTGAGCAGAGGCATTCTGTGTATTCATTTGTTTTGTTTTCTATACAATGCCAAATACAAAATTCATGTGTTTATTACAGATCTACAAGTGTTACAGGGATTTGAAACTGTCCACTTTAACCTGATCACAAAACAGACATACAAATCATCAAAGAAGTGGAATTTGTCTGAGTTATTGATTATGTAACTTAAAATTACATGACTCATTTGTCCCATTTTATGAGAACACAATATCAATTTTTCACACAGACATCAACAGGTGAAATATTATTCTATTTTAAAATTCACTACTTCATAAATCAATTAAAGGATTTTTATTAAAGATTTTTTTAAGCAGTGTAATATAACTCTCTTCACATTTTTTTACCACTTCTCCCAGACAGCAGGCCTTTCCTGCCAGTTGAATTAAAATAATTAAGTAACAACTGAGCTAAGATTTTTTTTTCCCCTCTATCATGAGAAAGCATAAGTCTTTCTCTTAGGAAAGTAATCTCTTTTTGCACTGTTTTGCTTACATGATAAGGTGTATTTCCCTTTCCCTTGTGCTTCTGCATCCTAATTTCAAGATGGAAACCATGGCACCAGAAAGAAGATTTGAGACTAATATAAATATCAACATGGAAAAACAAAATGACTGATAAAACATACCCAATTACAACCTCTCTCATTCAGCCTTTATCTGAGCATTTTCCACTGAAAAGGAATACTCAGCTCTAAATAACACCAGTGTAAACTGTGGCTAGAAGTGGCTTTTAGCTTCAATTTATTTTTAAACTATCTATTTCATGTGGGCGTAGCAGCACAATTAAAGTTTACTGCAATCAGAAAATAAAGAAAAAAGTGGAGATCTACTACAGGGAATTTGAAAAGAGTACAAGTCAATACAAAATGCAGAATACAATACCACTACTATCTAAAAAAAAAGCCTTTAACAAACTTTAATAACAGACAAGATACAGTCTTTGGCATAACTGCTAATACAGACAAAAATCAGATTCATTAAAAAGCACTGTTTAAAAGGGAAGCCCTGTTCAGAAATAACTATTTGCATGCAGGACTGTATTAATCTTTTTTTCACCAGTATCTTTATGGTGGAAAATGTTAAATATACCTTTACTATGCATTACTTTGCTATTTGTTAACTTGGTAGTAGTGCAGCTATATTAAACAAATCAATGTCATGAAAAATACCAATTTAAGCTATAATGAGCTAACATCATTATTAAAAAAACTATGATGTAAGTAAATACATTTAGAAGGGTTTCTAAATCTTGCCAGTCTCAGTGGTATTAAGTGGTATGCAAACATTAGGTATGCTTTCAATGTAATATTAGCAGTTTTCAATGTAATAGTGTTCTCCTGGGTGTCCAGTGCAGACAGAAAGAGAAACCACTCTCTAAAAGGCATTTTCATGGTAAAAAGCTTAAGTTTTAAAGACACTACCCTCCACCCCCCATCAATCTTCAGCCAACAGTGTACCTGTGATAAAACTAATAATTAGGACAGACACTGACAAGTAGAACTCCCAGCCTCTAATCTACAAAATTACAGTTTCTCTCTCAGACAAAAGCACCAATTAACATCTCTTCCCCCCACGTGGAAATGCTTCAAGGTAAGTAAAATTTAATCTACACTAACTCCTACCATTCACCAGGATGCTGCTTCTGGAGGCAGAGAAAAAGAAGGCTTATCAAGTCAAGAGTTGGAAAGAATCATGAATCTCAGTTACAATACTTTTACTACTAAGACAGAACAATATAGAAGGCCTTTTCCATTGTAATACATAAGCCAGAAATGGAGCAGTATTTCCTGCCTCTTTCTGGAAGTTTAAGGGTATGGTTAAAAAAAAAAAGAACCTCAAAGTATTTGAGGCAAATTCCAAAACTTTTGAAATCTCCCCTGCCTGGCACATGAATAATGAGCTGAAACCATTCTATCTGCATATTAATCCACCAGTGCAGGACACCATATGAGACAAGGGAGGTCAGTGCAGGAGAAGTATCTTTAGACCTGTGTAACTACCTTTTTGTACTGTGAGCAAAGATCTGTAAGAGAAAATTTTCCTATGCTTGATCAACCTGAATTTTCAAGTTCCAGTTTCTATCTGGAAGGCTGGAAGAGATAAATCCTTGGGGAAACGCAACGCAAAGCACTCTGATCTTAAAACTGCCTGTGATTAAAACAGACACAGCAATGTCTATTCATCTTTCTGAAAGAAGTATGCTCTGTTCATTTCCTATCTTTACTGAGAGAAGAGTACGTCTATGTCACTGTTGCAACACTGTAGGTGCAACAGCAGGATTTGGTCATGACAACCAATCAGAAGTCTCTAGTGAAGTGTTAAAGTAAACATAGCTGTTGGAGATGCAGCTCAGCTTGAAAAATGCCCCCTCCATTATTTGAGCAATTTTCTCAAGACGTGACCTGTGACTGAAACGCCTGAAATGTCAGTTGATTCCGCTTTCTGTTTCCGCCCAATGTACACTTTGGCAACTGCACCCTGCTAACACTGTGATATTTTGATCCCAGATATACCTCAGCCGCCTGAATTCCAGAACTGTGTCCAAGTGTGTAAAAATGCTATGCTTCTGCCAAACACACACTGTCCCACTAAGTTCCAAACTTAAAACATCATCAAGCTAGGCAGGAAAAGAAAATGTGCCACAAAAAGATTTTAGAGAACCACCTGTTGTCTATTATTTTTACATAGCACTTACTCATAAATCATAACACAGGGTAATTAATCAAGCTGTCAAAGAGAAGGTCAAAGGTTATGTGGGCGAGTCAGAAGGTCATGCATGGGCTGATAGAGGTCAGGGTCACACTGCATTCCTCATTATCAAGTTGGGATGAGAGACGGCCCAAGCAAACAAAAGTGAAAGCAGATGGAAAACTGAGTGGATAAAAAAGAGGAGAAAATTTTGCAAACAAAAAGGAAAGTGGAAGAATGCGAGTTACCTTCAAAAAAGAAGGAGAACAAAGCAGAAATACATTAAGATGTTCTCAAAAGATTGCACCTAATACAAAGAAACTACAGTTTGATTACTTAAATGCACTTACTATAACTTTGCATCTATTTCTTTTGCAAATATTAAGCAACACCACAAAATGCACATGGTAGTTTTAGTTCCATTTCATATCTGACTCCAGTATTTTCAAGGTGAATTAAACAAAAGGAACTTACTACTGTGATTAGCACACATGGGTATGTAAAATTGCTTCCAAATGCTTAAATTTATTCCTGTTTACAGCTACAACCAATAGATGTTCAATAAAATAGTTATAGCCTGCTTGAATGATGTGTAAAGAACTGTAGTTTCATATATACAAATCTTTAAAGACACAAAGCATCATGAAAGTTTTTCTGTCTTTCTAGATGACACAGCAGTTATAAAATATTCTATCATTACACTGACCCAAATTAGATGTAGAATACTGTACAAAATTAGCTGTCACCCTTTCCTCAAAATCTTTGTTAATCTCATTTTGAATGTTTGCGGCTTTATCAACACATGCATCAATGTCAGCTCCTTGGTTACTGAACCGCTGTACTTGGAAGAAGATATAATTAAAATGTTTTGGCACAGAAAAGGTGAAATTGTATCTTCTCCTGGTCCCTGAGGAGTCTGTAAAACATGTAAGATATATTGACAAACACACACTCTTGTCTAGAGCCCTGACATCCCAGGTCACCCCGTTGCTATTTATTTCAAAACATTCACTTTACACTTATCCAACCTGCCACCTGCTGTGTAACTAACTTTTAATGGATATTAGAGCTACAGAAACAATAAACTCTTCATTTCCTTTCTTTTAATGCCTTCTAATTCATTACTGCATTACATCCAAATCTATTTGCATGCTGAACTCTATTCATCTTATTTCACAACCTTTATGCTGGAAATTATTAAACAGGCCATGACTACGTCCTTACTTTACTATTTGTTAAGTTAGTGCTAGTGCAGCTACACTAAACAGAACAATGTTCAAGGCTACAAAAACCCACCAGAAAAGCTGTTCCCACATTTTGAGTTTACTGTTGAAAAGTTTTGAAAATAATTAATGTTTTACATGTCTCTATAATTAGCAACCAAATATGTCTATGTGTTATATTTGCAACCCTCTTTTGCTTGCAAGGTCAAAACTGAATAAAAGCATCCATGTATTAAAAGAATTTTTACATCCTCAGTTGTTTGCTGTATTCTTTATGGGGCACTTCCATGCCACTACAAGCACTAGTTTCACTAGGATGTGCAGCAGAAATTTATTTCTCATGGCAAGTGAGACACAAGAAACAATGCTGTAGCATTGGTTTAGTTCTGTGAATTAACAGAAAGAACTATGTTCACGTTCAAATACTGCTTCAAAACGACTTAATAAACATCAGACCCACCACCTTTCCCTGATGTGATATTTGGGCTATTTGGAGAAATCACTGGAGACTGAATGAAGTGAATCTACTCCAGCCACGCAGGCAAGATACTGAGCTGAAAATAATCTGTCCACAACAACTGCCCATGCTGTAAAACCAGCTTCTGCTTTTCTTCTCTAAGCGCACACAGCTTTGGGGTCCATACAACCTGCAAAAAAATGAACCCACTAATTTGTCCTCAAGAATATCCTATAGGAACCCCTTCTCTAATTAAAGTCTGTACTCTAAAAGTTCATCCTCTCCCCTAATGCCTTAAGAAACTATTTTAATCTCTTTTCTAACAAAAATTTCAAATGCTTCAGAAGGGTAGAGGAAACAAGAATCTCATGCATATTTCACTTGTCACTAAGATTGTAATGAAAACGTTATTTACATTTATATAGAACTTAACTTTTGGAAAGCAATGAACCAGAAATAAAGTAAATAAAATAATTTTAATAAAGCCCACATGAATAACAAGTAATTATTGGTTCTAATCAATCCATCAATAGGGAAACCAAGAAGAATATCAGTTACCCCCTGAAAGTTATGCTCAAATAAAATGCAGAGGCAAAGCTGGATTGCAGGATTTTATTTTTAATGTCTCTATGGTATTTCCAAGCATCCCATTAAGTTACAGTAAAAGTTCTCAACTGCAAATTCATTTTTCAAAACACCTGGCCTCCTCCCTGAAATGTCACAGTTTGTCTTAATTATTCTCATCAGCACTTCGAGATAAATATACCCCAAATAGTTAAGTATATATTTTCTATGTAACACAACATGAAAATGTAACTAAATATATTTTACAATAAACCTTACTTCCTTTGTTTTTGTAATAGTCTAAAATGTTTGCAAACACTTTCTTGTTCTGAAATCCAGATATTTCAATGGCTCAGTATTTTTTCAGATTTGTAATATATTTAGCTTGAAGAAAGGCAACCCAAGATGCTAAGATCTTATACTTTACCTTTAGTTTCCAGAAATTTATATGTATTAAACTACTGTGGAAAAAGATTAAAAGCCAATTTCTTGGTATGCCTGTATTTCCTACAAAGTGGAGATGTGTGACGGGCAGAGGATGTATGCAAAGGATAAAGCCACAAAATGAACTCACTTAGAACTATGTTTATAATCTCCATAACGTTAGCTTATGGGGCAGCCGACAAAAGCTTGCTACTTCTTCATTACTATTTGTCTAAGGTTTCAAATAATCTCCTAGCGAGAGATCAGAGTCGCCTAAAGGACAATAAATACGTTGTCATTAACACATTAATGCGCCATTAAGTCATTTCGTTTCTCAGCTTAGATCGAGTGGGTTACACATTAAGTGGCACTGCCACATTTATAGAACTGGCTGAACTTGGCAAGATCCCATGAAATCAAGATTATCAGTATACACAGCAGGTAAAAGATAGGAGAATAGGGAATGAAGAAAACCACCTGGAGGACAACACAGTCCAAGAGAGATACAAATACACGTGCAGATGTCTTATTGAAGTCTAACAGCTTATTGCCTGATAAAATCACACATTCAAATTCCTTGCTGTAATAAACTCTATAGTGATACCTGATTAAAATCCTTGCTTTGGAAAAGGAAGTTTTCTTGCTCATTGTTATTCCCATGCCTTCATCAGCCCACATATGTCAAGTGGCACCTTACATCTTTCATGTCCAGACACCACCGACAAGGTAAAGTCGATGTTGTTTTTTGTGTACTTTGTCTGTAAGAGTAGTGCATGTGCAACATCGATGAAATTGCATTATACTTTCTCATCATCCATGTTTTTGCTGAATAGCTCTCCAGATGAAGAAACCTCGAATTGCTCTTAAGCAGCAGATTAAAATCTTCATCTCCTGAAATCTCTACACACATCTCTGGTAATTTCTAATATTGCACATACACTCTCTCCTTACTTAGGCATTTTTTCTCCAAGAGTGCCATCTTTGGGAAAATTAAAATGAAAGTTTTACTTGAAAATACAGAACATTCACATACATCCTAGCTTGGATTGTTCCTAAAAGGTATCATTCATTTCAATGCATTCAACTAGATCAAAAAAGACATGAGAAAAGGTGTAAATTGAGTAAATCACTGTTAAAACAAATTTTAAACTTAATCTAGTTTTTGTTATGTTCACATAAGTGTCATCAAAGTACACGCAGTTTCTACAGAATGAATAGAACCAATATGTTTCCTGAAACAAGCATGCACGAGCACAGTTTCGAGAGTGGCCAATCGTGTATCAATCATCTGTTGAACGCACAAGCATTTGATCGTTTAAGAATCCATTTGTTACCGTGCTAAGGAGACAGCATGATGAAAACAAGAATTCAGCTTGAGAGACTTGAATTGGAAGCATCTCATAACGATTAGACCGATGTTACATGGTTAGGGAGGTAGATTGTTAAAGGACCAGACTAAACTTTAGGAATAGGCTTACTGCTGGAACTCACATGAAATGGAGTTAAACAGTCTGAGAAGGTAGAGGAGTGTATTGGTGGGTAGTCGCGATGTATAAATTGGCTAGGCAATAGTCATATACTGAAGAAATCATATTAATCTAAACACAACTCACATAAGTAAGGACGTATCCTTTGCTTTTGCAGAGCTGATCGAACTATTACACAAGCTGTTTCCAATTATTCAAGCCTTGTTGTCACCAAGATTGTAAGTGATTTAATTTTATGAAGATAACATCAATCGCTAGAACATTAAACACATTAAAGGCACTTTTGTTTGAGATAAATCCTATAAATTTGAAGGATTTTATCATATTAAATAAATGTATACTATGCCCTTAACATCTCGATAATTAGGTTTTCAAATAATTCAGACACACCATAAGAATTGCATGAAGTATAACCAACTTTTCTTCTGCGTAGCAGCTTGATTCCGACAACTAGTTCCAACGCCTCTGTTTTCCTCCAGTATATTCTAGCCCCTTTGGCCGGAGATCAACATGAGTCTGCGAAGCATACTCCAAGCATGCTTCAATGAGGAACCAGCGTAGCAGACGTCTCTATTGTTTAATCTCAAAAGCTAGTATTTATTTATTCCCCTTCATATTATTTTATCTATGAATCTACACTCTGGCTTCTGTGGCAGATGATGTGTGAAAACGATCCCTTAGTCTTTTACTGTGCAATTTCACCATTACCCAGTACATGTTACCCTAGTGCATCCATGTACCGAGGCTAGTTTCCTGTCCTGACTGACACAACACAGTCTAGACTCTCACAAACTGTTTTTTGAACGCTCCACGCACTGCACGTACAATGTCTTCATTAATCCACAAACCTATTATGAAACATCGGTAACTTCTCTGAGATGAGGCGTGGGAATGACTACGTATCCCCACAGAAAAGCGGTTATGTTGCAACTAGCCACGATTCGAGATCTGAGCTGACAGAATAACTATACCTCAGAAACTAAAATTTTTCATCATTCTCATATTACTCGTGGTCTTATGAGCCTAGACGTACCCCAAGGAAAAACACTTGGAGAAACTTCATAAGCTTGCAAGGCGTTATGCTTGCCAAACTTAAGCACAGCTGAGCTAAAATTTTTGTCTTGCCGTTATCCGCTGAACGCACAGAAGTCCAAGCATTGAAACATGCAGACTTGGTTGTTGGCAAGTAGGTAGGAGATTACTAATGCATCATATTATTGGATTATATTTCTCCTGTTAGATTATCATGAAAAAGATACGCCGCAGAGAAGCATGACTGCACTGGACGAGGAAACCTACAAACACTCTTCTATCTACTGCAGTCACTCGAGATACACAATCCACAATCAGACAAGGGTAAATTTAAGTTTCAAACATATTCAGAAACAAGATGTTTGGAAGGGTTTTTATTCACTTTTTGCCTTCAACAAGGTACCATTTCTTGGCACCTATCATTCTGCTCACGAGCCAGTTCTTTCACCGATAACTCACAAGCTGCCAGGTGTTAGCAAGCCTGAATCATCTAAAACGGAAGGAGCACTCCTCTGACATTGTGGAGAGAGTGCATCTTCTTTTAGCACCTATGGGAGCACCTCTTTAGCATGAGTTGAGTGGTGAGTGCAAGACGAGATGAACATAGTTGTCTTCAGTGGTCTTGCTACATCTCTTTGCGAAAAATCTACATAGGAGTGTCTCTTGTCACTGCGGAGCATGTCTTAGAGCTGAGGATCTAACAATGGACTCACTTTATCCAGCATCAAGGTAATGCAGACACATTTGATAAGAGGCGCCACAAGCTTAGATATGGATCCCACAGATTTTTTCCTTTTTCTTTATTAAGACATGTCTAGGTGAAATGAGGAGACAAAAAGGAAGGGATACAGCAGGCAGTAGAAGAGGCCAAGGTGGTTCTGGAGAGACACAGAAATTTTCGCTTTCAGTGTCTCGGAGTTGATCTTTCAGTATGCTCAAGGGAAAGGAAGAAAATGTAAATAAAACGTTTTTGAGGGATTACTGACGCACTGTTAACTTAAGTAAGATATCTTTATAATCGAGAGGTTTTAGAAATAACATATTGTCGCTAGGTTATTCTGCTCAATAAGCTATAAATAGCATCTGCTGCCATAAATCTCATGAATAGCCACTATTCTTGTTTAAAACTCCACAGTGTTTTGAGGCTATGATTTAAATGTGTAAAGCATGCCTGTTCCATTGTAGTAAACTTATAGAATATAAGTAAACCTGAGCATAACACATATATATATATTTCACTGGAACTCTTACATTGAACACTGGATAATGAGAAGATTTACAAAGCTAATGGTCGGTGATACTTTAGAGAAGATTGTGGTAGACTGAGTGCCAGCTGCTAGGGCTCATGGTAGAACTGTTGGTCTTTCCACGCGGTAGCATGGCCTTAAGAGAAAGGTGGATAGCCATGTCTCTAATGGTACGCAGGGCTCTGCAAGACCAGACTCTCCAAGGTGTTCTGGAGCAGTCAGAATATCACTACACCATAATTTATGTCCAGTACATTAACTGCAGTGTTGCATTCTTCTGTAATGCCCCGGCAGCTCGACACAGAAAAAGAAAGACAAGTGATCATGGTAGGTGTTCTAGGCAGCTCTCATGAGCGGTTGTTTGGCTAACAGCATGATTATTGTGTTGAATAACAAGTCGCAAGATTTCTTACAGTAACAGTGAGGACGTAACAGGCCTGTAAAAAGATGGCAAGAGTAAAATTCCTGTGTTATTTCAGAGAGGACTACAGATAAAGTAGTGGGCAAGTTTAATATAGGGCGAAACCACACATCAGAGCATTTGTGCGTGTACGCTGAAAAAGAGAAACAATCAGAAGTGAGACTCAAGATGGTTGCTGAAGGTAATCCTGGGATGTTTCCTTACTCCTCTCAGGACTGATCTTGCCTAGAGCTTGTAATTTTGTCTCCTCGCACGTGGAATAAAGGGCTTATTAGCTTATCATTCATGCAGCAGGCAAAGTAGTTATCTAAGCGCTTTTGAGTCGATAAGAACATCAATTGAGGAAGTGTTCGTACACCTTGCCAGTCAAGAGGGTAGGTCACTGGCCCGGGGAAGCACAGGGTGGAAAACCAGCAGCTGGTGGACGGCAGCTATGTCCAGGAAACGGCTCACTACTTCAATGTGAGAGAATAACTCATGGCAACTGAGAAAGGTCATCGCACACCACAAGCAGAAATGTATCAAGCCTGATATCAACATTTGGTTCATTGGCAAATCATCTTTGTTGTTTAAGCGTGCTGAGGTTCGAACAATGAGACAGTAAAATGTTGTAGCATACGTATCTGTCCTTGCACTATTTGGCACCAAGGATATTCCCTGTATGCCAGAAGTAACTGTTTACTTAAACTGCTTACAATACGACTTATCCTTTACCATTTTCGCTAAATTACTGGCACAAATCATGCCACATGATGTAATCTGCTATTTTTTACTGCGCATAAGCATATTAGAATTGTGTGGCACATTGAGCAATATTCACTATTTAAGTCATCTTAGCGTAAGGATAAAAGAAAAATTTATATCTTTGTTTCATATGTGTTCATGTATGTTACGAACCACATCCATAAAATAAATTATTAATTGTATAATATGCTTGTCTTGTCTGTAAATAAGAAAATTAGACATGTATCAGTAACTGTCCATAATAAAACCAATATTTGCAATACAGAATTTATTCGAGAATAGCAGCAGTAATGATCAGTGGGGGAAAAAAAAGGATGAATTCCTAGCATGACAGGCTTTGGAAAGCCTTATTACCTTTTGTCTACAAATCCTGACCCTATCAGTTGGTCTGGTAAAATGTGCTTCTTTTCCTACTCACTTCCTTTTACCGATCTCTGATTATTAAACTTCAACTGTTTGTCGGAAACAACATTTATTCCTAATTACCATTACTATTAAATTATTCAATTTATACTTTCGTCTTATAATCATTTTCAGATACGATCGGTATACCGGCGTTTAAGTGGTTGAATGCTACTAGAACGGGTAAAATAACAATTTACATTTTATTTAAGTGGTCTTCTCTAGAGACACAAAATAGGAGGCTACACTGGTCAGTGCGATAGAGAGCTGAAGGGTAAGTGGGAGAAGGCTCAGTGACCAGCTATGAAGCGGATGTACAATGTCACATTAAGCCTGTATGATCTGTTTTCCATAGAAGGTAGAGCTATTCAAACAAATGTGCTCGAGTTTAACTTCAGTAAAAAATGATATATATTATTAGGATAGTTGAGTATCTGTGGATATAAATATATACTAGAGCCCATATGTACACCGTAAAGCAAGCCCTCTGAGTGGGTAGCTAAGAAGATAAGAATGTGGTCCATATTTTGCTAAAGTCATATAAAAATTAGAATCATTGTTTAAACAGGTAGGATATGTAGGTACAATATAATTAGCTATTTATACAATACTACACATTCTACATTCACCCGGGTATTTTAGAAACACAGATGACTTGCTCAGAATGATACTTATTATGTTTTCTTGCTTATATATATATTTACTATGTTAAGAGTACTTAAAATTCATGATCGACGCATTGTACAACTTGGAACAATGTTTTATATTGAATACAAATACATTGAGCTTGTGGTTGTAATCATTGCAGATACTACTTATTACAAACTATTGCTATGATTATCAAATGAACATTATATTAATTTGTAATATTGCATTAGCCACTAAAAATAGGCTGGATATATGCTCGCTAATTAAATAACAAGAATGTTACAGAATTGATGAACATTTCTGTTTCCTGTCACTTGTGAAACTCGAGTTGGAGCTAAGATATAGTTATTCAAAAGATCCATAAGAGCACATCATGTTCTTATTTTATCAAATTACATATTAAGGTCAAGGTTTTCCTGGATAATGTTGACATGTAATGTGGTTATTACCCAGACCAAGATCAGTTCCTTAAACAAGCCATAGATGTATGCCAGAAAGTACATTATTTCTATTAGTTTATGGCCAGACGTTCAGCATGAAACAGGTAAGACTTTGATCTTTCAGCATTGCTTAAGCCCACCACTGCCACATGTCCTTTTTATTTGGGATAGTCAATTTGTATATAAATACCCAAGTGCAGTTTGATTGTTTTTGATCATCTGGCTCTGCTTTACATATATCCTGAAATACCTCCATTATTCTTTCCTACGAAAACTAAGAAAATACTTAAAGATAATTACCAAGGAGAGTTCTAATTCTCCTGTTCTTGAAATCTAGCCTGCACAGTGGGAGCATCATCCTGACCCAGTTTTAATTGTTTTTCAAATGCCATCTTCTCATCAGATCACAACGATCTCAGTGACCCTATAGAAATAACTGAGGACTTTTTAATCCGCTCGCTATAACAGTCTAATGTAATCCTTCTGCAGCAAGATACTTGACACAAACATATTATTTCCTTCAACATCACATGAGCTAAAGCCTTTCCTGTAAGGAAATTTTTAAATCTAATCCCTCCATACACTTTTTCCTACTTGAAAAAAGTTGGCATAAGGACCTACTCAGTATTTTCAAACTCTGTGACAAGATTATCCTGAACCATTTTACCATCCTTAAGTATTTATATTCAAGATGACAGCATGTTTTAAGAGCCTAGTGGATCAAATGTATAACTTATAACCATACCGTGATAAAAACTGTATCTGAATTGCCTTTTGAAGAACACCACCAAACCAATCCTGTACCCCAGCAGCCTTTGGTTATGGTGAGCCTGGAGGCAAGTCCTGGGGTGCAGGCAAAGAGCAATCCTAAGGGCTCAAACAATGGGAGGCCAAGAAAAAATTGCAAGACTGGCATTAGCACTTCTTTGCAATCCACCTACAGTCTTAGCAGTTCCTGACCAACAGAGTACATCGAGGCCTCTACTGGTGGTCCAGTTTTATTTCAGAAACTGAGAGCAAGGAAACTGCACTTAATTTGTCCCCACACATTGCAAAACAGGGTATGCTTTTCATTCTGTTTAAAAAAACTATCTGTACTAGAGACTGTTTAAAGAAAAAAAACCCCAAATAATTAATTTCAGAATAGTTTATCAGGTCCATCAGAAAACCTAATTTCAATTACTAGGCCTGGGGAAGAGAACACACCATCACATTTTCACTAAACATATGCCACTATCAACAGTCACATTTAAGGCCATGCAGCTGTGTTTGGAAGAAAATTGGGACAGAGTAAATATTTTATAATTGCGGGTGGCCAAATCTCCTGAGCCAAACTTCAGCTCATCAAGCAAGGAGTCAATGAGAAGGTATGAATTGCTAAAACGTTTGATGAAAAAAGGTTCACTTTCAACAAGGGAACACTACACCTGCATCCTGACTAGACATCTTTTTGGACATAAAGCAACACTGTCCATTGGGTCTCTCACTAGACCCTGAAGTTAAAACCGAGCTTGCCCTTCTTAAAAGAAGTCAGTGTTTGGCCAATGGGCAGAATCTCACAAAAAGCAGCAAACAGAAAACCACAGTGCCTTGTTGCTGGCTTTGAACATATATATCACTTATTTGTTTCTCACACTCAGGTAATTACTCAAAAGACACAGCAAATTTTTTATGGTATTAGTGACCAATCTTGTACCCAAGTTACTAACCCTTTTAACTGGACAGCACGGTTATATTTCTTCTAAAATGGTTATGCTAAACTAAAATTTAACAGGGGATATATTCAAATTTAAGATGACTCCAACATGTATCTTGCTGGATTTTTCTGTTTCTCACTAGAAAGACATACACATTCTACTGTTTTACTTCACTGTGAAGTGTCTGATGATTTTTTACCGTTGAATGAAAATGTCTAACTTTCATAATATGGTGTCCTGGTTTTGGAAATCGTATGACTCAGTCTGGAGATGTATAATCATAGTATGTGTATGAAGCAGAATGTACCAATATGCAATTAGAAATCTCGGGTAGCACAGTTATAAATGATCCCATGGCTGGTAGCATTACAAAGTGCAAAGGTTCACTGATCAGAAAGGGCAAGGGACAGAGTTTCTTCATCATACCATTCTCAAATTATTCTAGCTATAAATATTTATTAATATATTAGCAAGTTTCTTCCTTATCTGCCCTTCAGAAGTTCAGCTCAAACATAAATGGATTGGCTGGTCAATATAAAAACAATATAATTCAGGGTTGATTTGCTACCACAACACCAAGAATGAACACTGGTATTTTCCACAAGACATGTTAATTTGGCAGGTTTAACTCTCAGGCTATAACTATGGTGCTGCCCCAATAACAAAACAATATAATACAATATATGACATACATGACATGCGAAGCTAGTAAATATTTGCCTAAGATTACATACAAAGTCTATTCTCATCCGTACAACCCTATTGATATAAAGATATTTTTTATGAATTCTAATTTAAGTAAATTATTTCTTGATAACACCGAATGTAGTTCCTCTGGGGTCTATTTCAAGTCTTCCCTTGAAATTAGAAAGAAATGTTTTCAACACTGCCAAATACATCATAAGTGAACCAAAAGATAAATAGAAAGAGCCAGGAACTCTGTATAAAGTCTTGAATGTCATCTCTGTAATGTTCATTTGTTTTTTTTTAAAAATCATGCTGGCTTATTAGCCAAAAAATATACGTACACATCCATAAAGAAGGGCAAACAAAACACAAAAGAAACTTACTCTAATATAGATCTGCATAGTTTCTTTTTCTTTTGTGGTTTCGATACTTTCGTAGAAGTCACGCCGCTTCTTTATTTTCCTTCTGGACCTTTACCTTTTCTTTCCCTCTTATCTGCAGGTTCATCTGAGATATCAGAAGACAGCTGTATTTGTGGCTTTTGTCTTCTCCAACTTCAATATAGTTCTCATTGGGATTCAGAACTATTACTCCATAGCCTTCCGTTTTACAAGAGAGACACATGCACACATGCAACAAGCAAAAAAAAAAGTGAAAAGGGAGATTTAATGCTTGAAAAATGCCTTTGCATTTACTTTAATGCTCTGAACTTTATATTTATTTCGAGTAACTTCACACAACATCAATTTATAGAAGGTGTTTTTAAGAATGTTCTGTCATATAAAGGGATATTTGATGTGTGAATATGTGTCTGTGCATGTACTTATGCTCACACAGATCCCTTAGCGTCAGAAAAGTTGCCTGTTTTACATTTAAAATAATTATATGTGTTTTATTCATAAGCACTTTATATGAATTTTTAAGAAAAACAATATGGGAACTAAAAGCAAAATATTGCTTTAAGAACTTCTACATAACAATGATATAAAAGCTTTATGCCCAGAGCCAGAAAATACCTTTAAAAATAAAAGGATTGAGAATTCTTATCTAATAAAGATAGATATATTGAAACGAAAGCATGTAAAAATTATTCACCACATTTAAAATAGGCAAAACCTTTTGTCTAGCTGACAACAAGTGTACCAGCAGAAGGCAAATACAGCAGTAACAATGAATCAATACCAAAACCTGATTCAGTAGTATTGCTTATGAGTCAACTCTATGATAACCTGACTTTTTAAGTGCGGTCAGCCTGACTTTTCAGTGCATCTTTAAATCTGCTCTAAAAGTTCACACCTATATTATTTCACACTTTCAGTTCACACTAAATACACGTTGTATATTCATAGCAAATCCAGGCAAACTTTGTGATCAGTGCAGAGCTTCTGTGCAGCACATAAACTACTATGTGTGTGCTCAGGAAATGAGGTCTGTGTTAAAAAACCTACTAAGATTATAAAGGGAAAAAATTTGATATTACATCAGCCAATTCAAATTTGTGACTTTTCTAAATGATGGAGATCACACAATCTATATTACGTAGGGAGACATCTATTGCATAATGAAAAAAAAGGATCACAGCCACGTGCATCTAGACAGATGTGCTCCTAACACTCAACATGGGTTCACCAGTCATAAATGCAAGCTGTCCTTCTAGAAGTAAATTTACATAAAGACTTATTTCTCTGACAATACATCTATATTAATTATGCTAATGGAACAGCTTTATTCTATGCTTTTCAGCGGATTCTTCATTTTTGCCTCTCGTCCATCCATGAGGATCAAAAGAGGTCCACCCATACCTAGCTGCCCAGAGTAAACCAAGTTCACCACTAACAAAAGGATATTTTTTTGGCTCGCTTATATTCTAATCTGTAGAGCCAATCACAAACCTTGTAGCTCATTGTGGCCACTGTCAGGTAGACAGACTGCACTCACAGTGATTTTACTACAGTTGGACACACTCGACTAGAGTGTATCAAAAATCACATCTGAAAGGAAGTCCTACCCCTCGTCCTTGTGTCCTTCTCAAATGTCTGCCATAGCTTCTCCTCCCACCAAAAACAGGACGCTAAAGGGCACAGTTGCACTCTGCTAAACAAGGGTTGAAATAAGGCATATCACGGATACTACCTCTGGCACAAGGGAATAGTCAAAAAAGGTCACGATAGGCCAAAAAGAAATTGTCTCTGGTAAGTATCAGCACCATAAAAGGGCGCTCCTGTCGACATGACTACCCACTGCGCCTGCCAGCACAGCAAATATGTAAATAATACAGGGAAGGGTAAAGAGAACAGAAAATGAAAGACCGGAACTTTTAAAAGTTCTATCATGCCATGCCTTGGCCATATTAACATACAATGCTGATACTATGAACACATGAACTTTCCTAGCTTGGAACATTTCAAAGTCCAAATTCATCATGGAGAAGAATACAGCTTACAAATGATATCCTAAATTCTAATGTCTCAAATGAATGATAGCTTTGAGCCTGCTACTGCCAGTGTATTGTTGCGTACTTGGCAGACTGGTGGTTTTGGGCCTCTTCATCTTCTTGAGCCTGCTTGTTTTGAGACAGAGGCATTTCTGTGTATTCATTTGTTTTGTTTTCTATACAATCGCCTTAAACTACAAAATTCATGTGTTTATTACAGATCTACTAAGTGTTACAGGGATTATGAAACTGTCTCCACTTTAACCTGATCACAAAAGCAGACATAAACATCATTCAAAGAACAGATGGCGAATTTGTCTGAGTTATTGATTATGTATACTTAAAATTACATGACTCATTTGTCCCATTTTAGAGACACATAATCAAGTGTTTTCACAACAGAACACATCAACGAGGTGAAATATATTGTATTCTATTTTCAGTACACTATCAATAAATCAATTAAAGGAATTATTTTATTGAAGATTCTTTTTAAGCATGTGTAATATCATCTCTTCACATTTTTTACCACTTCTCCCAGACAGACAGGCCTTTCCTTTGCCAGTTGACATCAAAATATTAAGTAACGAACTTGCAGCCTAAGATTTATTTTCCCCTCTATCATAAGAGAAAGCATAAGTCTTTCTCTTAGGAAAGTACATCTCTTTTTGCACTGTTTTGCTTACATGACTAAGGTGTATTTCCCTTCCCTTGTCTTCTGCATCCTAATTTCAAGATGGAAACCATGGCACCAGAAAGAAGATTTGAGGACTAATATAAAGATACTCAACTATGGAAAAACAAAATGACTGATAAAACATACCCAATTACCAACCTCTCTCATTCAGCCTTATCTGAGCATTTTCCACTGAAAAGGAATACTCAGCTCTAAATAACACCAGTGTAAACTGTGGCTCAGAAGTTGCTTTAGCTCTCAATTTATTTTTAACACTATCTATTTCATGTCCGGGCGTAGCAGCACAATTTAAGTTTACTGCAAATCAGAAAATAAAGAAAAGCTGCGAGATCCTACTACAGGGAAATTTAGAAAAGAGTACAAGTCATACAAAATGCAGAATACAATACCACTACTTCTAAAAAAAAAGCCTTTAACAAAACTTTAATACTAGAACAAGATACAGTCTTTGGCATAACCTGCTATATACGACAAAAATCAGATTCATTAAAAAGCACTGTTTAAAGGGAAGCCCTGTTCAGAATCATAACATTTGCATGCAGGACTGTATTCAATCTTTTTTTCACCAGTATCTTTATGTGTGAAAATGATTAAAGATACCTTTACTATGCATTACTTGCTATTTTAACTTGGATAGATAGTGCAGCTATATTAACATAATCAATGTCTAATTGAGAGGCACGAGGAATACACAATTTAATGCTATAATAGAGCTAACATCATTAATTAAAAAAACTATGATGTAAGTAAATACACTTTAGGAAGGGTTTTCTAATCTTGCCAGTCTCAGTGGTATTAAGTGGTATGCAAACATATAGGTATGCCCTTTCAATGTAATATTAGCAGTTTTCAAATGTAATAGTGTTCTCTGGGTGTCCAGTGCAGAACAGAAAGAGAAACCACTCTCTAAAAGGCATTTTTTCATGGTAAAAAGCTTAAGTTTTAAAGACACTACCCTCCACCCCCCATCCAATCTTCAGCCAACAGTGTAACACTGTTGATAATAATAATTAGGAACAGACACTGACAAGTAGAACTCCCAGCCTCTAATCTACAAAAATTACAGTTTCTCTCTCAGACAAAAGCACACAATTAACATCTCTTCCCCCACGTGGGAAATGCTTCAAGGTAAGTAAAATTTAATCTACAACTAACTCCTACCATCACGTCAGGATGCTGCTTCTGGAGGCAGAGAAAAAAGAAAGAGCTATCAAGTCAAGAGTTTGGAAAGAATCATGAATCTGCAGTTACAATAACTTTTACTACTAAGACAGAACAATCATAGAAGGGCCTTTTCCATTGTAATACATAAGCCAGAATGGAGCAGTATTTCCTGCCGCTTTCTGTAAGTTTAAGGGTATGGTTAAAAAAAAAAAGAACTCAAAGTATTTTGTAGGGCAAATTCCATAAACTTTGAAGATCCCCCTGCCTGGCACAGAAATAAATGAGCTGGAAACCATTCCCTACTCTGCATATTAATATTCCACCAGTGCAGGAAACACCATTGAGACAAGGGAGGTCAGTGCAGGAAGAAGTTTATCTTTTAGACCTGTGTAACTACCTTTTTGTACTGTGAGCAAAGATCTGTAAGAAAAATTTTCCTATGCTTGATCACCTGAATTTTCAAGTTCCAGTTTCGTATCTGGAAGGCGAAGAGATAAATCCTTGGGAAACGCAAGAAGGGGGCCAAAGCACTCTGACTTAAAAAACTGTCCTGTGATTAAACAGACACAGCAATGTCTTTCTTCTTTCTGAAAGAAGTATGCTCTGTTGCATATCTTACTGGAGAAGAAGAGTACTCTAGTCACTGTTGCAACACTGTAGGTGCAACAGCAGGAATTTGTCATGACAACCAATCAGAAGTCTCTAGTGAAGTGTTAAAGTAACATAGCTGTTGAGAGATGCAGCTAGCTTGGTAAAAATGCCCCCTCCATTATTTGAGCAATTTCTCCTAAAGACGTGACCTGTGATCTGAAACGCCTGAAATGTCAGTTTGATTCGCTTTCTGCTTTCCGCCCATGTACACTTTGGCAACTGCACCTGCTAACTACTGATGATAGTTTTGAGTCCCCAGATATGTACCTCAGCCGCCTGAATTCCAAACTGTGTCCCAAGTGATGTAAAAAATGCTATGCTTCTGCAAACAACACCTGTCCCACTAATTGTTCCAAACTTAAAACATCATCAAAGCTAAGGCAGGAAAAGAAAATGTGCCACAAAAAGATTTTACCAGAACCACTCTGTTGTCTATTATTTTTACATAGCACTTACTCATGAAATCATAACACAGGGTATTAATCAAGCTGTCAAAGATGAAGGTCAAAGGTTATGTGGGCGAGTCAAGAAGGTCATGCATGGGCTGATAGAGTCAGGGGTCACACTGCATTCCTCATATATCAAGTTGTGGAGTAATGGAAGGACGGCCCAAGCAAACTTTATAGAAGTGAAAGCAGATGAGAAAACTGAGTGGATAAAAAGGAGGAGAAAGTTATTTTGCAACAATAAAGGAAAGGGAACGACGATAGTCGAGTTACCTTTCAAATAAGAAGGAGAACAATAGTCGGAAGATAATTAAGATGTTCTCAAAAGATTGCACTTATAATTTCAAAGAAACTACAGTTTGATTACTTAATGCACTTACTATACTTTGCATCTTTTTCTTTTGCAAATATTAAAGCAACACCACAAAATGCACATGGTAGTTTTAGTTCATTTCATACCTTACCCAGTATTTTCAAGGTGAATTAAACAAAAGGAACTTACTACTGTGATTAGCACACATGGGTATGTCAAAATGTCTTCAAATGCTATAATATCCTGTTTTACAGCTACAACCTTAATAGATGTTCATATAAAATTGTTATAGCTGCTTGAATGATGTGTATGAACTGTAGTATCAATATACAAATCTTTAAAGACACAAAGCATCATGAAAGTTTCTCTGTCTTTCTAGATGACACAGCAGTTATAAATATATTTTATCATTACACTGACCCAATAGATGTAGAATACTGTACAAAATTAGCTGTCACCCTTTCCTCAAAATCTTTGTTAATCTCATTTTGAATGTTTGCGGCTATTTCCTGCATCAATGCGTCTCTTTGGTTACTGAACCGCTGTACTTGCGAAGAAGATATAATTAAGTTTTGGTGGCACAGAAAAGGTGAAATTGTATCTTCTCCTGGTCCCTGAGGAGTCTGCTAACATGACATTGTTCTGAAAATATTTGGTGACAAGATCACCCATCATCTCTTAGTCTAATGAGCCCTGACATCCCAGGTCGCATCTCCCGGTGTAGCTATTATGTCTTAATTTCCTCAAAACACTTCACTTTACTTACATTATCCAACCTGCCACCTCTGTGTACTAAACTTTTATGGATTTA
>CM019236.1:65389350-65391850 GCA_009741485.1 Malurus cyaneus samueli
CTTAACTTTTAATGGATATTAGAGCTACAGAAACAATAAACTCTTCATTTCCTTTCTTTTAATGCCTTCTAATTCATTACTGCATTACATCCAAATCTATTTGCATGCTGAACTCTATTCATCTTATTTCACAACCTTTATGCTGGAAATTATTAAACAGGCCATGACTACGTCCTTACTTTACTATTTGTTAAGTTAGTGCTAGTGCAGCTACACTAAACAGAACAATGTTCAAGGCTACAAAAACCCACCAGAAAAGCTGTTCCCACATTTGAGTTTACTGTTGAAAAGTTTTGAAAATAATTATGTTTTACATGTCTCTATAATTAGCAACCAAATATGTCTATGTGTTATATTTGCAACCCTCTTTTGCTTGCAAGGTCAAAACTGAATAAAAGCATCCATGTATTAAAAGAATTTTTACATCCTCAGTTGTTTGCTGTATTCTTTATGGGGCACTTCACTGCCACTACAAGCACTAGTTTCACTAGGATGTGCAGCAGAAATTTATTTCTCATGGCAAGTGAGACACAAGAAACAATGCTGTAGCATTGGTTTAGTTCTGTGAATTAACAGAAAGAACTATGTTCACGTTCAAATACTGCTTCAAAACGACTTAATAAACATCAGACCACCACCTTTCCCTGATGTGATATTTGGGCTATTTGGAGAAATCACTGGAGACTGAATGAAGTGAATCTACTCCAGCCACGCAGGCAAGATACTGAGCTGAAAATAATTCTGTCCACAACAACTGCCCATGCTGTAAAACCAGCTTCTGCTTTTCTTCTCTAAGCGCACACAGCTTTGGGGTCCATACAACCTGCAAAAAAATGAACCCACTAATTTGTCCTCAAGATATCCTATAGGAAACCCTTCTCTAATTAAAGTCTGTACTCTAAAAGTTCATCCTCTCCCTAATGCCTTAAGAAACTATTTTAATCTCTTTTCTAACAAAAAATTTCAAATGCTTCAGAAGGGGTAGGAAACAAGATCTCATGCATATTTCACTTGTCACTAAGATTGTAATGAAAACGTTATTTACATTTATAGAACTTAACTTTTGGAAAGCAATGACCAGAAATAAAGTAAATAAAATAATTTTAATAAAGCCACCATGAATAACAAGTAATTATTGGTTCTAATCATCCATCAATGGGAAACCAAGAAGAATATCAGTTACCCCTGAAAGTTATGCTCAAATAAAATGCAGAGGCAAAGCTGGATTGCAGGATTTTATTTTTAATGTCTCTATGGTATTTCAAGCATCCCATTAAGTTACAGTAAAGTTCTCAACTGCAAATTCATTTTTCAAAACACCGTGCCTCCTCCCTGAAAATGTCACAGTTTGTCTTAATTATTCTCATCAGCACTTCGAGATAAATACCCCCAAATAGTTAAGTATATATTTTCTATGTAACACAACATGAAAATGTAACTAAATATATTTTACAATAAACCTTACTTCCTTTGTTTTTGAATAGTCTAAATGTTTGCAAACACTTTCTTGTTCTGAAATCCAGATATTTCAATGGCTCAGTATTTTTTCAGATTTGTAATATATTTAGCTTGAAGAAAGGCAACCCAAGATGCTAAGATCTTATACTTTACCTTTAGTTTCCAGAAATTTATATGTATTAAACTACTGTGGAAAAAGATTAAAAGCCAATTTCTTGGTATGCCTGTATTTCAGCATTCTAAATGAAAAATACATGATGCACCTAAGTGTTTTCTGTAAAATACTGAAGTTATGCAAGTCTTGAAAGACAACTCTTATTTAGTGTTTTGTGACCAGAAATCCTCTATCTCAGTGACAGAGAATTCAGCTCCTTTAGTATGTGCATGTATTTAGTCATTGCCTGAGAAAACAGACAATTGTAATCTAAAGTAAAGCTTCTGGTCCGCACCTATCTTCAACAAACAGGTGCAATTCAGTACATTGATGGTCCTTCCTTCCCACAGTGACCTTCTCATGTCAGAAGACTTTCTTATACTTCTGATAAATAATTTAATTACGTATGAGTTATGGTTTCTTTGTAACCTTTTAAATGACTAACTCATTAAGATGCAGAAATATGCAAAACATGATGTCACTGGGTCAAACAGCTGTGTTGGTAAAATGATGGCTGTGGAAGTCCCTAAGAACTTAAAAATATTCCAATTTATATTGCTCATGTTATGGCAAATACTTTTAAAACAGATTAACTTTATAATCACAAAATGCTACACTACCTCAAGGTAAAAAATCTTTTTACCACTTCTGACTCTTGTGTATACATAAAATAAAAATAGAGCTTAAAATCTTTTTGTTAATATGTTTTAAATAAAAAATATTGACAAAAAATACCATGTGAAATGATACACTTGTGCCTTTAGAAAAAATAATTCGCAAATTCTCTTCATTTTATGATCACTTAGGCTTTCCAAAACAGACAGCACATAACAAGAATGCATAGGTATATTTTTTAAAAGTCAGCAACTCTTTACTGGAAATACTTCG
>CM019236.1:65396850-65404899 GCA_009741485.1 Malurus cyaneus samueli
ATGTGATGTTGCTTAGTTTTGTAAATATCAGAGGAATGGAATTGATGATAAAGGAAAATGGGAGATTAGACACACACAGTTGCTTTCGAACCTAAAAAACAAGATTTCCAACAAAGAACTGCTGTATCAAACAGTAATAAAGAGCCTCAAGCAGTTGTCTGTGCTCATGCCAGTTTTCATGCTTTAATTCTGCTGCCCTGTGGTTCTTAGCTTTGACATTGAGATCTGTACGGCCACCAGAGATAATTATTTCAACCTTCAGGCCATCAGGCGCTCATTTTTGATCATGGATATGTAAGATTTTTTTTTCCTTTTCTTTTTCTTTTTTGCTTCCCAGGCTTGCCAAGTGGATATCAATAGAAGGGTAAAATAAGCAAAAATGGTAAGCGTTCTAAAAGAAATTAAGATGCCAGGCTGTCTGCTAGCTTTTCTACTAGTTTTTCAGGCCTTACTGTTATTCAGGACATATTGTAAATACTGACAGAAATATTTGAAATTGTTTGAATTTTCCATTAAGGCATTGCTAGAAATTTAAAAATTACCTCTGACTTTATAATACTGCTGTATTAAACAGCAGTGCTGCTCCAATACCCTCTAATCCCCTAACATAATTTGCACACCATGAATCCACACATTTGATACACAGAGTAACTCATAGAAATTACTGTAATTTTTCTCACCTGCAGCTAAGACAACCTGAATTAAACACATCTGTTTTGTTACCAGTCTAGATAAAGCAGTTTCACTAGAACACTAGCTTCAAGAGTTGCACTATTAAAACTAAACTTGTATTGTGACCTATATAAAGTATCCACTATGTATAGAATCCATCTGATTGGAATTTGGGAATTGGTGTATGCCAGATGTTAAAGATATCCACAAAACACAAAGCTGGCCGCTATTTAAATAAGACACAAAACCAATGATATTTGCTACAAACATTATCTTTGTATAACATTTTAATATGTGACATTTTACATCAATGTATTTTCCACTTGTAGATTGAAATATCTGTGTTTTTCTACAATAGCCAGCCTCCGATACAAAGTAAAATCTTATTTTACACACACTGCTTAATTATACTGTTAATCATTCGAGTCACTTAGGTTCTGCTACACTCATTTTACAGGTTTACAAATCAAAAATTGTGCACCTAAGTGACCAAGCAGAACAAAACAGTACATTGATCTAAATTATGTGTTTAGGCTGCATTATTCGTCTCATATTCAATATTTAAAGAAAAAAAAACGAAGACAAGCAATAGTAGGACAAACCTATCAAACATTTCTATGAAACAGATTTATAGCTAGGAATGTCTCTCCTGAATTTTACAGTACTTCAAAATAAGTTTGAAACTAAAAAGCTAAACACATACATATTCTAAGAAACAGTATTTTTGCCATATGGGAAACTGATAAACCAAAGTGGTTGGTTTTGCACCAGAGTGCAAAAAAAAAGCCACAGCAAATGTTCCTGCCAAAAAGTCAGAGGGGTATTTTTGCCATAAGTATACTACACTTGTTCTTGTAATTAGGTCTGCACAGACAGGACACAGTTCAAGAGACAGTGAACAACACTTCTGAAGATGCAAAAACATGGGATTGCATAATACTGGATCTATACGACAGAAAGATTTCATAAAAGTATGAACTCCCATATCTGAGCACAAACCACTTTTCAACTCCAAAAGCCTGTTAGGCCTTTTGCACTCCTTGGATTTCATACTGCTTTAGAAATGTCACTGTGAAAGGGAATGTTCTTCAGTAACTGGATATTTTTAAGACTCTGGAGTACTAGTGAACATCAAAGCAGTTCACTCCAGGTCGGAAATGGGCATTTATATGTATTACCTACAAAACTCATGAAGAACTAGCAGTGATGCCTAATAATGTAAGAAATAAGAAAGGTTGAGATGCCCAAATGCCTTCGCTACAACAGAAAACATTAAGCCCTAGCTAGTGTGATGTAGTAAAATACTGAACTAAAAGAAAAATTATTTCACACATTTTGTGTCCTTTCTATTAAGAGCAGAACCTGAAAGGAAGGTGGCTGCATATTGCAGCTTTTAAGTGGATGAGGCATTTTGGGAAAGATGCAACCTTGCCCATCCCATCAGCTTTCCCAGACCTGCTTCTTTTTGCTGCTCTCTTCTTTAACACAGCCTGTACAGTCCCACGTTTCCTGCTAGTCAAATATGGCATACCCAGCAGTTGCTGCTTTTCGCTCCTTTCCAAGTGGGCACTATCCTGAGAAGCACGGATAGTGCTAAAGACGCTTTCCACGTCCTCAGCACTGGCTCTCAAGAATGATAAGCAGTCAGCATGGAAAATTCTTCACAGACCTTTGCAAGCAGCATGTTTCAGTAGAGCTGTGAGTACGATGGAAACAGAGAAACTTTTGAATGTTCTGCCCACCACAAGACAGCTGGCACACAATTATCATTCCTCCTATTCTACAGATGGAAAAAATGAAGCTTTAGAGAATTACCTTCACAAGAATTGTATGACAGAGGTCTGAACATAATCTAGATCTCCCAACCCTACTCTTTCAGTAACTATTTGGAGAATATGAAAAGAAGGCAAGTAGTAAAGTATAAGTGGATTTTGCTGTCAATAAATCCAAAAGCCACCTGCCAATAGGCAGACTGGATAAAATTATTATAGTACAAAAAGGATCCAATGGTACTGTGAAAGAATACAACTTGCACACTCTATTCTATTATAGAAATTCTGAGGCTTGGTATAGGAAAAAAAAAGAAGGGTAACTCTGATCATTCCATACCACTTGGGAAGGATGGGCAGAAGACTCACAAGTGTTAATGCAGTTGCATTTGACTTAAAACTTTTGATATTGAGATACACAGGCAAGCAGTGTGGAAATAATGAGCTAAGAGAAGGCAAGGATGTTAGGTCTATGGAAATATGCATGTTAGTATGCAGTATGAAAGAGCACCCTCTGTTGTTTCTGGTTAACAGAAGCAAGTCTCCTGATACCTCAAAACAGTATTTCAGTTACGAAAAAGATTGAAAGAAATCATCAGTACTGACATACAGATATCTACAAACATTTTCCAGGGAGTTCACACAGCAGTTTGTTTGTGAAGGACTGTTCTGCTTCCTAAGAATTACCAGTTTATGGAAGGAAGAATATGTTGTGTCCCAGCAAACTCTAGCTGTCCTAGACTAGAACAGTTTTTATAACAAAATTTGTATACACAAAATTAGAAAAAAAAATCCTATGAAGACACAAAACTGATAGGCTGGTGATTTTTATTTGTGATTTTTATTTATGATTTTTATAAGGCAAGAAGTTCAGATAAGGGCACGCATCATCAATATACACAGGAGCTGCCAATACTGTTTAAATCGAAGTACAAAGTATGTGATAACATATGAGCCATTCCCATCAGTTAAAAAGTGGCAAGATGAGGCTGTATTCTAATGTAAGATCTTGGAAATATGAATGGCAACAGTGGAGCTCTTAAGAACATGCAATTTTTGCAACACAGAATCTGTTTTCCTAGTTCAGAGCTAAAAATCTCATATAAATTTCAGATTTTGCTAATTTATTTCCTGCAACCAGAAATTACTGATTATCTCAAGGACCTAGAAATTACAGAGATGATTATCCACATGATTTACTTCCAATGTTATACCAATTGTGATGTAACAAAATAAAAATAAACTGTGATGCTACAGTGAAAAAAAGAGGATACATCAGGTGCCTTAAGACTGATGGCACTACTCAGAGTGAACATGAACAGAATTTAAAAACGTACTTCCCCTTCAGGGACCATACTTTAGTATCTTTCAAAATTACACCATTAATGAAGAGACCAACATAAGAACCTCAGAAAATAAACAGCTAATAAACTTTAGATATATTATAGGGAATATTATACTGCAAAAGTGTAAAGTCTGCATTTTATTTCAGTCTCTCTGAAGAAATGTGCTGTACAGTTTCTGGAAAAGCTAGTCTCAATTTGATTTAGCAGTGACCTAATGACAAATCTTCCATGATGCATTTTACACAGTTTCCATGAAAAATTGTGAAATTTTGTAAATACAGAAAACCACGGTGCATATGCATTCAAAACCATGCAGATTAACAGTCAACACTTTTATGATTAAACTTTGTTTTACATAATGTACGGGGAAAAAGTAAAAATTGCAAAGAAAAAGGGCTCCTTCCTGTAGATTTCAAAGATACTAAGGCAAAGATTTTGTCTAACACATGTCCCTTTGGTTGAACAAGATATTTTTTACTATGAATATGTCAATTACAGGATCATTTAACAGGTCTAACTTGAAAGAAGCAGCTTGTCACAAGACCTGACAACCTACAATCTTTCTCCTGGTTGCACAGATTTCTGAATAGTGAGGACCAAACTTGAAAGGGACACAGAGAAGTCACAATAATAATGATGATAATAATAATAATAGTAATAATAATGGGTTTTCCTTTTACTAGTTTACTTTTTCCAGCCAAATATTTCTAGAAAATTCTGTCCATGAATAAAGACATATTTTGCACAACAAATACTAAAAAACCCAGTAACAAAAATTAACAAATAGCAACATCTGAGTTGTGGCAACAAACTTAACATGGTGCCCCCCATGGGGCATTATACCATAACAATAAATTACAACAGTCTGTAATGCAAGTTGGGTGTGAGCATCGATCTGCTGGAGGGTAGGAGGCTCTGGGAAGGCCCTGGACAGGTTGGGTAGTTGGGCCAAGTCCAGTGATAGGAGGTTTAACAAGAACAAATGCCAGGTCCTGCATTTTGGCCACAACAACTCCTTGCAGTGCTGCAGTCTGGGGATGGAATGGCTGCAGAGATATGAGTGGCCAGGCAGAAAGGGATCTGGGGGTACTGACTGCTGGCAGACTGAACAAGGGCCAGCAGTGTGCCCAGTTGGCCAAGAAGGCTAATGGCCTGGATCAGCAACAGTGTGGCCAGCAGGAACAGGGAAGTCATTCTTCCCCTGTATTCAGCACTGGTGAGGCCACACCTTGAGTGCTGGGCCCAGTTCTGGGTCACTCGGTTTAGGAGGGATGTTGAGGTGCTCAAATGTGTCCAGAGAAGGGCAACAAGGCTGGTGAGGGGTCTGGAGCACAAGTCTTATATGGAGTGGCTGAGGGAGCTGGGGGTGTTTAGCCTGGAGAAAAAGAGGCTCAGGGGAGACCTCATGACTCTCTACAGCTGCCTGGAAGGAGGGTATAGCCCGGTGGGGGTCAGTCTCTTCTCCCAGGTCACAGCAACAGGACAAGAGGATACAGCCTTAAGCTGAATGAGGGGAGTTTTAGATTCAGGGGTTTTAGGTTTAAGTAAAGGAAGAACTTTTTCTCAGAGTGATGGGGCAGTGGAATGGGCTGCCTAGGGAGATGGTGGAATCACCATTCCTGGAAGTGTTCAGGAAAAGATTGGATGTGTCACTCAGTGCCATGGTCTACTTGACAGGGTGGTGTTTGGTCATAGGTTTGACTGGATGATCTCTAAGATATTTTCCAACCTAAATGATTCTGTTATTATGTCAAATGTCCACAGGGAAGTAAAATCTGTATTCATTATTAAATAACTATAATAAATATGAATCACAGTTCCCCTGGTTTATGGCACGTTCCTAACTTTTTGATATTTAAGCTTATAAAGTTTACCAGGTTTTTATGAAATGTCTTATGTTTTGTAGAATGTATTCATGTATGTAAAGCATCTCCCTCATTCAGACACACACAGTACTTCATATTAGCTTTAAGTAAATCAATTAAAAGAAAAAAAATATTATAGTTCACCATTTACATTTTCCTTGCCTCTGCTTTGGCNACTGTTTTTTCCATCATGTTGTATCTGACACCCAGCATAACTAAAACTGCAAGAGACTGGAGAAAAACATATTCCTCCCTTCCCCGCCTCTTTTCTCTAATAGGTTTTTTCTGCCATTTGACATGTCTCTATGCTATGCATAATTCATTTCTCTGACTCCCATCGTAAATATTCAGGCTCCAATGTAACAGGTATGTAGGCAAATGCATAGCGTTATACATAAAACTATGTGCAGAGAAATCACACAGCATTTGAATATTTGCATGATCAGATTCACTGAGATTTTGAAGAAATGGGGGGAAAAAAATCACATTTATTAAAAAATACAACTAGAGAGCCACTAAAACTGGTGAGCAGAGTGTGCTGTTTACTGTAAACATCTACACGATTTTTTTCGTAAATTGCCTGTAGTCCAAGCTAGCAGTTTCCCTTCAAATAATGAAAATTACATTAGCCACTTAGGTGTGTAGCATCATTAACTTCATAGCTATCTTAGTAACCTGTGCCTTTGCCCAAACTACATGTATAAAAACCTGCAGTGCACATACACACATTTGCTTCAGAATCAGCCATTGCATCTTCCAAAATGCCTAAAGAAATATTGTTCTAGCTGGAAAAAAATGCCTGCATGCTGCACGCTCTCAATCCGCCTGTTGAAATTGTCCCATTTCTTTTAACATCAATAATACAAATTACAACGCTATGAGGCATGAATTCCTTATAATTATTTGTCCCTTATTGTTGTCATTTCACAAATTTGTTCCACTCTTAAGCCTTCTGCAGCATAGTTAAAATCACCTATTTTTCCCAGTTAAAACTGCAAGAAGCAATTTGATATATAAAGACTTCCTATACCATGCTACCACTGCTAGGTTAGGTACTGGCTTGAAAATAGACGTAAACATTACATATTCCATTTCTGCCTGCAGCTAACAATGGCTCTAGCTAGGGCAGCCTCATAGGCTGCAATCACACTAAACTCTGCACAGACACCAGTTAAGCTCCGGCACATTGCCACATCCCCGACCTCACTGTCAATCCAAACTCTCCAAATAGAGCAAAGGCATTCATAGCAGAATCTCAGACCATTCCCAGCAGGCAGCATGATGCAGGCAGCCTCCCTCTGTTTTGGAGACTGGAGAGGGAGGAAAAAATTTACTTGCATGCCTAAGAGTTATAGCATGCCATCTGCCCTTAGGGTTATAGAATGTGCTCTGGCTGTCTTTACTTCAGAAGTAAGACACACACAGAGAGACTGGTTCATAAAACATAAGCTGGTTGTGCCCTGCCCATGCAGGGAAAAGGGAAGCTAGGACCTTACACCCTTACACCCTTAGGTGTCTGGGTCTTACACCCAAGAGTGGGATATCTCAGGTGAGGCTTTTCCCTCCCACCCTGTAGCTGTATGTGTTTGTGCCTGCAAGCACATGAAAACAGAGGCTGTTCTGATGCAGGCTCATACCAGTGTGAGAGCTGACGCAAGCTTACCCCGAAACTGTATTTTCAAGATACCAGTCAAAAAAACAGAAGCCAAACTGCGTTCACCAAAGAGCTGGCTAGCTTTGGCCTCAGTATTTTCTTAAGTATACGGAAGACTTGAATACCCTGTTCCTCCATATGGCTTCAAGGTCATGGCTTCAAAACAGTGAATTGTTACATCGTGGTTTGGAGTTCTGTAACAGTAAGTGAAAGCTCATGCAACACTGCCATCAGCCCAACAAGCATAACATTATTAGGCCATGTGCAAAAGATGAGTAGTTCTCCCCCAGAACTGATAGCAGACAAAAACCTTAATACTGGAAAAATATTAAAATACTATCCCACTCTGAAAGCTGCTATGAAATTCTAAACACTTTCTTTGCATCCCTTGAGGAAATCTGTATTTTCTGCCACGTGAAACATTCATGTATCTATGTCATGAATGAAGAGTTTCCTTACTTTCAACAAAACATTTATTATGTGGCTCTACACTGCCGGTTTGCAATAAAAAAGTAAATTGAAAAGGAAAAGTGAGACAGGGAGAAGATATTAAAAGCAGCATATGTTTTTCTTCAGTTTATGTACAAGTTTAATACAATATTCATCTAAAATGAAATTTTAATTCTATAAAGAAATACAAAGTTTTTTTAGTAACTACATTTGAAAAGTAGTTACATTTACCAGCTACATTTGCTACATGTACAAAACACATTCACCATTTTTGAACTCTTTTTAAAGACACT
>CM019236.1:65406769-65449577 GCA_009741485.1 Malurus cyaneus samueli
TTCACACCACTAATAATAGAAGAGATTCTCTATTTTTTCTGCTTTATATCACTGATTTCTTTTACTGGTAAAAATAACTTCTGATTAAAGATAATGTTCTTCCAGAGCCAGCTCTGGCTGTAACAGATACCTGCATTTATTTTTGCACAGGTACATCCTCTTCTTGGAAAGTGCAATTCACTGAAGTAAACAAAGCTAACAAACCACAAACAACAGTGCTCCACCGCAGAACTGGTCACATGAAGACAGCTCTCATTCGCAGGTTGGCATTAGCAACCAGCACAGCCCAATGTCACAGCCTTGTACAGCAGAACTGACAATGCTGTGGATACAATATCCACCACACTTCATATGCGAGAAATCCACTTTGCTCACTCTGCGAGTGCTCTGAGATGATAGTGAAAACATGATAAGGTCAGCTGGGAGATTCTCTGCTGAACCACAGTACTGAGCCAACCTAAAATACCAATTAGGTACACTTACCAGCTCTCCTTCTCTAGATGCAATCCAGATCCCAAAGAACAAATGCCCTGAATAGATTCCCACAAACTGATGAGAACCACTGGAATAAATTAAAACACTGAAGATGGCAGCTCCACATTGTTATCAAGGTCGTGGATGCTGTTTGTCCTTGGATGCCCAGTGCTCTGCTGTGAAGAAGGAAGATATATAGGAAAGTAAAAACCACCCCAAGCTGGACAATGTGGAAATGCAAGAGAAGAAAATGGGAGGGCATAAAGTAATCATAAAGGATGGAGGTAAGAATAACAGACAGAGAACGCTAAGTGAATTTAAAAAGAGCAATTGCAGAACACATTTTTTAAGATCTAGAGAAAAGAAAAGCCCTCCATATTTCTGACCTTAATGTACTGATTAACATCTGGTTTTTTTTCAAGAACCACACTGCTCAAGACAGTCCAAATTTGATTATCTTTCAAACTATGAAGGAAACAATATCAAACGATTCAAAAACTATTAGTGAACTACACTACACCCAACATACAAACCTCTGAATCAACAGGGCCTTTGGTAAAATTTTACCTTTACCTTTTTTAGAGGTCAGAGCCTCTAAATTAACACAAATAAAAGAACGCTATGCACGTGATTTTGAAACCTGCAAACAGTAGCTGTGATATCTTTACTTTAACACTGAGGACAGTCAGTAGGTGACCAGTAAAAGCAATAGTAATTATGCACAATGGCATTGCAAAGAATGCTGACAGGTCACTGCATGCTGCTTTCAACCTCACAAAGACAACGGGTCACTGAATGTAACACCCGAGGCTTTCATTTAAAAAACATCAGCTAAACTACAATTTTTTTACAGAAATCCTACCCTGCTGCCACTCAATCGACAGACAGAATAAATCCATATAATTTACACTTTTCCTGGTACTCCATGAAATTGCAATTATGTCAGTGTTTCACCATTTAGGACAATAATTCCTTCTTAGAGAACTGATAAATAAAGTTGGAGGTATATTTTAAAGTAAAAAAAAACAAAATAATTCCTGTCTGAATTAACTTGCAAACCAACCCATATAGGCTGGTTTGCAAGAACATGATTGAAAAGACTTATGAAGAGAAAGGTTTCTACTGATGATACTTAAACTTCATTGTATCTTATTTAAAAATATTTGAATTTTTCCTTCCACTATTCTGAACTGAGGTAGGCAGCAAGAAGAGATACACAACAATAAATCATCCTGAAAATGTGTATTCTTGCAGGCTTTGAATTTCTGATTAATTATGTATAGAAATATCAAAGAACACTTTACATGCAAGGAAGCTTACAATCTCAGAATAGAGACACTCAGCATGAGTGATGAGAAAAGATGACTGAAAAGCCTTTAACATGGGTATTCCTCATTTTGGAGATCTTTAACTGCAGACAAGTTTCCACTGGAAGATAATGCTTTGTGAAGGCTGGACACCACTTGCTTGGGAACTTGTGTTCTATGATAGAGCTTTGAGAAAATGAAGTTAGGAAGAAGTCACTTGGAACAGCATCATTTCTGACTTGGTTCAGGTATCTCAGCACCACCAAGGTACCACACTACACACAAATCTGTGGTGAACCATTTTCAACATGACTTGAAGCTTCCAGATATGAAAGAAGTACATGGGATATTAGAATGATAAATAAAACATAGAGTAGATTTACGAAAAACAACAAAACAAAGAAAGAAATGTAGGGAAAAATTCCTCAGCTGAATTTCAATAGAGACATAATATCATACTGCAAACTTGTGACAAAGTCATAATTTACAGTGTTTACAAGCTGAAAGAGATTAATGATCATGTTAACAGAATCCCAGATGTAAAATCCTGAATTGACCATAGATGTAAATACTGAAGAGAACAGACAACAAGTACAGGGCTTTCAGAAGAATCTGAAGGGTCTTTCTAATAGGTTGTTCAGACATTACAGATCTAATGCAGAAAATGTAAAAACCTCCCTTAATCAGCATAAAAATGACAGTCAATACAGAGAAAATAGCTCAAAAGACCATACATTTAATAAGAGAAACAAATGTAAAAGGCAATAAGTGACCTTGAGATTATATCACTTACTAAACTTAATATAAGTCTGCTCAATAATAGCATACATTTGCGGAATAACAATGGTAGAAGTGAAGAATAAGAAAAGCTTGGAAAATCACAGGTTATAAGGCTCTTTTCTAATACTTAGGTCTGCAATTTTACCTATCATTTTAAATACAATTTCAGTAAAATACTGAAAAAACATATATAAAAATATTAAATGCTGCATGCCAGCATAATTTACCCTCAACTATGGTACTAGTAAGAAGGTACCTATGCAGGGAAGCTTGTAAAATCTAAACATACGGCAAGAAAGAGAAACATTGGAATGACAGGAAAATATGACTATGAATAGAGAGATCAAATGAAAAAAAAGGAAAAACCATGCTGCATATCAGGAAAATCTTTCTGACAGTGAAATTGTGCAATAATTTTTCAACAAACTAGAAGAAACACTTGGTGGCATAATGAAGGGAACAATGCTAGACTAGCAGGGGGGCAGACCAAAAGATCTAAAATGTATTTTCTCTATCTAATTCTAACGGACTATTAAAGGAGACAATCAATAGCCAGGGAGGTAAGTTATTTTGATAAGCTCCATGGTTTTTATTCTTTCAGAGGAAAGACCATGGTTGAAGTTGGGAGGGAAAAAAAAAAGGAAACACCAAGCTGTGTGCCTTCTTGCAGTTACTGTTTCCCATTGCGGATGTTACCATTATCTTTACATATGAAGAGAGATTGAAATGATCTAGAGAGATCCCCCATACTACAACACTGTGATAAAGAAGAACTTAAAAGAAAGACTACACGGTCTGGGACCAAATTAAATGGGGAAGAACAGAGACATGTTTCCTGGGGGAAAGAGACAGAAGATTATGAGGTTAGTCGCACTATTAGTGAGGCCAATAATGCCACTTAAAAGAAAACTAAGTGTGATATATAACTAAATTTTTCATATAATTTCAGTTTGGCAGACAGGCATACTGCTGTACTGAAGTTATAGCGCAACTGCCCCATTCTATCAGGGAAAAACAGTGAAGAAAGAATTCAGCTACTCGGACAGCTTTTTTTCAACAATTCAACAAAACAACCAAACAAGAAATGAAATTTGAGTTTAAAATGTAACTGTTGTAATTAAAATTATAAGCAACACCAGTACTTCACACTTATTTTAAAATACAATAAAATATCAGAATATACTTGTATTTGAATATTGTAATATTCATATTATATTCCACTCATTTTTACCCACAGTCAGAGCCCTAACAATTTAAACTGAATAGCTCAGAAAACAGCAGGGTTTTTTTTTTATTACAGATGTTCTTAGTGAAGGAATTGCATTAAGATGCATGAGCTACTGGTAAGTAGTTTTGAAACAGGCTGGCTTAAAATATTGCCTACCAAAAGATACAGGAAAACAAGCCTGGTCAAATGGCTTATGCACAGGACTATAAAAAAACAAACAAGTTGTAAACCAGCTGTGCTACTGAATTAGCATCTGTATTTCTATCAGGTTGCAAACCTATTGTGTCTCAATATCTGTAGCTGTGAAAGAAGAATAGATAATTTTTATATTTTTAGTCTACGAAGAGTTGACTGGAAACCCTTTGGGTCAGGTAATCTGTCTCATCCTAGTCTTCTAAGACTGAGCAAGTGACAACACAAAAAATTTTACTATTTACAGTACTACAAGAGGAAAAGATATTTGAGCAATACATAAAGTTGTAGTTACATGTGTTACATCTAACATTAATACAATACTATTGTATGGAATACCAATTTTCTCTATTGTTTTTATTCCACATTGGTAGACCAAAAATTAATGAAGGAACATATTAACTGCCTGAACTCTTACAAATCCTTTATAATGGCTAAGTATGTAGACAAACAAGGAGCACCAGTTACAACACATTAAATATTATGTGAGCAGACAGGCTTAATAGTCGGTTCTTACAATCTAAAATGAGTTGGGGGGGAATAGAGGAGGGGGAGGGAGGGCAGGAAAAAGGGAAAGGACAATTTCCTGTGCGAACTGTGAAGCTGTTTCACAATGCCTTCCAAAGCACCTCAGCCAGGATGAATTTTGCCGTATGGCTGCTTATACTACAAGTCGGTGATATATACCCCTTGAATGATGGCATATATCACTGCTGTGCAGATGTTTCAGGTACCTTGTCATGCTAGGAAAGATCCTTCTCTTGACTTCCTGCATAGTTCAAAACTCAGTTTGGAGAGGTGTGGGAGGAAGGCTGGTTTGCCAGCTGCTGTCCTCTTAATGTCTTGAAGAACCACAGCGTTGCGTACCATTGTGGGGAACTACGAGGAGTTATTTTATAATTAGATGGTCAGGAATGAAATTAAGCCAAGCAAGGCAAACTTTGTATCTTGAGAACGTTTTAGTAACGAAAAACAAAATAAAAAGGAGTTACTCTACTACAGAGGCTGTAAAGACAGAAAAGAAAGAAGGAAAATGGAAAATGGGGAGGGGGTTCAGGAGAGAGAGAGAGAGAGAAAGAAGGGAGACAGAGAGGAAAAGCAGGCGATACCACCAGCAAGACCGGGAGGTACCACCGATGTCCACACGACGGGAGTGTACAGCACGCTGCCTGCTGGCGAGCCCTATGCAGCTCTCTGACAGGCACGACTCCACAAGCAACGTTCTCACAGCCACAGGCGATGGATGCATGGTGAGTGGGGATCAGGCAGGGGCGTCGGAACCACTGGACCAAGGCAAGGTGAGAATCGTGGCATTAGGCTAGGCCAGGGATGCAGGGAGGCACGACAGGCGGTGGCTGGGTCAGGCAAAGGGGCAGGGCAGGACATAGGCTGCACACGAGGCTCAAAGGTCAGCCGACGTCCTGCCAAGAGCCAAGCGGGAGGGAAGGACGATACGTAGCGGAGAGCAAACGATCAAGTGAGGAGCAAGGGCAGAAGAGCCAAAAGGCAGGCTGAAGCCAGGGCAAAAAAGCATAAAGCAGGGTTGGGCCACAGCAAGGAGCTCACAAATCAAGGAGCGAGTCAGTGACAGAGCCTGGAGCTCATGTACGTAGTACATAGTTTATAACCCCTGTAGCCAGTCCTCCCAAGTGGTCGTGGGGGGGGGGGGGGGGGGCGGTCTTTCATTTGTAGGGGGGGGGGGGGGAGGGGGGCGGGGGGGGGGGGGGGAGGGGGGGGCGGGGGCGGGACGCTCCGGGGGGGGGGGGGGGGGGGGGATCAAGGGGGGGGGGGGGGGGAGCGTGGCCGACGAGCATTGGTCCAGTCCCACCTTCCTCTGCAGTCCATTGGAGGAGACCTTTGGCCATCTGAATTAGAGAAGTGTATTTTGGGAGTGCAGTGTCTCCAGCTGACAGCCAGTCCCAGGTGAGCTGTTGCCTGGTGAAGTCTCCCCAGTGACAAGGCTTCCCCATCTTCTGGCTGCCTCCTGCAAGCTGCATGTGTGCTCTCCCTCCCCCACATGCCTCTGACAACCATTGTTGAGACAAATCAAGATTAAAATGGCTCCTCATACACAGTTGTAGCATGCAACTTGTCTATTTCATGAGCAGATTAGTACAAATTCCATTGTAACTAGCAACAGCCTTCTGGACAATATCTGTACCACTCAATTACTTGCTAGCCTGAACTTGGCATCAGATGCAGCCCTTCTATCACAGGCAAAACATTTCATAAAAATCTACAGCTTGCTCTTCTTCATGCTTCATAGATTTCCCATTTTGGCATATTACTGAAGAAAGCCCAAAACAATTCATATTGGAGTATACCTTAATGTTTGGAGGGAAAGGTTCACCTTCAAACTCGTAACAGATGGAGACACTGCATGACTTATTTAAGAACACTCTCTCACTAGGCAACTTAGCTTTAAATAACCTAACTAGATTCTGAAGATCTGGGAAGGGTATGAATGGTCAGCTATTTCCTAGATAACAGTACTAGAGTCCACAAACAGGCACCCTGGTTTTACTCAGTCTGGTTTTTGGTGGTGAGGGATGGACCAAAACCACAAAGATGATCTGTGACAAAGTTCTAGAAGCTTTCTCCTTCTCCAGCAAAAGGAGCCTTGGCCCCTGTGTTTCAGGGCCAATTCATTATGGTTCTGAGGTTGATGGACAGGCTGCTGCTCAGGCCTGGGCCAATTGCACAGGTTGGTTACACTTCTGTGATTACGCATGGTCTTGTACTTAAGAAGGATTCAGAACAAGATAGGGTGCGGCTGCCATTTAGTTTTTTAGGTTGTTAGTATTTAGTTTTAGTATCATGCACTGAAGAAAAACAGACCAGGAGGGTGAGGAGATGTAAGAGAAAAATGGAGACCCAAGATCATAGTAAGAAGAAGACAGGTGCTGTTGCTTTTTTGTTTTGCTGTGGTGCTCAACATGGAGAAAACAAGCTGTTCTCAAAAGGACGTTTTTTTTCAATGAGAGACCTGTATAGAAAATAGAGGCCCTGAATCCAAAATAAGAAACCTGGCCTTTCAGGACTGGACTGATCATAAGCCCAAAAAGGGAAGAGGCTTGGCCACGCTCATGTCTGAAGTGAGTTGACGCTTAGAGGAAATTGTGTTCTGCAGGAGGAAGAGGTGGCTTCCCCCCGCACCAATCCCCACCCCTTCCCCATCTAAAACAAGTGGATGTTTAGAAGAAACTGTGTTCTGCCAGGAGATTCGTGATAGTGGCCTTATGCTGCCTAAATAACACAACCCGGCTTGGGACTGTTTTCTTCTCCACGAGGTAAAGAAAAAGAATTCCATGCCATCAGCTGTTATACACTGACTGTTTCTTAGGAAAAGAACTTCCACTGCTTGGAGCTGTAAGGACTCGTCTCTATGGCGCTGGACAATAACCGTAATGAGTGTCTGAGCTGTGCTAAACTTCCATCCCTGCCCACTTTGAGCTAGGAAGGCATGGTGGGTGGAGAGGGGCAACCTGAGAGAGAGAGAGGTTCCCAGAAAGAACAACAGGTGTCTTAAAATGTCCATTTTTATTTCTTCTCCTTGTAAATTTTTCCCTATCTTTGTTCCCCTCCCAGTGCGGTAGTATTCTTAGTAGTTTTTTAGTAATAAATCTATTTTGCAACTTAAGTTATTCAGCCTGTCTGACCATTTTCTGGAGCATATACGTATCGTTCTCTCACTATTTTATCTTATCTAAAAGCCATAAATTTTACTGTCAATTGGACTTTGCTCTCCCTTCTGCCTCTCCGGTGGGGGGTGGGGGAGAGGGAACATTGTGGGTGTTTTGGCTTTCAGTCAAGTTCAAACCACAACACAAGGTCAACATTTAAAGGGGCTTTGGGAAGAATCTGATTCAGGTACAACTCTGAAGTCATCCTTGAGATTAACTTAGGCTGCCAAGCATCAAGAAGGGAAAATGTTTTCTTATCTTTCCTGTGTTTAGCTACCAGTCCCAAAAACCTTCAGAAACTTCCAAGATCTGTTGCCGTTTTCATGGAATGCTTGAATGAAGTGATGAAGACATCAGTTACCAGCCCACACAGAAAGTTTGACAAATGATGTCACATATATGCACAACACTTATCTAGCAACTGCAGACATACATACACATCACTAATACTGGGTGCAAGCCCTTTTTAATAAATGACGGTAGCAAAGCCTGTCTTTTAGCAGGCAGGAGCTGATCAAAGTTCCTATGAGCATTCCCATCTGATGTGCTATTAGAGAATATTTCTTTGCTCATAAGGAATTCCAACAGAGAGGAAAGAAGAATTCTAAGAATTCTTCTTGTATTCCACACAAAAACAGACTGACAAATAAGCCCTTTGTTAGTACACATACTACCACTGGCATCCTCATTGTTGTGGGAGTTGTCACTCCCAGTGATGTGGCAGTATTCAAAGCTGGTAACCAGCAGAACTCTACTGCAACTTCTCAGATACTTCATGTGGGTTGGAAATATCCAGATGCTAAATATGCACTGAAGCTGACTATATGGAATGGTGCAGGTAAACATCCCTAATCTCGAAGGGTTAGAATATTGTTGAATTCATGCCAAAGACAACTTGTCTCAAGGAGTCTAAACAAAGCAACAAGACCAGTTCTCTTGTAAAAGGCTCTCATGAGAATTGTCCTTCAAGTGGAACATGAAAAAGATGTGGATTAGGGATAAAAAGTGGATTTACACACTGTAACAACAGAAAATTAACATTATACCACATCAAATAAATGGGGCATTTGAAGACTTTTCCTTTTTGCCATAAAATCTCATGAAAAAGCATTTACGTGTTGCTGAGGAGGATGAAAGCTGGTGACTTTTGTTTGGCTTTTCTGAAGCACTTTACCTGGACAGATGATAACATTCTCTGCTTCAGCAGAGTTCTTACTTATTGATCAAGTGTCTGTAGGTACCCTTTAATTTATATAAGAGAAAAGCCTTCGTAATTTCTCATCCTCTACGCCTGATCATGGTGTCTAATTCCCGGGGAATATTATCATATAATGTATACAACCAGCTAGCAACAACTCATCTGAAAGTGGTGGCGGTATCCCCTGTCATTTTTGCAACTATCTTGGTTACTAACTGTTCCATTTTATTTCCTAGAGTTTTTCCTTGATGCCACAAAAAAAAATCCAGTGGCAAAATGCCCTTAGCCCTGGATTTAACAAGGAGATTTTAGTAGAGAAAATACCTTAGAAAAGGAAGAGAATACAGCCTTCTTTGAAAGTATGTCCAGCTCTGTATGGTTCTTGCAATTTAGATATTGCTGAATGTAAGCTCAATAACAGAACATAAATTCTGACACACATATAGATACCTCTGAATTACACAGACAGAGAAATTATGTGGCTGAATATACTCATCCAACTGTATTTGTCTCTCATATTTTGTACCTCAGTAATGGATTTGAGCTTTAAAGGCCTAATCTCAAAAATAGACACATTTCAAGTCTTACTAATAGAGGAAAATCCATGTAACTACATTATTACTGCAGTCTGAGATAAACCTTAATGCACAGTTAAGAAGTGACATAAGATAAAAAACTGTTATACTTGCTGCTTGTCTTGTCAGAAATCCCACCATCTTTATCTCTTTTAAAATATATATTTTCATGTAAAAAGACACATATCTCTTTAATAAAGAAAGTCCTTGTCAGCAAAGCTTATCAACTCTGTGGTATAAACCTTAAAGGTTGTACTAATTATTCCAGAAAGAATACAAAAGCCAAATAAAAATAAAACAAGACTAAACTCAGAAACCTAAGGGAAATATTTCCAACTGGCCACAGAATATGGAATTACCTTTTTATAAAACTCATCATATTTTACCTAATGTGGCCCAAACGGCAAAGCACAGTGCTAAAATAATACATTGTTCAAAGATCCTTATCATCTGCTGGAGCAGGGCCATTATCAGCTGCAAAGACAACAGAGTGAAAAGTGGAAGGACAGATTACAGTGCCTCCCCATTCTATTGCTGCTATTGCAAAATACCAACCTCTGAATTCCCATCCTGTTTGTTAGGTGAATGCCGGTTTATTACTCAAATGGAGCTATGGCATATTAATATGAAAAAGACTGATACAGAAAAAAAAATTAGATATTCTACTGCAGACTTTTCCTCTTTTTAGGAAGGTTAATTTTTGACTGATTGAAGGTTCACCTTACATTTGAGATTTGTAATATTATACAAAGAAGAACACAACCTTCTAACTTTCATTTAGAAACCAAACAAAATAAGCATACACACCAAACAAGGACAGACATGGTCCCAGACCGCAATTCCCACCTCTGTGTCAATGAAAACTCAGCACCTCTAAGGTATGTTTTGACTTTTATCTTAAATGAGGAAGAATGACGTAAATGTTAACATCTAGACTAATCATCTGTACACCAAAGCTCTCATTCAGTTGAACATATGCTAAAATTTAAGCACACTGAAACAAAGCCCAAATCTCAGCCAAACTGAATTCAAAATAACTGACACATTAAGGACCACACTTGGTCCAAAACAGCAAGCTTTATGATAAAACTGAATCATAATTTTTCACTGCTCCAAAAACATGTGTAAAATACCACCTTCATAAAAGCAGATGTTAGAATGGTGGTTTTCTTCGTTAGATCTTCAAGGAATATTACAAGCAGAACTGGTAGCTCCCCTCTGTAACAGGGATCTGGGTACCAAGGCCTGACCTCAAATCGCGTAGAGAGCCATCAGGAGAGGAATGAACAAAATGCTTTTTTGAATGTTGATCCGGCCACACTGCAGTGACTTGGCATACATTTTAACACACACAAAGCTGCTTTGCTAAAGCCAGACCTCAATCCCAAAATAAAGGCTTGAAAGGTAGAGATAATGCCATTCAGAAATGTTGTAGAAATAATTTTGTTTCAGAAGTTGTTTTCATACAGTAATCACAGAGGCTAATGTATGTTTGTGAGGTACGTTAGTCCCTCTAAGAAAGCAGTCCCCCACATGTTCCAAACTCAACTTTAAAAATAATACAGTACACTCTGCTTTAGATGGACGCAAGATTTGGCTCAACTAAGTAATAAAGTTTTAAAGTGCAATCTAACGATAACAATTTATTTAAATGCACAAGAATCAAGTTATTAAATTATCTGCACAAGAGCCTTTTTCTTTTTGATAATACGACACAATTTTCTTACTAGCTTTGAGAAAGGCATACGACTAGACGGAAGAGACAAAACTGAACCTGATATTCCACTGTAGGGCAAAAATGCATGCAGCCAAAACTCAACTCAAGTTTGAGCCAGCTAGCTCCATAGGGGAAAATAAAAAGAGATTTTTCAAATATATTAATGGCAAAAGGCAGTATAAAAATAACATAGGCCCATTACAGGATGAGGATGGTCACCGCAAACAGGGACAGGGACAATGCAAAGAATTTCACTGCATTCTTTGCCTCCATCTTCAGTACAGGTGATAGACCAAGGGGGTCTCAGTGCCCTGAGCTGGAGGATAACTGCAAGAATGATCAATTGCCAGGCAATCCTGAAATTGTGTGGGATCTGCTGCTCCAGCTGGATCCTTACTAATTGACAGGGCCTGATGGGATTCATCCAAGAATCCTCAAAGAGCCAGCTGATGTCACAGAAAAATCTCTCAATGATTTTCTAGGGTCTTGAGAATACCAGCTGACTGGAAGCTGCTGAACATTGTCCTGATTTTCACTGGAAACTACAGGCCTGTCAGTCTCACTTCAGTGCCTGATAAAGTTATGGAGAAGATTATCAAGGGAAGCGATCTGGTGTAATCTTTTTGGATTCCAATAAAGCTTTTGAAGTAGTGTCTCATAGTAACCCTGTGGATAAACATCCAGCACAGATCTGGATGAACACATCAAGGGATGGGTGAGCTACTGGCTCACAGGTCAGGCACAAAGGGCGATTGTGAATGGGGTGACATCAGACTGGTGACTAGTCACTACGGGGTTGCACAGGGCTCCATGCTCCTCATCTTCATTAATGACTTGGATGAGAGACTGGAAAAGACACTGAGCAAGTTCACAGATGATATAAAATTGGGAGGAGTTGCTGACTCCCTCAAAGCAGAAGGCCCTGCAGAGTGATCTGAAAATCAGAGCACTGGGTAATCACCAACCATATGGAGTTCAACAAGGGCAAGGGCTGGATTCTGCACCTGGGATGGGAAAACCCTGGGTGTATGGACAGAGTGGGGAATGAGCGGCGGGAGAGCAGTGCCAGGAAAGGGACCTGGGTGTCCTGGTCAGTGGTGAGTTGACCATGAGCCAGCAGTGTCCTGGCAGCCAGGAGGGCCAAGCGTGTCCTGAGGGACATCAGGCCCAGCATGGCCAGCCGGGCAAGGGAGGGGATTGTCCCGCTCTGCTCTGACCTGGGGCGGCCTCAGCTCCAGTGCTGGGGGCAGCTTTGGGCACTGCAATATAAGAAAGGTATAGAGCTATTAGAGAATGTCCAGTGTCTTCACGGTAATCAAGATGTGAAGGCCCTCGAGGAGAAGTTTTATGAGGAGCAGCTGAGGTCACTTGGTCCCATCTGAAGCAGAGGAGACTGCGGGGAGACCTCATTGCAGTTACACTGACTTTTGAGGGGAACAGAAGGGACAAGCACTGATTTCTTCTCTCTGGTACCCAGGGACAGAACCTGAGGGAATGGGATGAAGATAAGTCAGGGGAGTTTTAGGTTGGATGTTAGAAAAAGATTCTTCACCCAGAGGGTGGTTGGGCACTTCTCCCAGAGAAGTGGTCACAGCACCAGCCTGACAATTCAAGAAGTGTTTGCACAATGTTCTCAGGCCCATGGTGTTACTCTTGGGGATTGTGCTATGCAGGGCCAGGAGTCAGACTTGATAATCCTTGTGGGTCCTTTCCAATTCAGAATATGCTATGATTCTGTAAAAAACTGCTTTCCTGTCAAGAGATGCTTACTGTCTGCTGCCCTTTTTGCAGCAGATTTGTGAGATTTCAGGAAGTAATGTATTTTCAGTTAGGTACCTTAATGTGGAGTGGGTGTCTTAAGTTTACCACAAGCATCTGAAAATGTAACTGCATATACCAAAGCATAAACCTCTGCCTAAAAAAAACCCCACTAAGTATATTCATTAAATATTTATTTCACTCATTTAAATTATAATTCAAATAGTATCTAATAAAAAGTGCACATATGCATGTGCATGCATGTGCACGACTAATAAAAACCCACAGTATCAACTTATAAATTATTAGTTTTAGAAGTAAAATTTGGAAAAATAAGAACCCTTAACATCACTGAATTGTTTTAGATGTTCAGTGTGTCTGAGCCATGAATTTTTAGAAGAGCTTAGTCGAAAAGCCAGCTACAGCCTCACTACAAAACAGGGAACTTGAGAAAACCCTGGAAACCTCCTGGCAAAAACAGTATTAATGTGATGCATCTCCTCTGCTGTTTGATCCAGTTCTTTCCCAGCACCACTGACAACCAGGACTGCCACCTGCTGACCACCTTCCTTGCTAGGTCTTAAACTGCAGCAGTAATTAATTAGCACAGGGGGTAGCAGACAGACTAGATGGACTGAAAATATCCAGTGTGGAAACAAGGCATAAGGTTTCTGTTTGAAGAAGAAAATTTTCATAACATGTTTTAAAGAAAAGGGAAAATTGATAATTTTAATCTGTCCCAGTGTATCATGCCTGAATAATGGCTCTACTAATACTGAGCAATATTGCCAATTAATCTGTAAGTAACAGTAAAACAAAAGCCTAATTTACTGAGGAAAATTAGGAAAAAATAATCCCCTTAACAGTAAAAACTTCTATAATCACTAAAATAATCAACAAAGTAAAATACCCTATATATATACTCTCAAAAGACAAAAGGCATTATTATTTTACCAAATCACTATTAGCCTGCATTAAAAAAAAAAATCTGCTTTGTAGAAATGGAAATAGTACCTTTCAGCCTCACATTTAGAAATAATGTATACAAGAATTCACTAATACAATTTAAAATGTACACTACCAATACCATAACAAACACAAAGGTAAATCCAAATAAACGTTATAAAAATAAATTATTGAACCATATTCTAAAATACATACATGTTCTCTACTTTCAAGTTACTCTTTATTACTCAGTCTCTGGTAACAGTACATTTCCCACAGGGATTGATTATGTAAATCTGCAATATATTAAAAAAAAGTATGAAGCACAGCTGAAACAAAAGACCAGAAATCAGACTCAACTTTAATATATGTAGAAGTTACACCAGCTACCATTTTCCCTCCTTTCTTCAGCCTGTAATTATGTGACAACAGCAAAACCTACAAATACAATTTCTGCAACTGTCTACACTTTAAGACTCTTAAAATAATTGTAAATTGAAAGAGCAAACAAGTTCTTCTGCAATAAGCCATACTTTGCAATATTCTAGGAAGAAATATTTCATGGTAACACATAGAGGTTCTGATATTCTCATTGGAGGCAGTCATCACATACATCTGAATATTTAATATGATGACAAAGAGTCATGACAAATCTTTGTTCCTATCACACAAAATTTTTGAAGATAATGGTCTTAGCATTCAATGCAGACAGCAAAAATAACAATACAGTATCTCACAGCCTGTGCTCTTACCAAAATTCTCTGTACTTTTAAGACTGCAGAAATACACATCAATCAAGTATTCCTAAAGTGTGTTTCCACCTTTCACACATCTAGAACTTGATAAATATGCTAATATTGTTCTGCACTGCACAAAGACCTATCAAAAGTTAATACATCTGCTATTTGATTATTTTCTGTGCACTGTAGTGCATCAATTTTCTACTCTTTAACATAATTTAGGTTCCTTACAGCCTGAATATTATTTTTAAATATGGGTGGAATAAGGGACTCGCTGCTAGAGGTAATACAAAGAACCAAAAATTAGTTATTTCTCTCAAAAGATTTTCATCTCCTCCATAGGGCATTTAGAGGCAAGAACTTATTCAGTAAGTTGCTATCACGATTTCTTACATTAGAGGAAAGGTTGCTTGAAGTATTAATCTGATGATCTGAAAAGTTAAATCTATAAGCTTATACACATAATGCAGGAAGTAGGCGACTTTTCTTTTATACCTTAAATGAAAAGCAGCCTCTGTTTATCTTGAGAGCTCTAAGAGATTTTCTTATCTGGAATTTCTGCTGTGTACCTTATGCATTTTGATATATAATCTGCCACAAAAATACTTCCCAGCATCAATGTGATATCAAATGAAGCAAGTTCAGAACATACATGAACTGATGATCTTAACTTCACATTAATGTTTTGGCAGTCCAGGGAAGACCTCTCATTGTTTTAATAAATATTACACACCCAGAAGTGGATTATATAAACAACAAAAGAGAGAGCAGTGCACTAGCCACCCTAATGCACACGAAATCTGCTGCAATTTACATTTTGCTAAAAAGGCAGTATGAATTACATGTGGGAGATCTGACAAATTATTATCTCATTTTCTGCTGCTGAGAATTTGTTATGATCCCTGTGAAGCGATGTGCCTCAGCCTCATGATTTACCCATTTGGCTGCAGCGCTGGCATTCCCCCATCAAGACAGTTTCCATACCCCCATTTCACTGCTTGGCCCTACCATTGATCCTGCCTTGTATGCATCTGACTTTGACTAGCCTGGGTGGTCTCCTGTCAGATCCCAGTGATCAGCGTCTCCACTGGTTGCCTTCTGGGGAGACTCCTATCAAATGTGCTCTTATATGCATCTGACAACTTTATTAGCTGACTCTGATAGCCCTGCAGAACATCTTCATGGTGCACACACCCTTCCTCAAATAATCCCACCTTTGTAGTTGACTTAGAACAAATAATTCTATGAACAGTCCAGCTTTTATACTCAATAATAAGGTTGAAATGAAGAGAAATTTCACATTATGTGCAAGCCGGGGTTTAGTTTTCATGTTTGGGCTCAAAAAATCAATCCTGGATTGATTTTTGTGTATATATTGTTATTGTCAGAGGATTAATTGATGAATTTTTCATTTGATGAGTCAGGTGAAACAGGCACCAAGACACACAGTGAGGAGAATTTTAATTTAGCCTGTTTCTTGGTACGCAGCAGTAACACCTATCAGTATTTCGTTACATTTTCCTGGTCAAAAACAGTGTTTAAAGTACCTTCAACTGCAAAGCTGAATTTCTGAGTATACGGCAATCCAATTAATACTTTGCCCAGCGTTCAGAAGGTCTGAGTGATATTCATTTTGGTAGTTGTTTTTTTTTTTTTTTTTTGTTGTAGTTTTTTGTTTTTGTTTTGTTGCTGTTGTTTGCTTAGTTTTTGAGAGCACCCTTAAGTTTTAAATGTTCTGTGTAAATTTTCACACTTTCTATCATTAAAACATATTTGAAATTCAGAGTTTGGAAAATACAAGCCTAGATTAAGACAAGAAATCTCAGTTCAGAAAGTATAACCTCATGGTACACTTGTGCTGCACTAGAATTGTTTTACCATCACTTTTGAAGGAAAAAACTCATACCCTCACATTTTAACTTTACATTTTTTCCTTCTAAGCTCAACATTAGAAGTTGATATTTTAATCTCTCATCATACACTGCAGCATCTTGGTGTAAAAGCACACAAGTGATTAAATTGTTCAAGCTCAGAGTTCCTCTACCTTATCAGCTGAACACAATAGACCAGATGCATTGTGTGCAAGTGAAAAACAGTGTCTGTTTGTAAGCTGGTGCCATTAAACTCGTGCAGTCCTGTTAGGGTTCCTATGAAATACTGGTTTTAAAGCAGCAAAAGGGTTCACTGTTTGAACTGACTTTCAGACATGTCTGCAAGGCTTTATTCAGTACCCAGGTATGTCTGGAGTACAGGAGGTGCAAATACATTTTCCCAGGCCAGAAAAGGAGGCAAAAAAGGGCACATGAAGTGCCGTTATAATCCAACATAAACCTCCAGCACACCAGGTAGGTTTGCCTGAGCACTAAAGAGCAAATCCAGTGCAGGACAGGCCATAGTCACTGACAAACAGCAAAGGTGTTCAGTTAGTGTGGAAAAAAGGATAACCAGAAGCAAGGATTGACTCACAGCTAAGACAGAGAGCAAATAAATACACAGATCTTTTCCAAATAGTCACAAATTCCACTGGACTCTTGTTCTTCCAGCACCCTTCCACAGAAAGACCCATATGCCATGGGGATAGCAAATAGCAATTGTTAATTGCCATTTAGTACGGGCATTTCAGCAACACTTGGGAAGCTACACAAGAATCAATGCTGCTCCTTACACACTGCTGTGGAAACACATCAGAAATTCTGTCTCCTACAAAATCAAAATGCAGGTTTGTGCTGAGCTCCACAAAGTATCACTCAGTAAAGACAAAATAAGAATGATCAAAGCAAACAAAGGAATGAAAGAAAGAGGAATTTTAGACAAATGAGATGCTTTAAAAGAAAATAGAGTTTAAAGATTAAGCTGAGAACTGGTCTGCAAGTAACTATATTCACTCCCCAAAATATTTGAAAATTCATGGTAGTCAGAGGAACTCCCAGGCTCCTGGAAAAAGGGAATCATCCATCATTAAAAAGGATAACCCTGGGAACTTCCGACTAGTCAGCCTCACTTCTGTGCCTGGGAAGACCATGGAACAGATTCTCCTACAAGCTGTACTAAGGCACACAGAGGACAGAGAGGTGATTGAAGAAAGCCAGCACAGCTTCACCGATGGAAAATCCTGTTTGACCAAAATAGTGGGCTTCTCTAATGGGGTGACTGCATCAGCATGCAAGATCAGGGCTGCAGATGTCACTGACCTGCACTTCTGTGAAGCCTTGGACACAGTCCCCCACAGTACCCTTCTCTCTAAACAGGGGAGAGACAGATTTGGTAAGTGGACTTCAGACATGTAAGAAAATGGTTGGCTGGTCACATCCAGAGGGTCTTGGTCAATGGCTCAGAGTCCTGATGGATATCAGGGACAAGTGGTGACCTTCAGGGTCAGCATGGGGACCAGTGCTGTTTAACACCTAAATGGCACAGACAAAGGGATCGGGTACACCCTCAGCAATTTTGCAGATGACACCAAGCTGAGGGGTACAGCTGACACTCCTAAAGGGTGGGATGCCATCCAGAGGCACCTGGACATGCTCAGGAAGTGGCTCCTGGGAATCTCATGAGATAGAGTGTCCTCATTTTGAAGCCTCCTCTTACTGCACTCTGAAGTCGGGTTATTTTAACTTTTTCATATACCTCCTGATTACAACAAACTTCAGTCATATACCCACCTAAGCACAAAAATGACTTTAAGTAATAAATACTACACAATCAAGTACTGCCTATATTAAGTAATCAGATCTAAATATACAGTCAAAGTATATTTCCATTGTGTGATTATTTCCATTATTTCCCCCTACAGTAATAGTGCAGGTAATTTTCCATTGAGAAACATATATTTATAAAGTTACTGATGTATCTAAACAGATCTTGGCACCTTAGTAAGTAAATCTTTGTAAAACTGGACACCCATGCTCTGGGCAGAGGTACACTTCATGTATTTTTAGTGGGGTCTAAAAGTTATTTTTACTTTTTTATTGTATTTTGGCTTGTTTTTCAGTTTTTTGGTTATTATGATGTCTTTAATACTGCATATTAAAAAAAAAAGAGGCAAGAAGTACCAAAAAAATTCAGATGCTTAAGATGTCCATGGAAAGTTTTTACACAAGATGTGTGCTGATGGAGACTGAAAACTTCTCTTAAAAAAAAAAACAAACCCTGCAGTCTGGAAAAGAACTGCACAAGACTCTCAATTGCTTTTTTAGATCTGGAATGCCCACACAAAGGCATAATTAAGATAATTCAGTCTTCATAATCATTCAGCCCTTTGACTCTGTAATGAAACTCTTACCGAATTATTGGGGGAAGCCCAACTTACTGTTCCCTTTATTGTCAAAAATGGAAGTATGTATCTGGAAGATGATTTTGACTGAATGGCTGCTCTGAAGAACTTCTAAAAGAGCCCCAATCTGCACAACAGCAAATGTGCAGAGGTCAAAATGATGCTTATTTCTATTCCTGTTCCTGGCTATGGTCTCCTGTTCCCTTTGTGCCTGCTTTAGCATCCATTATCTGATGCAGTGCAAGTGCCTGAGAGGAAGATTTTGCCAGAGTGAGGGGGAAGACAGCTAGCGTCCTTCACCTCTGTCACCACAAGCTGCTAATGTAATGCAAACAGAAACGTGATCCCACAGTTTCAGGTAAACCTTAGGTAAACCTTCCAAGGATAATCTGGACACCTTTATTGCATCCACTGATGGTGCAGATTTCTGGGATCAGTCCTTTGTTATCTTTGTTAAATATTAAGCAATGCATCTACATGGATAACATCAGGAATAATACAATCAAAATCAATGGTGATTCAATTCCTAAAACTAGCAGCTGTAAAATATTAATAAAAATACACATTTCTACCCCAAATAAGCATCTCTTGATCTTAATTTTCTCCACCAAACATTTTGTAATTATTTTTCACTATTAAATGAACACTACTGAGAAGTACCCAAAAGTAGGACAAATATTACTATATTTCTGACAAAAGAGAACTGAAGCAATAGAAAATATGCTTTGTCAAAAATGTCACTGAACTTTCATACATAATACAAATACTAGCAGTGAAGTTGCAACCTGATAAAACTGAGATTTTAAATGAAAGTACTACCCTGCTACTTATAAATCAAAAGCGAGTGACTCCTTGAAGTTAAGCTGCTTGTTATATAAAATTGAATCAGACCAGCATGAGATTTCATGCAGCATTTTCTGGAGCCTAGCTGTGTAACTTTAAAATACACTATAATATTGTAACTATGGAACTCAACTATGGATAGTAATGACCTGATAAAATTTCAGGAGGCTGTGTGGGGTTAAGGCTTTTAGCACCATAAACCAACTTTGAGGCCAGACATTCTTCCAATATGTCACCTCTCATACACAGGACACTCCTTTGGAGACATGTTTCTGTCTTTGCACCATTTTCAGCTAAGAGTTTCTTTTCAGTTTTAATCTGGGCTGCTAATTTTGATCTGTGAACATAACTCACCACCAGTTTGAATTGGTCTAAAGGGATGAAAACATTCATGGTAGGAGGAGAAAAGAACGAAGACACACTTCTTAAAGAGTATCAAAGTAAAAAGAATTGCCACCTAAGAGAAAAATATTATGTTACAGCTCTGATTTATCTATCAAATGCCATAAACCATCTTTGAATGTATTTCCATAGAAAAGTCCCTTTTTAGATACACAGGTGTCCTGTGGTTGTGGTTCTTCACCAAATCTGAAGGCAAAAACTATTACTTCTCCAATACAGACAATGAATATGAAAATGCTGAAAGAAATGTACCATTTTAAAAACAAGTAGGCCACAGCTCAAGCTTCAATGTATTATTCTTCGCTCTCCCAGGAAGTAAACTTCCTAAGAAACGCCCAGACTTACAAGTACACTTAAGGCAAAGATATAAAAGCAAGTAAATAACATAGATCATAAGAATGTCTCAATACAACCAAGAAATGAGCATCACAAACAGCAAATGTAAGAAGGTAAGAGGCTTCACACAAATAATCCCTAAATCCAGATAGCAGGACTGGAAGTTGCAGCAACAATGTAGTTACTCATATTAAAAAAAAAACAAAAAAACAAACCCACAAGAAAAACAAACAAACAAAAAAGGTATGAATTGACACTAAATGTGGACATTTGAAAGAATAAAAGCATCTTTATTTCCTTCTAACACTGCTATTTCTGATGATATTATAAGAGAATCATCCTTTATAACCACATTCTTTGAAAATTCCTTTCCTAGGACCCCATTCGACAGACTGCACATACAATTCACCTCCTGAGATCCAACCACAGATCTCCCTTCGAAACCAGGTAAGGGCAAAAACATCAAGAAACAATAAAAGGCAAACAAGGTGAGGGAAAATGCTAAAGTCAACAGACAATGAAGGACCAGGAAAAGAGCATTCAAAAAAGCATTCAGATAAAGTAAAGCTTTACAGAGTTTGAAGAATATATGGTTTTACTGATAAAATTATGAATGGGGGCGGGGCTTAACCTTTTCCAATTTCATTATCACATATGGCTCAAATTTCCTAAATAAGCATCAGAATTCTTGTTTTTGTAAAATTATTCAATTGTTATTAAAAAACCACCCTAACAGGGAAACTATGTTATTCCCATATGTGCAAATGAAGAACATTTTGCATTTGCTTTTTGAAACTTCTCTTAAAGTATCCATATGTAATTATGACATTATAGTATTATTAGTAAATAACACAAACCCTAACTCTAATCCTAACCTAACCCTTAATCCTTGCACAGTCTTGTATTGCAGTCACTGGATTTTACTTAACAAACTTAGAGCCGTTCAGAGGAATAACAATATTTCTAATAATTATCATTATCAGTTAGCCAGTAGATTTTGTGATTTGATTGACAGGAACATCCTTGATATTTCCAAATAATCAAACTTCCACTCTGCATTCTCACAAAGTAACTTATGCTTCTTTTAGCAATCATGTTTCAACCTGCATATAAAAGGGATTCTTTTCCAGAAGCATCAATAGCTGCTCTCATTCTTCTATTGCACAATCTGTTGTGAGGCAGGCATCCAAAGTAATCTCAAAACATTGCATGAGTGTTGATTTAAAGGTCAACTAGTCATCTCTTTTCTTTTTTTTAACTCCTTTCCCCATGTCTCCTGGTGGAGTTGCTCAATTAACTTAAAAATGTCATCTGATATGCAGACTCTGAGTCAACTTAGATCTTAAAATATGCAACTGCTTCCACAGCCATCAATTTGGATTCCCTAGCCTCCAAATCCAGTCTCTGGCAGAATGCAACTGCAGGCTGTGGTACTGGGGAAAGGACACCCCAAACAGCACAACTGCAGGCACATCTACCCAGACTGACCAAGTCAGACACTCTGCACAGCTCTGCCAGCCCAGGCACAAAAGACCATCACCAGCGTTGCTCATCGGCAGAAGAGCATCTACCTGTACCTGTCAATGTACAGGCCTCTTCAGTCTGATCTTAAAAATTTCTTGGCAGGTCTAGATTTTCTTTCCCACACTAAACTTCCTGTACCCTTTGCATCTAGTCATATACACCAGTTGTGTTCTGGATCCATACCTAAAATCACCTATCTGGAATGCTACCATTGCATGTACATTTCCATCAAATACAGACACTACCCAGTGATACAGTATTAAAATATTCACTGATTACAACCTCTGTGTCTCTTATTTCCTCAGTTTCTTTCTGAACCTTCACAACAGAATTTCCAAATGTTACCTACCAGATTCATTTACTGCCTACCAAATTAGGTGACAAAAAACATAATTATTCCTATTGGCTATAGGTACATCTTCCTGTTAACAGGTTTTCCTTACTGCACTGACTTGGCTTTTAATTATATTTATAGCATTGAAGAATCATTAAGTTGGAAAACACTTGTAAGATTACTGAGTCCAACTGTTAACCCAGCACTCCCAGGCCCTACACTAAACCACATCCCAAAGTGCCATATCTACAAATCATTTAAATCCTTCCAGGGATGGGGACTCCACCACTGCTGTGAACAGCCTGTGTCAGCACTTGATAACCATTTTGGTCAAGAAATTCTTCCTAATATCTAAACTAAACCTATTCCAGTGCAACTTGAATCATTTTCTTTCATCTTATTGCTTGTTATGTAGAAGAATGACCAACCTCCACCGGGCTACAACCTCCTTTCAGACAGTTGTAGAGACTGGTAGGTCTCTCCTGAGTCTCCCTTTCTCCAGGCTAAACAACCCCAGCTTTTTCCAGCTACTCCTCATCAGACTTGTGCTCAGGATCCCCCTCCAGCTCATTTCACTCTCTGGACTTGTTCAGCACTACATGTCTCTCTTGTTACGAAGGGTCCAAAATTGCAGGCTATCGAGTGTGGCCTCACCAGTACAGGGGGGACAGTCACTGATCTGGTCCTGCTGACCACAGTATTGCTGACACAGGCCAGGATGTCACTGGCTTTCTCGGCTGCTTGTTCACACTGCTGGCTAATGTTAAGCCACCGCTTATCTGCACCACCAGGTCCTTTTCTGCTAGGCAGCCTACAAGGCAATTTGCTCCCAGCCTATATCTCCCCATGGGATTCTTGTAACCAAGCGTAGAACCCAGACTTCATTTTATCATATCTGTAATGATCTCAGTTTATCAGTCCAGATGGGAATTTACTCCTTTATTTATTGCCTCACGGAAAAGCTGATTTTTTCTCCTCTCTGTCTTGTCTTTGGAATCACCAACAAAAAAACATTTTTTCCTCTAATATATTTTGGTTTAACAGAGGATTTTAAAATTTACTAATTAGAAGCTAGTTCTATTTCCTGCTTTCATGGGCTTCTGGAGAAGATATCTGAACACACAATGCAGAATACACTGTGGGTCATCAGTTAAAAGTTAGGCCTACATCCTGGAATTACATTTTGTTCTGTTTTCCTTGAATTTGTATCCACCCTTTCTTTCCAAAAGTGAGACCATCCAGAACATCCATGACCATCAAAGCAGGAACATTTTGCCAACACTCCTGCTTTGCCCATTATGCCAAGTGTCTTGAAAATGGTTGAAAATTGTCCTCAGTGTAAAGTTTATGCAGGTAGTTTTCTCCTAGGATTTCCATAATATTTTCCAAGTCACTAGCACAAACCTCTTTTTGCCTTTCTCAACTACTACATCTCCAAGTCAGAATATTTTTACATACAATCAGTATCATTTTTATTATCTGACAAACAATCCAGTAAATAAGTAGAAGAGAGAGGAAGAACAGAAGAATTTTAGTCCTTGGTTTTGGGGTCTCCCTCATTTCTACTCCATGCCTTAGCCAAACTGCTACAAAAGCAGGATTTGGGTTTTTAATTTTCTTACACAAGTTGCATCAACCTGTTCTTCAAATTCAGTTTGGAATTTATTATAAATAGCTACAGAACAGGAAAACAGAGTTTTTAAGCTTTAAGAATGAAGCACCAAATCATCCAATGTATTTATTGGTCTTTGCTTACACAGACTTTAAACAAAACATAGCTTTCTTTATTCACAGTGAGCAGTACTTGTCTATGAAAATGACTGCTGATTACAGCATTTTCTCTAGCAACATTTGGTTTGAGGTTTGGAGATTTCCACAGATCAGTTCTTACAAAACTCTGGCTTTAGGTAGACACACTCTACCATTCAGAATTTCTGTATCTAAGAGATGAATCATCTTTGTACAGTAAATTGGCTGTAAAAATCAGCAGTTGATGTCCAGAAAAAGAATAGAGCAGCAATTTTTGCAGTAATTTTAAGCTGTAGAAGCATACAGCACCAACTGAGTGAAACGCAAAGGATGGCAATTGCTGATCCTGCTTGTCCTCTATGTAGAATACAAAAACTGAATGACAAAGTCTCCAGTGCTACACAGAACTTAAAGGCATACTCTACATTTGATTTCAATAATACCTTTAGTATGGTTACAATCTAAATTATTGTAAGTTACCTGCTCTAAAAATATTACCATGTGTTTATAGGCACTGCAAACATATATTTATTCTAACTGAAAAAAACCCATTCTTTTTTAATTACTAGAAATAATCTCAGCTCAAAAAGAAAACAAAGAGCTTTATGGACAGGAAACATAAAATACACAGATTGAGGAAAAAAAAAGACAACCAGTACCTGTATTTTTATGATAGTTTTAGATTAGAGCTGTAAGAAATTGAAAATGTGAAAATAAATTCTTTATGAATTTTACAAAATGCTTGAATGCTATACAAAATGTTAAAAATGAGAAAATGATGGATGCATAAAATGAGGCTCTCCTCTGAACTATAGCCAGATGCAAATGGCAGCATTGTGCACATAGTCTTTTGTCCATTCGACTTTCCAGCAGTTCTGACAAATTTTACTGAACTTTTCAGCCATTTTGGCTCTGCTGAAAGCAATATAACTCCACTCCATTTCACATACAGAATCCACACTTCTCTCTAGAGCTGGTTTTAGTTAGTAAATGCACCCACATAAAAAACCCCATAGTGATAATGACTACCAGTCATTAAAGAAAGGAATTTGATAAACAATGTTCCAGTGCAGCTGAAAGAATCACTTTGAATGGTGACAGTGAGAAAAATGGGGTAGTCAGAAAGTTGTATCTCTACATTTCACATGACTAGTAGTCATCAGATATTTATAACTGATTATATCTGATGCAACAATTGTTGAGGCAGTCAAGACACAGCTTCTCAACGCCACTGCCTTTTTCAAAAGAAGTTAAAACATTCTAAGACCTTGTTATTTTCAGAGCAACTTTTTCATTGATCAAATATATATCTGTATCTCTATCAGCATCAAATTAAGTCTGAACCATCTACCTGAAAAATCAGCAGGTTTTCATTATTTCAATTTTAGATTGAAAAATTTTGATCCGACCTGTTTTCAGATCATACATTCTTGAAAGTTTTTCTAATAAAATACAAGTTTTTCTAATAAAATACAAGTCATTAACTTGAATGGAACTTGCATTTTCTGGGACATAATAAAGACTCCCCACATATATTCTCCTGGTATTTGCTTTGCAGAATACTAATTGACAATCAGAAAACTGATGTCAAAGAGTATTTCTCATAAACACAGGAACACCACATACAAAACCAGAAGTCATGTAGGAGAACAGATATATTGTTGAGCTGGAATTTTGTTCTTTCACTTGTTGACAGGATGAATATTCTAAAACTCATTTATTTAGCTTAAGTATAGAAATGCATACAAGTAGTTGCATTGCAGAGGTATGCTGATATTTGGCAAACAATAACATATAAATTTCCTCCTCAACAACAATGGTGAGATTTTAGAAAAAGAACGCTTAACACTTCATAGTAAAATGCAAAAGCATAATATTATGATTAGTTTTGTACAAAGAATTGGCAGCAAGCAATGCAAATCACAATAAATGGAAACATTATGATCAGTTTGCAAAATCAGAAAATCCTTGGGCCAGACATGCGATCATCTACATTTATGATGAAGTACCACTGCCATGCCCAGAGTCAAGTCAGCCACAGTGAAACCTCCGTAATTAGTGCATAAGAGCAAACTAAGGGCAATGTTCCTGACATGCTACCACTTTTGAGAAGAATTTTCCAAGTTCCCTCTCAGGTTTTTTCTTAGCACTGAATGCTCTTCTCTAGCTATGGGCTCTTAAAGGAAAGATGCAGAAAAGGCAGGGTCCATTAACTACTTCTGTAAATTCTACATCCTAATTGTGAAGATGCAAATAAAGACAAGTGGTCAAAACAAAGTTTTTAAGTGCTAATATAAGACCTAGATCATTAATAATAATAATAATAATATATAAATAGTGAATAAATATTATTTTAAACCTTCCTATAAGGTTGCAATTCTTCAAAAGCCAAGAAAATTTTTTGGTACAAGTAAAGATTTCAGCAATGCATAACTCATCTTTTCATACCTTTCTTACTGGTAGTAACCTTTTCTGCCTTAATTTTTCCTGGCACATTTTCAACTAGACAGATCAACTGTATTATTTTTATACAAATTTAATGCTGCTGTTTAATTTTTTAAGTGAAGTGTCAAAAGCTAGTATTTCTAAAAAAACCTCAAAACTTACCACACTTGGGCTGACTTTATAACAACAAAAAACACCCATCCGGAGGGAAAAAAAAAAAAAAAAAAAGTAAGCGAACAAGGTAAAGAACGATTTTGGAATCCTAATGGACAAAGCGCCTTTGTAATGACTGCCAAAGCCCTGGAAGTATTCAAGGTGACACAGGGAAGAAGGAGAAGGAAGGGAAAGGGAAGGGAAGGGAAGGGAAGGGAAGGGAAGGGGAAGGGAAGGGAAGGGAAGGAAGGGAAGGGAAGGGAAGGAAGGGAAGGGAAGGAAGGGAAGGGAAGGGAAGGGAAGGGAAGGGAAAGGGAAGGGAAGGGAAGGGAAGGGAAAGGGAAGGGAAGGGGAAGGGAGGGAAGGGAAGAGGAAGGGAAGGGAAGGGAAGGGAAGGGAAGGGAAGGGAAGGAGGGAAGGGAAGGGAAGGGAAAGGGAAGGGAAGGGAAGGGAAGGAAAGGGGGAAGCACCATATCATTGCGCAGGTGCAGAATCTTTAATCTAGCCTTTAAAGGCCACCATTCCCAGAATGTGGCAATTGGGCTAACAGGATTGACATTGGAGAACTCGCTCAGCAACTACATCAAACTCAGAATGGTGGGGATTTCTCTCAGCAGCTGCTTCAACGTCAATCAGCTGAAGGGGAATGTTACAGAGGACACAGTTTGGGGCTGTTCTCTATGCCTGACATTTCTATCCGTTAGTCAGAAAGACAATGAGAGAGGGACAAAGCCCAAGCATTACCATAGTCCCATTCAGCAGTAAAAAAAAACTGAGGGGAGTGGGAAAGGCCTCCAGACACAAAATGATCAACAGAAGAACAACTCAACCTATCCTTCTCAAGAGAAAAATCAGGAGACCGCCACAGCAATGAACAGTCCCAGGCTACAGGAACAGCGACAGCTCCATGAGCGAAGGTTAACCCCACACAAAGACATCATTTTTCAGTTCAACACTAAAGTTTAGTAAAACTTATTTCTAAACAAAACTGAATATCCACGTTTGACCTTGCGGGCAAGGCCTTTCAGTATGAATGGCCTGGGTTTAAAAAAAATTCTAGAAGACAATTACAAGTCATAAGATGTCTGGAAGAACATTATAAATTAAGAAATCTATAATTCAGTTATAGAAAATAATTAATATTATTAGATTAGAATATCTATTAGGCTACAAATCCATAGCACAATGAGAGGCTAATCTAGGAGACAAGACTCCAATACCCAGGGAACAAATTTCTGATAAAACCACGCCTAAAGCAGCCTTATCTATCACATAGGTTGACAGTCTTCATGTCTGTACAACATGCTAGTTAAAACCAGTGATGTTTTGCAATCAAAGAAAATCCCAGCATTTAGAGGGAACTTGGTTTAAGTAACTGAAACAGAGCAAAATTATTTATAATCTACTTTTGACTTCACTACTTCTTCCAGTGTTAAACAAATTGTTTAATTTATATTGCCTTTAGACTTAACCTTCACAAAAGGATCAATAATTTTTACTAAAATACTCACATAAACAAGAGGGGAAAGCATCACACATGATACATCTCAGCACAAACCCCATGGTTAATACAGGCATGTAATTTAAGAATAACTCTGCATGAATAAATTGAGTACAAACTGACATAAAAAGTTTAACTTACAGAAACAGGCCCTTAGCATCTTAAAAAAAAAAAAAAAAAGGAGATACTTGTGAAGAGATGAGAGTAACTAAACACTATTTGGTTACATGGTTTGTCAGGATCTGGAATTCCTGATTAACAATGCCAGCCCTCCACTTAAAGAAAGATGGGACCATTCAGGTCAGTGCCACTTGGGAGCACTTATCACCAGGTCCTCTTGCATAAACAAGAAAAAAAAAATTTGCATATTCACCTGAAAGAACTGAGTCTCCAGATCCACATCTCCTTTCAAGTAACGAACACAACATATACTTGCAAACAATGGCTTATTTCTGTAATTATGCTTACAGACTTTTGTTCAGCACTGCCCCTCACTAGTGATCTTTACCCTTCAGTCTCTCCTATGTATTAAGAAAAGGGCACTGAAACTCATGAACAGGTTTTTACCCAATTTGGAAGCTAAATTAAGTAAAAATGTTCGTAAACCAAACACAAGACACACGATATGCCAGACTCGGAACATTTTGTGGAAACATCTCTTATAGAAACTGAAACTGGATTCCTTAACCTTTTAATCTAAAATTTAGAACAAGTATCTTACAACTCAAATAGGTGGAAGAAAAATCTCTTTCTTTCTCTAAATAGTTCATTTACACAAACTAACACAAATACCAAATTTTGAGCAAACAAACATATGAGGAAAAAAAACCTGGAGTCATTCAGTTACTGCAAATTTGTCTTTGTAAGATTTCTGCAGTGGCAAACAAAGCTTTAAAGGTCTGTGTGAATGGCGCAGACATGTCAGAAAAGCACAGGATCTGAAAGGTGACAATTTCTGCATGGTTGCATGGCCAATGCTTTTTTCAGGAAGGAGTATTCTCCCAGTGTTTCAAGAAATGTTCCAAAGGCAGAAGTTTGCATACCCCCACATGTCAGGGCTATGGACTCTGAAGGTGAAAATAAATTTCCTCAAAACTTGTAATATTTGTATTAGCATCCACCATATACACGCTAATGCAATGTTTTATAAAAAATTAAGTTATTAGAAAGCATTTCTTCATCTGGGATGGGTGATACAGGAGGATGCAAGTCAAAGAGTAAAAATAAAACCCCGAAGTAATGGAAATAAAAATAATGCTTATATTGCGTACAACTGGTGCATCACATATATGATATATACAAGTTCTACCAGTGCATCCCTAATCTGTAATCACTCATGGCATAAAGACATGGTTGAAACAAAAAGAGGGCAAGGTCAGTTTTATTGCAATGAATCTTGCATACAGAAGAAAATAGGTCAGCATGCTTTATTTTCTCATTATTGATAACTATAAAAGGTTAGGCTCCTACCTTTCAAATATGAGTCAATAAAATAGCCAGGAAATGTACTAATTGATTAGGTTTAGGTTTTGCCTTCCCCTAATCACACTATTTTACTAATTTATTTGTTAACTCCTTTCTGAGAAACTAGTCCCCAATTATTTACAATATTTTTTCAATAATGTGAATACAAAATTGTTAGTAAATGACAAACTCTTTGAGACTAAGGAAAAATAATATAATCACTGAATGCTATAACCTACTCAGAATTATTTTATTAGTTTTATTAGTAGTATCTTTCACTGAAAAAGAAGTACTAGGATTTTTTAGAGAGTAATTTAAAATTATGCAGGTTGAACTGCAATACAAAAGTAAGCACTATAAATGCATACCTTACCATTTCATAAAGTCAGTACCCTGTAGGTAGATATGAAAGAAAGCAGGACTAGACTCTTATTTTGCATTGTTCATTTTTACAGTTGATCTTCAGTTTGTTCCAATATATAACATCATCAGAGTCTATTCATTTCCCTGTAAAAGCAGATTTCTCAAGAATAAGATACTATGTCTTTGGAAAAAAGTAAATCTTCTTTAGCTAAGCACTGGGCAATGAAAAAAAAAATTAAGAGATCATTTATAACGGATGAAATCAAAGCATGAAAAATGAATGGCTACAAACCAAAGCAAACGTATATACAGAAACTGCACGTACAAAAGTAGATTGAGAAAAACAGAACCTCAGCCTGGTCTTAGGTAACTTTTGAATACTACTCCTACTTCCTCCACTGTAGAATCTTCCAAAAAATTGGTCATTACAAATCCTCAAACCATTTCAGAACTACCCTGCTTCACAGAAGTGGCTGGCAGCCCCCTGTTACTAGAATGCTCCACTTTGAGTGGTGACCCATTTCGATGTCTCTTGAACCTTTAGGGTTACCTTGATAAAAAGATAATGCTCTTCAGGGACAGAAAACTGTTTCACAGCTTTACCTAAACAAACTCAAAGAAGTATACTGCTACTTTTAATCAATCTTCTCTCTCTTAAAATTAATATCCTAGGACACAAGATCTTGCACAGAAATTCACTGGAAAATTTTATTTTTCCACATTGTTTTTCATAATGCCCACCAACAACCACAGTTTTTCTTTTAAGAAAACTGGTATATTGAAAATAATGTCGACATTAAGATATTGGCCTGGGTGCCAGGAGAAAGGAGTGCCATTTTTAGGCTTGTCACAGATTTTTGAATAGCTGGTGTAAGAGGATTAATTCTCCTGCATCTGTTGCAGTGCAATATATAACATTGTTACAGTATCAGTAACAATAGCTGACTGTCTTTACAGACTATGACCTCTGCTAGTTCAAAATGGTGTTTCAACATCTACACCTTGGATGTCATCCACAAAAATAGTACCAAGTAGGGCAAAGGCTTCTAAACACAATCCCTTGCTGGGTGTGCTAGTGTTTGAAGGGTCTGTTCATGCCATTTAGCGAAACGGACATAGGCTTCTTAACTCCTTTTTTTCCCCCAGAGCTCTGTCTTTTCTTCCTGCTCTTTCCAATGAATAATGCCAGCAACTGGGCAGAAACACTCAAAATCACCTAAGAAAACAGCAGAGTTTGCAATACTGACTGGTCAATCAAGGACCACACTTCTTAACATTCTTTCTGTCTGCATTGACAAGAAGAGAATTTTATTTTCCTCTGCATCATGACAGGTTGCATTAAATTCTCCTTGAAACATAGGGATTTCTTGGCCTACTCCAGTGACTTTTCCCTAGGCTCTGCTTTCTATCACTTTGCACCATTATCTCCTTTCTTTTGGTTCTATATCGCTATCAAACAAAATGGGTTCCTATCTTTTCCTTACATACAAGCGATAGCAGCCATACCCATTCATACCCTTACAAGTAAGTGAAAAATACACTCTTTGGTTTCAGCCTTTTAAAACTTGTCCCATATTTGAGTAACCTGATTTTTACCTCTGGAGAAACAACTTTACATAGACAATGTGATTCTTCACGTCTCTTTATATCCTATGGTACTTATGAGTATTACACAAAGCTATCTGCTTCCCTATTGATCTTTATTACAATGGCCTCACCATTCCTCTCCACAAATATCCATACAGCACACTGTATATGAGAGCTGGTAGTTTGTAAATCCCATTATACTTGAGGTCAAGGCATGTACTGCTCTCCCATTAGCATGCCATAATCACTTAAGGCAATTGTTTCCTCAAACAAGAGACATCCAATCTTTTAGTAATTGTGGTTAGATAGGTCAGCAGCCAACTATTTCAGGATAAAGTTCTGGAAGCGTCTAGGAGCTGGGAGCCCAAACTGAACCCAAACACCTTGTCTGATCCCAGTCGAGACTATCCAAGAACTGGACTGCAATCAATTAATGAAAGCACTAATTTATAATATATAATAATATAACTAATATTATATCCCAAATGGTAAGCCACAGTGCATGAGGTACTGCACAGCTAAGGAAAAGTGACTCTCAACTCATACTCTATAATCCAGCTACTTCAGTGATCATCTTCTAAAATCACATTTTAATGCTTACTTACTATCCTCAGACTGTGGGTGTTTCAGCAATTTTCAGCCCAGAAAATATATGCATACCTGGGAAAAATGCAGAAAATACACAACAATTTTGTAGAATAGATTAACTAAATCCAGAACCTGAAACACAGCAAATAAAAGTAGCTCAACTGTGTTACTCATAAATTGATATAACCTTTTGATTAAAAAAACAAACAGTGGAAAACTCACTCAAAACTTTTATGGTTAAAAGTAGAATTTCTTGCTGCTGGTCTCCAAATCTGTTGCTTCAGGAACCCTCATACTGAAGTGAGGTAAGGCTGAAATTCCATTAATCTGCCTATCCTTAAAGCTCACAAAATACCAATTACTTTCTTTCCACTTACTCAGAACCATACCAAACTTAAGCTAGATTTTACAGCTACTTTTGCCTCAGGCTGTGCTCTGGTTGAAAAATTCACAGTAAACCATTCATCTTATTAAACAGAAAGTCGCAACAGAATAGTTTAATTTGTCTATTTAGAAAAACTTAGCAAAATTTACTATCAAATACTTTAGTGCATCTGTGTTTTTAAATCAGGGGCTTAAATTCTGGCCAGACTGGCCCCCCACTCCCCTAAGATACTACTCAAATTTGGCCAGCTTATAAACTTCTGAAAACTTATGGATTCTCAGCAGTCACTTCGTAAATTTTAGCAGCTGAAATGTAGGGGACTTAATGAAGTAAATGTTTGCTATGCAGATGAAGTTTTCCATTTCTCAAGCTCAGGTCTGGACATGTAAACGAGAAATATGGTGATCATACTGCTGTGTAACCAGCGCACACCTGTGCACAAGGAATACAAGGCAGAATAAAGCTATTCAATCATAAGGACAGGAAAGAAGAGTACTAAGGAAGCCAGTACATTTAGATGTAAATATTGGAACACAAAACAAAGGTCAGGAAAGTGGCTAGAGGGAATGTAAGACAGAAGCTAGGGGGATTTCTACTAAACCTCTATTAGAATGTCCAGAAACGAAAGTATGTGAGACTACACCTCCTCAAACTGGCTAGTCATTTTCTGGCAAGAGCAGTGAGGGTCCAGTTTCGTTCTCAATCCAAAACACTCACTTTGATACTCACACATAGTATATATAATTTTTAATGAGAAGCAGAACTGAGATACTTGCCAGACAAATAACATCTTCTGCTGAACGCAATAAATATACAAGCCCTTCAAAAACTGGCTGAGAAAACGCCTACATGACAAGTGTTTGAAAAGCTACTGCTATATCATTATCCATTTCATAGGAACAGTCAGTAGTATTGCAAACTGAAGCATTCTTAAGACAACTATTCTAGTTTATAATAATGGTATCATTACTATAGATATTACTATAAATAATACTATTTAATTAGCAGCTCAGAACTGTGGATGAACAAGCTGATACTAGTTACTCTACCAGATAATGACCTTCCCAGCTCCGCAGAAAAGTAGGCTGTATCATTTGAAGTACATTCATAACTCTTTTACTGTGCACAAATCTAGCCAGGAAGCGGAAAAAGTATACCATATTTACATAAAAACTTTAGTAAAGGCTTACACACAAAACAGTAGGTCTGAACATCCCAAAATGTCCCAGATGCCAAGTCTAATTACATATTATTCTTCATAATTCTCAGTGCTTTCTTTTGCTATATGAACATTCATTACATATACTTAGTATTATATATACATATATTCAGTACTATTTTTAAATCTGATTTTCAAAACTAAATACATATAACACATATAAGATGGAGTTATTTTTAAACAACCACCCAGCTTGTACAAGACACACATGAAAACTGATGAGAAGTCTGTCACAGAACCCTGATCAGTTTCCATTCAGTTATGATCCCTAGAGGCACACCATTCTGAAAGCCTGGATCACAATTACTGCAAGACATGACAGAGAGGAAAAACCATGAAAAGCAAAAAGTCCATTCCAAAACTTGAAAAAAACCCAAACCAAACTAACATATAAACATCATTTCTATGTGTCAAAATTTTTTATACAACCTAGTGGAGCCTCCTTGTTATTCTTTCTCAGAAGGCTTAAAGCCCTGACTCACCAATTCAAAAAAAATTAGTAACAGCAGGAAAAACTTCATATTTAATATGTTTCTGAACTGGATTTTAGTACTACCAGATACAGTAGTATTCATTACTAGTTTAATTTCTACAGAAAGAGCTCTCACCACCCCTGCCTGTGTGCACCTGGTTGGAGAGATCTACTCCCCAGGGTTGATGGTCTGCACACCTTTTACAAGCAGTAAGTTTGTTTAAAATACAATTTAAAATAGTTCTACTGCTAAAACCAGTATATACAGCTGTGCCTCAACATCAGCTTCAAAACAAAAACTAAAGGGAACACATTTCACAGTTAGCATAACTGCCTTGTGACTGCCAAGACCTTCTACAACTAATAATTGCATCCTTCTCTTTAATTTTTTTCTTTTTCAGTGGCCATACTGAAATAAAAACTTCAGACTTAAAAGTAGTAATATCTGAACAAATATAGATCCTGAATGTCACCACAGTAAATATATAATAACTGTGACACTGATCCAGTTCTCTCTTATATAGGAGGAATAGACAGATTTCATTTAACTGCGTACATGGTACTGTAAAAATATTTGTTCAGGTTCTATAAACTTTCGTAAGACTGTCAACTGTCACTCCCAAGAATCTTTAGTATTTACAGAATTACAGTCTAGTTCTGTGAGTTTTACAAGTTCTCTACTTATTCAATAAGGACGTCCAGAGGACAAAAAGCAACATACAACACCTACATCAAATTAAGTCAAAAGGCAAGTTAACTATAAGCCATTTGCAACATTATTATCTTTGAGAAATAGTCAATACACCTTCTTTTTAATTCATCATGAATTACTGGGTTCAAAGAAAACAGTAACATGAAACAGCACTTCTTCAGTGCTGCAAAATACAATCAGCAATTCCAAAACCATAAAAGTTGCATGCAGGTTCCAAACCCTAAAGACACAAGAAATTAACTATGATTTTGTCTGACTGCTTCACAACTGATATTATCATTTATAAAACCAAGAAGTTACAACTAACTAGACAATTAAGATGCACCATATCTTTCTTTACATACGTATTTAAATACCTGCATACATATACACATGTAGAGGCACTTGAGAAAGCAATGCTTTTAATCTGAGAAAATGTAAACTAGAGAAAAAAAAAACTGCCACAGAAGTACCTGCCTAGATGCAAATGTAAAATGAAACAATCAAACCACTACCATGAGGAAACACAAATAAGGTAAAAAAATAGTGTTGGTTACATTTTAAAATAACCTCTCAAAGAAAAGCAAAAGGACTTGATAGAGACATGAGTAACATTTTCAGAACACTAATTACATGGAATTGGCAAGAAGTAGCAAAGACTTATTTTGCTTGTCTTTGGTACTGATAGGTGATTTCATATTGGAGTCCTTAACAAATCCTAAACAAGCTCCCACAAAAATTTTTCTACGAATAAGGCAAGAAGAAAGACCTTCGCTCCCACCAGAAGAACATTAAAGAATTTCTTCTTTATCTAAGATGGAAGGTACTTGAGCAGCTCAGTCAGTTGGACATACTTTTCATTTAAAACTTTTACTCTCCTGTCCTGATTCATATCCATGAAACTACTTTCAGAAAAATTAATTAAATGTAGCAAAAATCTCACAGGGCGACATATTCAGAGGTGGATATACAGTGTGGGATGGGGGATTAATCTGAATCAAAAATTTTGAGAAAGGATCTGTTTCAAAATGAAGCATTAAAGAAACACTGGTCTAAGACAGAGATTATAACCACAACGAATAAAATGAAAAATGCCAACATTAACAAAACAGATCAAATTGATTACATTCTTTTAACACTTACATAATCAATGACAGTAAATATGTGACTCAATGTGAGGCATTAATTAATAAATGCTATTTTAATACATTGTAGTAATACCTGTTTTCAGTATATGACAATAATACTGCAGTGTTAGAATGGAATCTCAGAATCACTTATTTTTATCATCAGCTGGTATCAGTTCAATATTAGCACTCAGTCTGAAATTCAGTATAGCTATCACTGTTCATGAACCAGGGCTGTCAATTCCTGAAAATCCTGTATCTGATCTCAACCATGCGTGATGTGGAGGATGCATATTCACATGACTAGCTTCTGCACTTCATGGAAAAGCCTCGTGTTATCAGCATCAGACCTTCATTCCAGAAGACTCAAATCACATTACTCTCAACACTGGAGGAAGACATGGGATTCAAACGCAGGCTCAGCTGTGGAGGGTCAACCGAAACTCATGCACAGTAGCACCATCAATATTTTCTTACTTATTTTTCAAATAATTTTTTGAAAAAGAATATTTGCTTGCTAGGTAAGTATATCTACTCTGAAGGAAAGTTTAAATGGGCAGCAGATAACTCGTAAGAAGAAAATTTTGCAATGAATGATAGTATTTAATACTCACATTTTTTTAGGACTCTTTTAAGTATTCAGACACAAGCAACAGTATAAGTATTACGCTATTAAGTGCAACTGGGTCTTTCACAGCTTAAGGACAATTAATAACACTATCAAAAGAAAAAAAAAAGGAAAGAGGAAGCAATTGTTTTCCCCATATATACCAGCATTTATTTACACTCCTTTTTATCTGTTCTACTCTCCTACCCTCAGAAGCAATCTAAAGTCTCTGACTGCCTTTGGTGCGACACAGAGATGGAGGCTGCAATGTAGCACACAATATAACAGGTTAAGCATCGTGCCAATCTCTCCTTTTCCTAAGAGGATTAGTACTGCAATATGCTAGAACAAATGGTTGTGAATAAGCAAGACGGTACAGCTGGTCTTTCCCAAAAATAATCATCCAGCTGAATAGCCTCAAAACAGGTTTACACTGTAAATGTTGCTGAGAAGAAAGGAAACTTAATTTTTCAAGCCCAGAATTAAAAAAACCCAAAACTATAAAAATCTCCTATACCTTGACACGTTTAAAAACTCTAGGTTTATAAAGAATAGTCAACATGTAAGGGATTTTCACCATTTTCTCCTGTAAAGAAAGCACTACAAATTGAGTAATTCCATTTTCTTAATAACATATTTCACCCTATTACATCTAATTTCACTGTTTATGCGAAAGCACTCATTTTTTAATAAACATGTCTTGTGCAACTCAAGTCTTCTCAAGAAGGAGCACAAAATGAATTGCCTGGGATGGGTAAAAATGAAAAAAAGCAACACCATTTATTAATTTTGTATAAGTTATCTACCACCCTAGAGATTCCTTGAAGGGGAAGAACATGTCTGAATTTCACCACAGAGTGCCACAGGCACAAAGTGAGAGAAACTAAACAAGCACATCCTGAAGGGAGAGAAAATGCCTGCAGCAGCAAATGACCTACTACATACCTCACTATCAGGTTTTTGATGTTATAATTTGTTCATTTCAGAGAAAAAAAAGACAATTACCCACAGTTTTAGTTTGTTTTAACAGAATTATTAAACTTTTAAAAGTTTTTGATCAAAAGGGACATATATCATCCCAAAGATCTTTGCATTTTCAAAAGATTACAATCCTGCACCAATTTGCATAACAAAGTCTTTGTCATATCTATTTTTTTTATTACCTGAAGCAACAATGTGCATTATTAGAACAGTACTAAAGTAGTTAAGCAGAAAGCATATAAATTTCTATTTGAATTTCTATGCATTACAGTTAGTATTTTTCAGCTCAATGCACAGTAAGTAAAGGGCAATTTCATTCAAATATGCCTTTCATGATATGAATAAGGAAGTGTTTATCTCATCATTGAATTGTTAAGTCTTTTAAGTACTGATTCACTTGAAAAATCAACAGGGTATTGGCAATTTAGTTTAATATTAAACACACATATACCATATTTATACTGACACAAATGTAATACTGTTTCTGTTAAATATATTATAAAGAATACAGTGTACACATTATAATGCATTAAGATTATCTAGGTGATGGTTTAGCACATGTATGTGAACTTCTAATAAGTAAGTCAAAAGACAATTCAAATTTTTCTAAATAGATATAACATATTTTTAAAAGATAGTGAGTTACCTTCTTTAAAAGATATTAAAAAGTTCCATTCATATTTTTCATTCCTGAATTAGTGTTTTCTTGAATGGGAACAAAAGTGCTCGCCACTGACTTTTTTCACAAAGCAAAATGAAGCTTATGACTTCAGATTAATATATCAACCAATGAGCAATTATCAGGTCACCTCATATTACAGGAGTGCAATCTTAGTAAGTAAAGATCATTCCTCCTAAAATTGTTGTTCCAAAAGTTGGTATGCTGGAGCACTTCCGGACAAGGGCAACGGAGCTCAGGAAGGATCCAGAGCACAAGTCTGATGAACAGCTGAGGGAGTTTGGGGTGTTTAGTCCAGCGAAAAGGAAGCTCTTCAGAGACCTTGTCATTCTCTACAGCTGCTTGAAAGGAAATTGTAGCAAGGTGGGGGTCAATCTTTTCTCCCAGGTAACAAATGATCAGATTGGAGGAAATGGCCTCAAGTTATACCAGGGATAGTTTAGATTGGACATGGCAAAAAATTTATTCACAGAAAGGGTTGTCAACCCTTGGCACAGGCTTCCCAGGACAGTGGTGGTGTCACCATTCCTGAAGGCATTTAAAAGATGTGTAGATGTGGCACGTAGGAACATGGTACACTTGGCAGTGCTGGGTAAAGAGTTGGACTCAATAATCTTAGAAGTCTTTCTCAATCCTGATGTCTCTATGATTTGATTTAGCATTGTGATACTCCCAAATATCACTACTCACACTATCATTGACGAGATCACCCAAACAGAAAACGTTGCCAAAAAAGCATATGGAAGGTATTTGAAAACCCTTATTCCATGATGAGATAAGCAGACTTATAAGCATAGTTTATTACACATGAAAGTAAAGCCTAGAAAAGTTTCCATCCTAAATTGTACCACCCTGTGAAGGCACTGGTGCCCCTAGCACAACTTTACTGAATGATCCCATGAGAGATAAAACCGCTTCAGCAAATCAGCTAAAACTAAATGTTACTTGTATGTACTGTACTCAAGAGATAAACAACCACAAAGCTAGAACACTTCCACAGATCCAATTCTCTGAATCAAAACAACACTGGATAACAATTTTATTTTCTTTTAAATAAGATACTTAGAAAGTGGCCAGTATAGAGCAATACACTGGCCACAAGTAATTACTGTATTTCCAAGAACAATCATACTAGAATGTATTTGCCCATCAATCTTTCAAACTACACACATATCACAAATTTAACATGAACAATAAATTGAAATTCCATACCACAACAGAAGCAGCCCCACTACAATTTCAGAACAATTAAGAAGTCACAATTCCACAGCCTACTTGCGACAGGCAGATCCCCAAAACCACACAGAAGTAATGTGCTTCCTTGCTGGACTTGAAACTAGTCTATACTTTCTTCCTCTCCCTGCATAATACTCTCTACCAAATAAACTATTCTGGGGTACTAATCTCATTCCAATGTAACTTACCAGAAAACACAAAGTTGTACTTCTGAAAAGTGCTGGTTACGTATTTGCTAGTCTCATATAGTTAATATTACAGAGTACTGTCTCTGATTTTATTTCCCTTAAGAAAAATAAATAGTTCAAATAAGTAAATAATTAATGAATGGTAAGAACCATTTATTCCAAAGCCATTCATGCATTATTTTTGAATATTTATGAACAGTTAGGTATACTACACTATGTTGCAACACGTATTTTTAGTCAGGCTTTGCCTTTCCGAATAGCTGCTTTAGTAAAAATGATTGTAACAAAAAAAAAAAAAAACATCCCAACAAAAAATCTTAATAAAATTCTCTAAAACCTGAATTATCAAACATAATTAATGAAAAGTGAGTTACCTAAATTTTATCGTAAACCTCTTAATCTCTATAGAAATTAATGATCATATGTACAGTATGTCCACAAAATTCTATTTAGACCTAAATTTTACAGTTAATGAATATTACAATTTAAGCTTATTTATTAATGCTCAAAGTTACAAATATTTTCTGTAAGCTAAAATTACTATTTGCAGAATAAATGTGTAGGTAGGAAATGTGAAAGCTAGCAAATCTGAAGTTGTATTTTTATACAGAATTTAATCTCCATTCTTACATTAGACTACACAGACAATAAGAGTACAAAATTCATGTGCTGTCATAAGGAGATGATATTATTTTGGAAGCAGATTGATTCTGTAATACTGCACACATTTAAACAAAAGCTCATAGTTTGAAAAACAAAATGGAGGGAAAATATAGCAGAAGTGCAAACCTGACCTATCTCTAATCTTTTCTTTTCAAACCTAGGCTACTCAAGAATCTTCAACTAATTATTCCATTTTATTGATGGCATTTTTCCCAAGGGAAGTTATTTAAAAAGTTTAACCCCTGAGCAAGTCATGGCTTCTCCTGCCTTTGAAAGTGTCAAGTGCATTGATTATAACTGCAGGAAGTGTTACCTTCTACCCAGAGAATCTCACCCTGCACAATCTTAAACACTGCCTCTCTCCCAAAACGGCTTTGATTCAGCAATTCAGACCGCTTCAGCTGATATTAAAGGCAGAAGCACCACAGAAAAGGGATCAGCAGTTAAAACGAAATACAAAGAGGAAAAAGCCCAGATCTTGAATATAGTACCACAAAGCTTGAGAGAAAAGCAGATTTGAAAAAGACATCAGAGTGACTAAAAAAAGAACAACATGACAGAAATTAAACAAGATTTTTATGTTCCCCTTCTATGCATTTAAACTCATCTCAACCTCTATTGAAATTCTGATCATAACCAAACCCCAAGGCTTTTGACATACTTTCAAAAATCCACACCCCTTCTTACTCTTTTTTAAGTCTCCAGAGTCACTGTTGGGTATCCAACAAGTTGAATGGGGGGGAAGGGTCGTGGTGTGGACAGGAAGAATCCTAATATGCATACGATGAAAAAGACTATTTAAACTCATATTAAACTTTTTTCTCAAAATGATGGTGACTACTTTAAACGTTCTTTTTGTGTTCTCAACCTAATACTTAGCTAATTTTAAAAAAGGCTGAATTCATTTGAATAGAGAAAAAATATTTTTAAGTCACTATCTTTATCAAATAATCTTTATCTTGAACAGTGATTTTCTTAGGTCAGTGAGAGAATAAAATTACACAAGGTGTTATTGGACTCTAAAACACAGCAACTAGCAAAATAAAAGAAGACAAAGCAATCTCTAAATATTTCTACATTATCAAATTGTATAGTACAGAAAACTGTAGCAATGTAAGACACACAATTAATACCACAATGGCAACTTGGAAAGGATGCACTCAATTCCAAAGAGATTTTTAGAATTGCAAGTGGGGTTTTTTTTCCAGTTCAGTCATGACAGGGCCAGAAGGTAATGATACATCTGCCATGATGCAACAAGCAGACCTGTCTTCTGTCAAGAGTTGAAATCATAAAGGAATAAGCTGTCGTTAGCAACCCCTCTCCAAACAGTGGAGCTGTCATCTCATTGTTTTCCTCTGTTGGCATGGGGGCTGGTGTGGGTTTATATACCCTGTCAGCTCAGTATTTATATATATAGTCTAAGCTTTTAACCTTTTCTTGATTTTCTGACTTAATATTTTAACTCCTATAAAGCTTATCATGTATTACTATGTATTTTGTGATCAATTCAACTACACAAATTTTCCCCATATCTGCTTGATCACTAGCAGTTGAGAGATTATTGATTTCCTCATAAAATGTTTCTGAAATAATTAAATATACTGCTTTTTAAAATTTTCATCCAGGTTATGCTGTATTTTAAATCAATTATAAATAACTCATAATTTAGTAATACATTGTTATTTGTGCTTCTGCTTTTAGAAAGATCTCAAATTTAAGAAACCTTTAAGTTTTCTTAATATAATTACCACAAAAGCGGGAGTTCTAAACACAATTTTTCACTGCTAAAAAGGACTTTACAAGCAATGCCAGTTCTGCAGTCTAACAGAATGAGTAAGCCAAGTACATACACCACAGTCAGAAAAGTAACATTTGAAATAAAACAAAACAGCAAATTATTGCCCATTTTAGTGAAGGTCTATCATTCAGTAATACATTAGAAAACCCAAATAAGAATCTGATTGCTCTGGCACTGTGACTGACAGATAATAAATAAATGAGATATTTTAACATCTTTCTGCAATAATATACTTTGAAGACACATAAAAGGCACATAAATGTTAATATTCTATGGCAGAACTCAATTGCAGTGAAAAGTCAGCTGATTCTTTTTTTCCAGAAAGTGCCACTTGCCAATATTATTGATGCTATGCTAAGATTGTGTAAACGATAAGAAGAAATAAAGAGGATATTTGTCTAAAAAGTAAGATATTTTATACTTAAAAGTGAGATTTAAAAGTTTTTTAGCAAGCATTTTTATCAGTGTAATTTAAACAAAACATAATTTCTGGGCAAAAATATGTAATATCTACTATTGAAATGAATCGATTTTTATGAAGTGGAAAGAAAACACAAAATACAAAATAGTATGCATTATAATAGTTACTAACTATCAAGT
>CM019236.1:65449602-65479953 GCA_009741485.1 Malurus cyaneus samueli
TAATCAACACATAAAAGTACGGTAGAATTTATGCTGTTAACTGAACGATTTGTGTTCCATTCACTGCCTTACAAACTATTCTTGTTGCTATAAATATAACCCTCACATTACAGTAATACTGCAACCTGCCAGTTTGGCAAATGAATGCTTAGTAGTGAAAATCAAGTACTATGACCAAAGCGAACCATATTGATATGCAAAAAATAAAAAAAAAAATAAAAAAATTGATTAATAAATTACAACTAAAGTACAGAAGCAAGATAAAACATGTTTTATCAGTCATTTAGATTATCGGATTCTTTGAAACTTATCCAGGCTTCTGATAAACCTATTTTCTGGGATTATATCAGTTGTCAGTTTCTTTCTTTAGGATACATACATGGTATCTAGAAGGTATCTTAGTATCTAAATTTGATAATCAGGCAACAATTGTTCCAGTGGTTTTCAATTTTTTTTTTTCTTTGCTTTTCCATTAGGGCTGCGGTTGTTGTGGGTCGATTTGTATTGTTCTCCCAACGGCACACTCTGACGATTCTATAGGTAACAAATTACACGACTATCTCGGGAAAGCCGACGGAGCCCCACCACAACCATTCCACCAGTAAACTGAAATCCTCTTTTTTTCTGTAAAGGAGAGGTATCAAAGATAATAGCACCCCAAAATTCATCACAATGTCCAACCAAAGGAGCGAGCTGCCTGTTTCCCCAAGAATAATTTCCTCCTAACTACAACTTCGCTTTTCTCTACACGTGATATGGCCCCTCAAACCATCATGACCAGATGTAATGCTTATTCTTGACCTCCCAAGTCCAACACCTCATCTATTGACGTATTATCTCTCTATCACCTTTTCCTGGCACCTTCAGGTATTATACTGACAAATCAATAACGATCTGAGAGGAGCGAACAGACCAACCTGACAACTTTTAGGCAAATATGAAGGGCAGATTATTCTCTTTCTGTTTTTTCTTTAATTATTTTATAAGTGAATCTCTTCAGCACAGATTCTTATATAAATGGAAATGTCTTTCATTCCAGGGAGTACTGAACTTCTGTCTCTCACAATGAGGACGCTTCTGTCAACAGTATCTGTCACTGCAGAAGTTTCAATATAATTTTTTATTTTATTAAGGCACAAATCTATGCATTTTTGTAATGTATTTACAGGACATTGCCGCTTCTTTTGTTTTAATATCTTCATTAATAAGCATTCATTTTATTTTCATTTAGCTTTTGTTAGTCTTACTGCTTTATTAGCAGATTTGTCTTTGTCAGACTTGTTTTTCTAAAATAGAGTCCTACCATGTTTTAATGTATTTACATGTGTTTTTCACATTGTGTACAGTTTTCTCGCTCCTTCTTTTCCTACAGTCTGCTCTCCATCTAGTTACTTACTTGTTCTCCTCATTTGTATTTCTATACTTCTTTTACAATACCAAGTCTGAATTTTCAATGGTTGGTTAACCATAATGTTACACTTCACAGAACCCTTGCACTATCACACACCTCTTACACAAAAGATCAATCTACACAACAGAGCTTGATATAAAACATGGAAGCAGAGGCATCACCTATAGGAATTGCACAGTGAAGAAGATATTTTTCTAGCTACTTGAATTCTCACCAGGATATTTCTTTACAATGTGCAATGTGCAACAGCATCAACAGACTAGAATTTTAAAATATAAAACTTAAGCCTGTACTCGTCCCTTTGTTTCATCCTAGGTATCATTATCCACTTCAAATACATGTAAGTCTATTAGAAAAAAAACCCCATGTTCTCTTGTCATCAGAACTGACGCTTTGATAAGGTCTGCTGGTTTCATTCAAGAATCAGACCTTTCCTTAGAAGAAACACAGAAAGATCTTAAAAAATAATTCCTTACTTCAAACAATGTTGCATGAGGGGTCAGCACAATTTTCATTCAGGCTATTCATCACCTAGGCTAGTTATTTTCATTTCATAAGAGACAGAGTGCCTAAATCAACCTGACAACTGAACACCAGAAAACCCAGAAATGGATGCAGTTTTTATTACTATTTTTATTATACGGAGTCTTTACACTCAGTCTTCCATAATTTCCTACATTTAGAAATGTAATTTATATGATCTGTACTGATGAAGTGATATCAGCTTGTACCTGCATATACTCTCTTTTCAGTCATAACCTAATGATTCTAAACATTTTCATTGGAGTCCAACTTCCATAAAATATTGCCTTATCTAGTAAGATACATAACCAACTCCCACTACAGTGATTACAGGATACAAAAAAATTGCAACACATTTAATGAAACAACAGAATTTAATTTAACACAATGGAATACAATCTATTGTTTATTTTCCATGAAAAAAGTAATTGCAAATTGTATGTGTCCTAAACATGTAGTACATTTATCAGAATTTTAAGATGCACTAAAAGGGACAGTGGGCTTCACAGAAGCTGGAATTCCTGAACTCAAGAGAACTACTAATGTAAAAATTGTATTAAGGGAAAACTCAAAGATAGGAACATAAAGTTTGATATAGCAATGCGATCTAATGATTACATCTTCATAAAAATATTATCTCATCCAACAACTGGGACTTTTTCCTGTTTTTCTTTTTTTAAGAAGCATTAAAAATGCAGAGATAAATAATCTGATTTTAAGTATAATAAGTATTTGAGAGAACAGGTTCAATCTCTGTCATACTGACACAAATCATTGCATAAAATAAATAAAAATAACAAACCAGCAAAAATAAATGTAACTCTAGCAGAAATACTCCCTTAAGAATTATTTAACCTGTTAAACTAGGGTTAATATCCTAGTTTGAAATACTCAATCTCTCCTGCTATCCAAGACAGCAGCATCTCTAGGGAGGAACAGAATGTGCTACAAAAAATTGAGGTGGCTACCGTTGCTTGTGTTTCTTGGGAAAGGCTTTGGAACCTGCACTAGTGGTCCCATACTGGACATACCATACACCCAGTACTGCACTCAGTAATCCTGAAGCACTTTTTGTTGTCTCTGAATCTTGATTTAAAATTAATAAAAAACTTTGTTAGAAAAATACACGCCTCACTTTCAGAGAGTTAGGTTTCTTTTTCTCATAAAGTGTAGTCTGGTGCTTTGACAGTGGGTAAAACAAACAAATATTAACTTAATGGCCTAATGCTTCATATACGTTTTCTTTCTTCGCATCATTTTTTTATCCTGATTACTTTAAAGACAGCTGCAAAAATTATCATCAACCACAAAAATTAATCATCTAGCAAAATATGAAACAATAACAGTGACAACACTGATATTTAGAGTAGAACAGTAGCTTAACTTGGCAAATATAATAGAAATAATGAGTCTTAAATAGGCTCTTCCAATGTTTACTACAGGAAGTTTCATTTAGGTAGCAGGGTGCAAATGAAGAATTACAACTACAAAGTCACAATGACAAAACATAACACAAACTGTCCACTAGCTCTCAAATAGATGAAACAAAATAATGTCAATAAAGTGCGAATATCTTCTACTGTCAAGGAATGGTAAGTAAATCAGAATGAATCAGTATTTAGTGCAAATCAGACAAAGATGGTGCCTCTAACAAAATTCAGTGCAAGCCTAGTAAAAAAGACTGCTGTTATCATGAGAACTCACATCTGTTATAATAGGCATTGAGTGAGAATATGTACTAATTTAATGAAATGTAAAAGAAAACAAATTTCTGTAGTGTCTTCTACTGCATCCCATCACCTGCTAATGGCTCTTAGCATAGTATCTGCCATATAAAAATACATGGCAGTCCTGACACAACCTGACATGAAACTTAATTTGTTTTTACTGCAAGATATGAACTTGGTTCCATTGGAAAAATTTTCCATTAAAACCAAACAAGTATTTCCATCACAAATAAAACAATATAGAACATTGATTAAAAAGTTAAAACATCGCAGGTTCACAGCTCTTCATATACAGGCACACACATACACATCCACAGCACACACAGTCTTGCATTCATGCACTTCCGCTTACCTCAATAGCTCTCTTTATATACGGTATCTGTGTGCCACTGTCCAGATCTTCATTAATTATAAGCCTCCTAGCCCACTGACCAGCTCTGACAACACCATTACCATGAATCAGGACCAACAGCTTGTCAGGATTTATTAATGCATCTTCACTCATAAAGATAAAGCTCTTTGGTTCAGACTCAATTGCATCAACCTGCAATTACAAACATACATTTGAATGCATCAATAAAATTCTTTAAAAGAAAACCTGTAGTAATAAAGTTATCTACCAAATTTATATAAAAACATTCACCATTTGACAACTATTTCAAAGCAAGTGTGCCCAGTACTATATAAAAATAAAGCAAAATATGCAATGCAACTTACAAACATAAAAAACATACTACATTTTAGAATAGCAGTCCAAGGGACATTTAAAATTTAAAAAAAGGGGCAAAAGGTGTAGTTAAACCTTGAAACATCAGTTGTTTACAGAGATTTAGAGGAAAGGAAGAAAATCCATAAATGAGCAATTGGAGGTGGTGAGGGGGAGGAAGCAAGTAATTTATCCCCTCTGATATGACTGAAGCAACAATAAAATTCTTACATAATACGAAAAAAAGATCCTGGAGAGTTCCAAATCAGCCACCTCAACATTTATACTAAATAAGCCACATAGGAACCAGTACTGTAAATTTATTTGTCTGTTACAAATTTAATAGGATAAGTCTAATAAAATGGATCTAAATAATAGCTTCATTAAGAATCCTCCGGGCACCAGGGTCAATGCTTAGCTATTTTGCTGTAGGAAGAGACCAATAATTAGCTTTGATATTCAGTAAACTGCAACCTAATATCACATTTTGTCTCTAAGAGAGTAAAGCAGCACATTTTGTTCAACACAAACTGAAGTTTTCACACTTGGTTTAGCAAGCCTGTCTCAAAACGAAAGTATAAGTATCATGAAGGCAAAACAAATCCTCATGTCTCCTCATTCTTCTCTTTCTACTAGATAAATACTCAGAAAAGAAACAACAAAACAGGCAAATGTTCCCATCCTACTGTACTCGACACCTTTCTACAGCCTAACTGCAGAGCTGCTAGGAACATGTTCTCCAACAGTGAAGAAAAACAGATCAGGTTATGATGCTGAGAAAGAAGGAATGGCTATTCAGATTATGTTAGTTTTTTCTCATATACGGATATGCATTCTTAGCTACCCTTACCATAGGAAAAATTAATTCTGCATGAATCTTCAGACCTTTTCTAAATATAGGTCCTACCAAGTATTTTTTTGAATGAAGTCAATGAAGCTACTTGAACAAAACAAATTCCTAAGTGAAAAATGGTCATGTCTCTCTGTAATATTGGCCAGAGCACTGGGGACCTTATTCCCCTGCTCCAAAATAAAGTAACATCTCATGTGCCTCACAGTTTGCACCACGAACTGTACTATTTCTCACACTTTGTGAGAAAATAGAAAATACAGTAAAGAACTGGTTCTACTGAAAAGAGTTTAGAATAAGTAAGTACAAGTGCTGTATGGGGGCTACAGTCAGATCATTCTGCTGCTTCTGAGGTAGCAGTATTGACACCTTAAAAGGTAACACAGATTAGGTAAAAAGTCAGCCAACACCAAATCTCAGATGGTACTTGGCAAAGTGTAATTGACTTCTACCCATAAACTACATACTTACAACACTGTAATTAGGAAAAAACATTGTGAAGTTGCATTTCAGACTAATGTGTAACTCAGTTGTAGGTTTTAGCACTTACAAACTAACATTTTGTGTTGTGCATAGGAAATATTAGCACTTAGTAATCATATACACTGGAAAATATAACTAGTCCACACTTCTGCAAGTCAGTTAATTTTAAACAGCTAAAGATATCTACCAAGATCATTAAAAAACCTCTTTTCAATCTTTTCCCAAAATTAAACACATTTGCAGACTTTTTGTCAAGCCAGTATACCTTCAATCAGTAGTAATTGTTTAGATCCAGCTTTCACTAAAGAATGCACAGAAACCTCACTCCTATACAGGACTTTACTGATGGATCGAGGTAGAATATAATTTAATGCTGGACACGCTGAGGCCACATAAAATAAATGGTATTTATTAGTCACTTGCTCTTCTGGACCTACTCAAGGACACTGATTTCTGAACACTTATCTAAATTAAATAAATCCAGGAAAATCGTTTTTAGTTTTTTAACAATTTGATTCCGTGTTGTTATTTGCAAGTGAGAACCATCTTCCAATAATGTGTAGCTAGGCATGTAAAACCTACCTAAGTTATGATGAAAACTTACATTTTAAACTCTTGTTTAATTTCATTTTTCTTGGATTTTTTTTCCCAAAGCACAATTCCTTAAGGCTTATGAAGGTAGACAGCTATGGTGTGTTCTCTATGGATATGATGGCATTCTTAACGTTTTCAAACAGCAAGTTTCTTTTTTCCATGTGACTTCTGTCTCAAATGAATTATCACCTAATACAGTACTATTAGTCCATGAAGTATTTCAGCAGCATACTAGTTAGTATTTTGCGCAGCTGGTATCAATAAATAGAGCAAAATCAAACTACACTTGAAATCTCAGCTTATTGACATTCACGCTTCCACATCAACAATTAGACACTGCCAGCCAAAGACGTGTGAGACCTGATTAGGCTCCAGGAGTATTTTATTTCGTATACTGGAGGTTTCACAGTTTAAGATTGAAGGCTAAAAAAAAAAAAATCCACTAATATTTTTCTTATTTCAGTAAAGAAACACGATAAAAACTATGAACCTTGAGCCTACAAAGTGAAACAGGTATAAACTGTAGCTGGAGAAAAGAACATGGCAAATAAGTGGAATTGAAACTGAAAAGACTCAAAAAGATGGTGAGATTTGTGAGAAGCTAATGGAGAGAGAAAACTGCTCATCTCCTTCCCAAGATGAGGAAGTCTTCTTTTAAGCATTTCAACATAAACCCACTAACTCAATCATGTTACAGCCTTCTTAATACTGAAAATTCTGATTTAGATTTTTTCAATCAAAAATGTAAAACTGAAAACTACTGATTGATATTACAGGCAGTGAATTAACATTTAACTATTACCACAACTAACTTAACAAATCTAAAATTGGTGGAAATTTTACAAACAAGCATTAACTTCACTTAGGTGACATAACTGACCAAAGGAGCATGCAGTGGAGATAATAGATCATTGTTTCTCAAAGAAAAATAGTTCTTGAAAGAACTTTGACCTGTTGAAGTGAAAAAGGAAAGCACTGATAGCTTAGAAGATTCTGCAAGGTGAGACATTTCAGTACCACTGCCAATTAAACACGTGTTGGTTTCAACCAGAGTTAATTTCTTCTCAGTAGTTTTTACAGTGCTGTGCTTTGGCTTCAGTACAAGAACGGTGTTCGTAACATACTGATGTTTTTGTTTTTTGCTAAGATGTGTTTATCCAAAGTCAAGGAATTTCTTTTCCTTGTATCATGCTCAGCCAGTGGAAGGTATGCAAAATAAACTGGGAGGGAGCATGGCTGGGACAGGTGACCTGAATGGACCAAAGGAATATTCCACACCCCAGAATGTCATGCCCAGGGTATAAACTGGTAGGAGTTACCCGGATGGCTGGGTGATCTGGGTTTGGGAAATGGGGGTCTGGCATCTGTCAGTGGGTGGTGAGCAATTGAATTACACATCACTTGTTTTTGTTTTATTATTATAAATTATCATTATCACTGATTTTACTTTGCATTAGGTTAATAAACTGTTTTAATCTCAGCCAACAAATTTTACTTTGATTCTCCTACCCATTTCACTGGGGTTGGGGGAGGTAAAAGGGGGGTTGAGCAAGCGACTGTGTGGTGCTTAATTTCCAGCTGGGCTTAAAACCACCACATCATGTTAGTAATTATTTAAACTTCCATCTCAAGCTTTCCCACAAGTTGTCAAAGATGCCATTAATTCAGAAGCATGCTTTATTTGTCCTCAACAGCTAAAGAAGAACAACGATCAATCATTGATTATGCTATTAAAAGTGGAGAAAGAAAAATATTTCACCTGGATCAAAAAACAATGCAGTCTTCTTTCTATTCCTAACAGAACCTTCAATGGAGCATAAAATGAACATCCAGAAGTAGCAACTGAATGGCCTCTACCTTAATATGAGACTCTTCATTAACATTTTCAAGTCCAGTAGTATATGCTGAACGCTAATATTTAGAAGCAAAATACTTTACAGTAACAATAATGCGATATGGATCTCGGCCTCCCTGTGTAAGACAAAAATGTTCAGAATTATCTGATTCAAAATGATGGCATAATAAAATAATGGCCAAGCTCTCCTGATCTGCCAACTGGTCTTGTTTTCATATCTGAAAAGATACTAATAAACTTTTTGTATCCAAAACTGAAGTTGACACCTGAGAAAGTAAAACAAGGACAGAAAATTGGACTTTGCATACAAGGTTGAAATTAAGGAAGATGAGAGAACATGAAATGCCATCATGCTTAACCTCTGAAGCATAGCATTTCCGTTCCCTACTAAAATCACACTCCACCGAACATAGTCATGAAACACATTTCGAATATTCAGAAACCATGTCACTGTTAACTTCCTCAGGAGACGGAAAAAGGAAAGCCAATACATCCACTTCCTGATCACCTGCAATGAGGTCAAAAACGGTTTTTGTATTCACCTCTGAAATATTAATATACGAATGTTGTCTATATGTAAGAACCATCTTTGTCAGACCAAGGTCCCAGGGCCCTATTTCTAACAACTGGCAGACTGGGTAAGGAAACAGTAAGAGTATAGATACAGAGCTGATTCTACCCTGGTTTTGACAGCCAGTAACTTTGGAGCCTTGTAAGCCAGTTTATATAACTGGACAAGCATGTACAGTAGTGCAAGGCACCTATCCCACTTAACACTGTCAAATGTTTTTTTTTATGCATTTATACCTCTCTCCTCGATAGTATTCAGTGGCAATGACTTCCACAATATAATTGGGACATATATGATATAACACTGCCTCTTTCAGTAGAGATCTCCTGCCTGATAATTTAAACTTGATGCCCCTTAGGTTCTCTATTATGAAAAAAGCAAAAACCATTCCCTATTCATCTTCTCTTCACCTTTCATGATTTTATAGATTTGTCATATTCCTTCCTCAGTCATCTATTTTCCAAGCTGAAGAACCTTTGTTTAATCTTTTTTTGTCTGAAAAGCATTTCATGCCTGTGATCATCCTTATAACACTCCTCTGTATTTTTTTTTTAATTCTTCACATCCTTTTTGATATGGTGTCCAGACTTCATGCAGAGTTTAACATGAGGGCCCACATAATGAATGGAATGACGATGTTTTTCTGTTTTGTTCTCGATACCTCACAAGTCCTAACATCCTATTTGGTTTGAGGGTTTTTGTCTGCCATTGAGCACTCGCTAATGTTCTCAGAGAACTACTCACAATTACTCTAAGCTCTTTCCTGAGTTGTAGTAGCTCATTTAGAGGCCACTGTTATGTTTACAAAGTGAACTTCCTCAAATTATCTTCCTCATAATTTCATGTTTACCAGAATTGAATCTCCTGTCATTTAATAATCCAGTTATGCAGCACCAAGAAATAATTTCCCAACCATGATAATCAGCTTTAGGTTTAACTACCCCAAATAATTTTAGGAAAAAAATAGAAAAGTTTGTTAGCTTGTATCAATTCCTTTTTTCCTTTTGTTTACAACTATGTCAGGTCTTAATAGCCTTCCACCAGTAACAGATTGTTTCATCTGTAATATGTGAGCACCTCTTTCCCCTTTTTACCAATTAACTCATAAGGGGACTTCCTTCTCCTATGCTTTTTAAAAGCATTTGTTAAGTTTTTTGACAGAACATTGGAAATACATGTACTCTTTTACTGACCGGTGATCTCTGACTCCTGCAATGAATTCTAGTAGTTTTATTTTAAAAAAGAAACTGGTACTCATTTTCTCCAATATATTATTAGCAGCTGATTTCAGCAGTTAGCAGCTTTATATCTGACTTCTTATAGAACACTAGGTTTCAAAAAAATCTCATCCTGGAATTTGTTTGTTGTACAATATATTAACTGTCCTAAAGTCTCTTCTACTGATATGACAAATTTCAGACAGTTGCTCAGAACTATATCCTGTTTAGAAAAAAAAAATGTTTAGAAACTGGACAAGTATTACTGGAAATAACGATGTTAGTTTTTTTTTTATTTGACCTAGGTGTTCATTTTAGCAGCACTTCATTTATTGGCCTTATTAGATGTCTTTTATTATTAGCCTTTCCAACTCAACAAGATCCTCAAACTCAGTTTTTCTGATCTTCCAGTGATTTGATATGTAACTTACCAAATTTATACTCTCTTCTATTCTGATCCTAAGTGCTATCTTACTACTTTTATTAGTTGCCTTTATGTCTCGGTTTTGAGACAATGTTTTCAGAGAAAAACGTTACAGAGAAACGTTTCCTCTGAAATGAAAATAAATTTGATAATTTTTTCCCCACCAACAAGAAATAGATGCTGGGCAAAAAGTGAAGAGAAAAAAGGTAGTTTTATTAACTAAACACAGTGCCCAGAGGACACAGATAAAGAGTAACCATTAGATCACAGGACACAGACAAAGAGCCACCGTTAGATATTCAAAAAAAACTCGCCACGTGGCGCAGACAAGATGGCGACTTGGTCCCCGGGAAAAGAAACAAAAGAAAAAAAAAAAAGAAAAAACAAACACATGGCCATTCTCGTAACAGTGGCAAAAAGGAAACCCAAAAACCTGTACCACAGTCCTTTCTTCCCTGTGGACGGATCAGAGGGCTCGGTGTGTTTCTGCTGCCAGCCCGGTTTGCTTTCAGAATCCCGGACGAGATGGAGCCGCGTGGCTTTTCTCCCGGCGGGATTGCTCCAGGAGCAGAATCACAGGAGATGCAGAGGGGATCTCTCCGAGGAAAAGCCGCCAAAGCTAACAAACCCGAACCAGCCAAAACTGCAACAATGTAACTTTGCTGCACTCTGCGAGCAAAAAGGAATCCCACAGCGAGAAGCAAAGCGACAGCAGAGCTCGAAAAGCCCCAGCTGTGTGGCAGCCACGGTTTTTTTTAAACTGCCCGCGCTGCCTTCCCAGCAGCTCCTGCTCTTTCTTCCGCGTTACATTTAAAAGTACAAACACCTTTTGGGCGTACATGCCAATGGAAAAGGAATACAGAACAGAATTGGCACAAAAATCAACCCATGACACTTCACTAGTTTAAACTAGAGGTTTTTGTGTTGTTACTTGTGAGTTTGTCAGTGGTAGTGATTAAACCTAGCTTTTACACAGCTTTAATTTTTCAGCTTCTACATACATTATTTCCATTTTTCACTTTGTATGTGCCTTCATAACCTATTTTTGACTGTGGTGAGGGCTTGCTATACATAACAGACATTCCTGAATGCCAGTGCTCGTACCTTGTGTCAATTTTTCTACAATGCTCACAATCAGACATTTGCATATTTTGTGAGTTCTTACTTCGCTGCAAAATTGAATTAAATTACAGCATTTCAAAGAAGTTGGAAGTCACACATTTGAGAATACCTTAAATGTATTACTGAACAACTGCAACCATGCTCAACTGCATCACAAAATTTCTAAATACGAGCAAACAGATTAATCCAGAAATGGGAGTTAGCCAGGGCCATTCCTCTTCCAAGCCCAGAAAACCAAGTCTTAGAGCCAGGTATTTGCATCACCACAGGTATGACGATCACCACAGGTGATGCAGGTGCTATAATACTTACCCCAAGTTTCCTCATCTTCGTATTTTGGAGCTAATTGATCAGCCATAACACTGCATTATTTATATATATATTCCTTATATTCCTTTTCAGGAATCAAAAGAAGTCCTAGAGCCTTAAAAGTTGGGCACTTTGAGTTTATAAATATCAGTTTCACGGTTTCACTAAGAGTGACATGGCTTGAGAAGTCTTTTGACACATTATTTGGTATATATGAAAGTACTTCTTGGACCAAAACTTCACCAACAAAGAAAACTCCTAGAAATAGGAGATCATAAATAGCAGCGCACTGGGTAGACTGTCATGATGAACCTAATCCTATCCTTTGTGGCCTTGTCCACTAAGAAAAATCTGAAGTGGGGAAATGATCTCTTAAACAGTCTCAGTTCTTGGGGCATTATTGTAAGCACCAGGCAGCGGGTATGGAGGAGAGCTGCTGCTTGCCCTTTGACTGCTGTGTGAACCTCACAGCTCAGCTCTTTCTGCCATGACCAGGAGACAATGAAAAAGCCCTTCTACGAAACTGTTAGTAGTTTGGGCAGGTTATCAAAACATTCCCTAAGCAACACTCAGGAAATGGAAATGGGAATAGTGAAACTCTACTGAACTGTTAAAGCAAAAGACCTTTTCCTTCCTTAGCCTGAAAAGGTTTTTCTTCACTTAGTATGAAGGATTGGCTAAGAGCAACAGTGAATCAGAAGATTTCAAAGAGCACAGGAATCCTCCATAATGATGAAAAACCTAACAGCGCTATCCCACTCGTCTCCTCTGCACTCTCCAGTATAGCATATACAAATTCCTAAACATCATCATATCACATCACATGTATCAATATAATACTCTGATGTGTGGGGAACACTTCATAACTTCCAAGGGTTGAGCAAATATTTTCACCAAACAACAGATCTATGTTACATACATAAGTTACTGAAAAAGCAGTTTTTTAAATATTATTTGGAGTAGTTTACTGATACTCAACGTGAGTGTAGTCCTCTGCCTGCAAAGGCATTTCTATTCCCTGCATCCAGCTGTAGACATCTCAAAACACTTACAGATGCTTTTTAGAAAGCTTATGGCTCTCCTGTTAAAAGCATCAAATTTTGAAAATTCTGGTCTGGTAAGGTAAGGAAGACTCAGCTGGAGACATCAAACACATGGACAGTGAGATGGAACCACATCTCCAGATGTACACACATGCAGTGTCCCAAGACAATGCCCTGCACAAGCTTCTGGCACACCTTGTCTTTACCTGAATGTGGGATCACAGGTTGGGTACCGATTCAAAACAACAATGCCTTTCAAAAAAATAAATTATACTTACTGGAAGAGTCACTTTCTTCAAGTGGCATTCCTTCTGCAGTAGTTCATAAATGTATTTAGTAATGATCTGAAAGAAAAAAAAATAAATGCCACCAGATAACAAACCATTTACAGTAATGACATACAGGCAGACAACTTAAAGGATAATTTGTTAAACTTCTAAGTACTTGTATACATTTTGCCACTTTTCTGAATCCTTTACTATATAACTAATTATAGAACTTAGAGATTTAGATAAAAAATTCTCTCTGTTCCACAGAAAATGCTCCTTGCCAGTACAACAGAATGGTAACTGTACCTGTGAATCCATCTTGCACTGCTGTGTGCATAATTAGGTGCCTCAAAACTAAGGTTTTTAACCAATTAATATATACTCAGGCTTACAAGAAAGGCTCTCTTTGTAACAAAATACTTTTAAAGCATTTTCTCCACTAGCAGACTTCTGAAATCCTCTCCCCTCCAGGTTTGCCTCATGATTTACGTGGAGAGAAGATCTGTGGCCATTCTCAGCGTAAGTTATCTTGCTAAAGGTAAACTCACTAAACAGGGGAGGTATGGATCAAAGGCTCCTAAACAGAAGAAAACCCCAAACAGATTCCCACTATGGGGGAGTTTATGTGTCTCTCCTCCAAGTAGGAATAAAATTGAAATTTCAGGCCTGAAACAAAAGGTATCGTTACAGAGAGCAATCAAAGAAGAAAAAAAACAAAACCAAAATGTAGAAGGATTTGTGTTAGGTGGATTTTTGTTAGATAAGTTTTAATGGGAACGAAGTTATGAATTGTTGTTATTGAGTAACTTGGATTATAAGATAGAATAGGATGAGATAGAAGAGGATGGGAAAGAGGAAGACGGATTACAGTATTGTAACACGTATTTTGTATTGATTATGAAGAAGAAATATAGTAAGAAGCAAGAATAAAGAGTAATTGAAGAATAAAAGAATGATTGAAGAAGGAGTAAAATGTTGAACATGTTGATTTAAAATTGTAAGGTATATAAAAATATGTTTTTGTAAATGTATTATTTATATGTTGAGATGTAATAGACACACTGCTAAATTAACCAATGAATAATCACTAATATATAGAGAGGCTGGCTTATGAAAGTAGGTAAAATAGAACTTGTATTAGAAATAAACAAATCATGTCCATCATATTAGTGTCTGTGTGACCTGTTATTCCCCGTCACCCAACACCAAAACACCAGAAAAACATCCCCAAAACCCACCATAAAACAAAAAAAATCCCCACAAAATCCACAAAAATCAACCTAGTTGAAACAAAAAACTTGCCATCTCAAATGTAACAAAGTTGTTCACATTTCAAAGTCTTGACTACTCTCTAGGGAAATTTCTTTCTGCCCATACATATTACAAGAAAAATAGAGATGTAAATGTAGGAACTTTCTAATTATTCTTAATTTGGGAATTAAACAGAGGAATAAACAGGCACTTTGTGCATTTGAGGCTGTAAAAATGGTTTGGAAGTTACTGCCTAGATTTCAGTGGCTACAAGAGTTTGAAAAAAAAATGTAAATTAAAGAGGAAAAGAAGAAAAAGACTCATTAAGAGGCTGAAATGGTGCTTGCCTTCTCTCTAAAGCTCGGGGAACTGTATTTAAATTCCAGACAAGATCTAAGTCTCAGAATATTAATCCAAGAATATCTGGGTACAAACCCAGGTGGTATTCTTTAGTCCAAGAGGCTACACTTACATCCATCTGAACCCACAGTATATCAGGCTCCAACAGAAACATCTCTATAGCAAAGGTCTCAAGCAATGGCATCTTAACAACCCACAATGATCCAAGCAAATAGGAGCCAGGATACCACAAACTTCAAATTTAATTTTCCAAAGGTACAATTACAAAAAAAAGCTTCGATGAAGTCCAAAACTTCCTGATATGTAAATGTGAGGAAACACAATATGCCAACGTTTGGAACACATTTGATCAAACTGCAGGTGATGACGAAAGCTAATTAAAAATGTTGGTATATGCCCCTCCTTTCTTTTCACTAAAATCCCAAATCTTTATTAGGATTATAAGAATTCTTTGCCATCCTGCTCAAATACATTTATTGATAGAATTATATTCAAAAACCTTTATGGTTTATGGAAACATTATCATCTACACAGAAACGGCATTTGTAGAAAGAATTCAGCTGCAAGCGGTGAGTTGATTTAAGACATGTTTATCCCCAAAGCAGTCTGGTAGGAACATGCACACAGTGTAATTTTACCTTCAGGGACAAACTTTTTATGGTTCACCAAAACTGACTGCAATGTAACACCAACAAGTAAAGAAGTTAAGTTCCTGCAGTCTCAAATGCTAATATTGTACAGACATTAAAGTCAGTTTAATGATAATATGGCTTCCAACATAGAAATTTTGTTTTTAACTCTCAATTCTGGCATCTGCTCACTGTCAAAATCACTAAAAGAACACTTGGAAGAGAAAAAAAATCGCTATGCAGAAAATATATTTTAGACACCACTTGCAAAAGCAACCCTTTTTGCAGCTATTTGTATCTATTTCTTTAATTCTTCTCATCTATTTAGACTGTGTGTCTTCAGAGCAGAAATAAATCTTTACTCATTTTTTTCACAGCCTATCTCAATGAGGCCCTCATTCTAACTGACTATGCACTATTCTAATACAATAAATAGCAATAGAGCTACTAAAAATGGGACTGTTGAATCAGTAGAGCAGTCTGGTGTAGCAAAGACTTAACCTAATGAATACTTTCAATGAAAGCAAACACGAAGAAAGATACAGTAGGTTGGAGGTTCACATGCAGAGTGCGACATTATCATCCTCAAACAGCTCAGCACCTGGATGACCTGCTCTGCCCAAAGAGATTTCAGGAAAAAATGCCATTAAAAAAAACTCCAAACCAAAAAAACCTGCCCACTATATATATCTATGTATAACCAGAGGTGGGGTTGGGGGTTTTTTGCAGTAGACCAACAAGTGTAGGGATATCCTGGCAATGGCTGGCACAGTATCAGTTTTAAATGATGGAAAGTGATACACAGGATTTCTTGAGTGGCATCCAAGTCAAAATTTTCCAGATTTTAAAACATCACTAATGGCCAGATTTCCTGCACTTAGCATGGATGTGTTTGAAAAACTCGACAAAATCCTGTCCTGTCTAGGAAAATGTAGCAAAATTCTGTCCTATAGAAGAAGATGGCTGCAAGTACTGAAAATGCGGCACATCCATCACTTGTTTTGGATTTGCATGCTTTTAAGTACGTCTTCTGATTTTAGGGCTGTTAATTTTTAAAATAAATAATTATTAAAATATCTTTTCTATAAGCATCAAAGAGAAAAGGGAACTGTGTGGTATTGCTCACACAGAACTAGTTAGACTTACTATTTCACACCTATACAATTTATACAGCCACATATTCTCTAAGTAGCAATATTAGCATGTGCATGCTGGTGTTTTATAAGTTCTGAAAACTATTATAGAAACTACTGAAGAATGTTGAGAAGTGTCTCATGACTTCTTGCATGAGAAGGTAATTCTGGTTACACTCTAAGAACTCTCCAGGTCTGGTTGTCAGCCACACACTACATACCTCATCACTGCAGGTATACAGTTGCAGAGGTTGAACAACTCAGCCCAGCGTCAATCATCTGGAACTATGATGAAACAAATTGCTCAGGTCCAGTCATTCTCAATGCAAACTGTAACACTTAATAGAAAGCCCTATCCACGTTAGTCATAGTAACCTGGGATATTTGCATTTTTATTAAGGCTCTTGAAACTTGTAAGGTGTGCCAACACTGTAGGCAGTATGCTGCATTGTAATTCAAGGTAATAAGGTGGCTGGAGGGCAGGCATCACCATGTCCAAGATAGAAAAGCAAAAGAACCAATACTAAGATCTGCCCATACTGTATGAAATTGATTGCCTGACAAATGGAGAAGAAAGTGGGAGTTCTGTACTACCTGTACGAGACACTGGAAACTTCCACCTTGTATTACAGTATTTCTACACTACATTCATTTCCAAGCGCTTTCAGGAAAACACATCCCAAATAAGATGAGTACCTGAACTTAGAACTATCAAGATCCCCTTACTGACTGGTGTGAGAAATGGAGGGAAAAAGAAACCCAACTAAACCCAAATTCAAAAATAATTCCATGCCTTTTATGAACTATTCTGATAACAAGGGAGAAATCTTTTTCAGACATGCAAAGCCCAGCACTTTAACCATCCTAAAAAAAGTTGTATTCAAACTGTGTGATAAAAGAAACTTTCTTCCCAGAGCAAAGCTATCTTCTTTCGAAGGAAACTACATCGCTTAAACTTCAACTTACTCTCAGTGAGGAGAGGAGTCCCTGTTTTTCTTTCCTGAAGCCTGAGAAACATCTGCCCTAAATGAAATCACAACTATTTTAATTTTATTGCACTAGAAAAATTTCCATAATGAAGGCAAGCTGATGAAAGCAGAGAACACAGCTAAGTAAAACAGGTTCGGAGCAGCAAAACCAGTAGATTATCCCAGGTGTATTAAAAGAAAAATTAGCTAATCTCTCCTACCACTTCTTTCTTACAGTTTTCCTTCATCTTGAAAAAAAGGTTGAGAGCCTTAATATGTATGGTTCTGGAGTGGAACCAAACTTCAGAGATTACAACTGCCCTTCTGAGGTGCTTAAAATAAGTCAATCTTGATTTATGTTGGATGTGACAGAGAACACCTCCAGAAGTACCTTTTCAAAAGCTAGTGGTCTCAACTATATCATCTGCAAATATATCATCTTCAATAGCCTTATGGATAACTGGGGGATAGACTATTCATATGGCTGCAGAAAATAGGCTATTTTAACCACAGGGAAATTAAATTCAATGATTTGGACAGACTGCAGAAAGAACAGTGAGAAGCACATTATCTTACAACAGAGCTGAGGTTTTACCCTTACATTGCTAAATATTCTGCACAATGATAACAAGACTATAGTGCTTCATGCAGTCTGCAGAGCAAAACTGAAACTCCACTTTCTACCTACTTCTGGAATACACAAATGTAGTACATATTAATTGGCAAGATCCTAGCTTCATACAACACACATTCTTTTAAGAGTGTATTGTTCACATAGAAGACTTTCTTACAGACTGTTTTTGATTACCAAAAAATACTGAAAAATTTTGTTAGCCGATATGTGAAATCTTTGCAATACACAATCCTGAAACTATATCAATAGTTGAACAAAGATCAAAAATATGCATCCAAGATCAATACCTGCATGTAACTATGTGAAAACAGAAAATAAAGACTAAATGCCCGTGTTTAAAGTTACAAAGATCACAAAGGTACTGCAGTCTAAACACGATTCTAGGTGGAGACAAATACCAAAGAGACAATTCAATGCACGAAATATTAGAAGTCTTTTAAACAGAGACTGGAAAAGAGTACTGAAAAAGGAATTCCCACAAAGCAAGGAGGCAATTCCAAAATAACTCAATTGAAAATAATATTTCCCCCTTTTAAGTCTGTAAGACACTGAGAAAAAAACCTTGTACCACATAACTAAAACATCAAAAAACCAGCATGGCATACGTGAGGAAAAGCAGAATTGCAGCTGACCCATTAGTGAACTTTTTCATAATGGAGACTGTCAGGTATACAGACAACAGATCACAACTCAGTGACTTGATTAATAACACCTACATCCTAATCCAGAGGAGCTGCTTCAGTACATACCACACCAAAACCCATGCTGGGACTCAGTGAAGTGCACTGAGCCTTGCTGGTCAAGCTCCCCTCCCATGCTGTGCTTTACAGCCCAAGTCCTCTGAATTCTCTTCTCTCCCCACTCCGAATGTGCTCCCACTTTCAAAACCAACTATGGTTACCCACCAGAAGATTATGTATACAAACAGAAAAACAAGCCTGCTGCAGAGGGAAATGAAAAAAGATAAACCCAATTACTCAAGCTTGCAAAATGTTTTCTGGGGTGCATTCTTAGCTAAAAACATAATAAAAAATCAGCATAAGCCTGTGTGATTTGTCATCTTTCACTTCTAACCCGGCATCTGGAAATCACCTGGTGTCACTGGAAATCATTACAATGCAACCAACAGTCAGGGATTCACGACAGATGTGAGGAACCCTTAGGCTAACGCAAACCACAAAGACAATCAAATGCCACATGGCCCCCTCTTTCCCCATATGTGCATCCCTCATGCACCAAAATGCCAACAACCCTGTCAAACGGCTAGTGTATGGTTAACACATGATACAGAATAAAGAACATGTGACATGACAAAGGATAAAGCACACGCAATCAGTTGACTTTACAACAACTCCCATGGCAGAAGCCAGATTACAAGACCTTGGAGAAAGGATGATGAAGCACAGGATTTTAACCCAAATTGTCCACACCACTGCCTACCTCTACATACCTGTAGCCAATTTTGGGGAAAAAAAGGAAATTAACAAGACTACAGATTAAATATATTTTTCTGGTGGACCAGATCCAGCTGGATAGATCTGAGATTTCCCACATAATTTTCCTCATTTACAGATATTCAAAACATGAATAGAAAGCCATCAGCACCACTACTAGTCTGCCTACCATTTTTCATTGATCCAAAGATTAAATGTTAACTGAGACAGAACTACTCTCTCAAAGTTAAGAATGGCTACTTCCCATCATGAGTGAGATGTGTTGGCAATGACACACTTACTCAGTGGAGAGGGGCTTCTGCCTCCAAAGAAGACAGCTTGTGAAAAAACACTCATTAAACATTGTCAGATCACTTTTCATTAATTCTTAAGACAGTTCTCAAAGTAAATCAGAGTGAAGAGAGTAGGAGAATTTAGCGGCAATAATTTTCATTGCATGTTTTTATGAGTGGACAGACTTTTCAGAATAATAGATATTGTATTTAAATTAAGTAGCATTTAGCTAGTAAAACATAGCTGCAATCACATTTTCCTTCTTGATTGACTTCTTGGATTTTCCTAAGTCATATCAATAAAAAGGGTTAGTACATTATTAGTGTCATTGTTAGTTTATTATTCCTCCAGTAACATTCTGAGTTAACTATATTTTAACCTCAGGTTAATTTCCTACATGAACACACATTACAGGGGAAAAAAAAAGAATTAAAATTATTAGTGGAATGTTTTGGTTAGAAATCACTGAAGTCTGACTATCTCTATCTCCTAAAGTAAGTCACTCAGATATAACTTCCTATACTTGGAATTTGAAGTGAAGAAAAATGCAAGGTTTTTTTTCTTTATAGATGCAAAACTAACCTGACCTTAGGTTTACTTGTCAACTCCCATGCTGTGACAAAACTGCACTTAAATGTGTAACACATGAACATTATCACTTTACCTGAGAAATGCACATATAGACCAAAATCAGCCTCATTTGCCTTTTTATTCTTTTTTTCCGTAAAGTAGTATCTTTGACTTAACCTCACAAAGTACAGCAAGAGATTCATTGTCAGCTTCTCAGATCTCCAAAATTATTTTAACTATTAGTTCTGACCATACATAACAAGTTACAATCTCTTGAATCTGAGTTTCTCAAAAATGGGCCTTCCATGGGCATAGAAAGGATACTGTTTTCAAATCATTTGTATTCAGCATAAGATATTAGGCTCCTCAGCACTACTAGTATTTTCTGAGAACTTCAAGGTAGAGTACACCAGTTGAACGTTTTGTAACTTATCTTAAAAATAAACGAGTATAAAATGCTAGAAGCAACATTACTATGAATAATGGACTCTGTTATTTTGTAAAATGTACTTCCTCATTGGTAATAGCCACTTCTATGCAAAAAGAGAAAATAAGAACAAGAGGAAAACAATCCTTGTAACACACAGTACTCTACCCACAACATTATCTTCTTTGCAGTGAGAGCAATGATGTTCAGTGAAACAAATGCAAAATGAATTCCAACCGATTGCTCTGTAGCAAATCTCAAGTGGTGGGACTGACCTGAGGCTTGCTACTGTGCTGGCAATAGCCTTGATTGAATTATTTTCACCCTGAGGTGACAAACCTGCCAATACGCACTAATGAGAGATGCAAGGAACCTTTTGATAAACTGCTTGTGGATGCAGACTTACCTAAGAACTGGGACAAACAATAAAAGAAACAACCTCACCAACACCATTCTAGAACAAAAAAAATCCTATAAGCTGAATGGACTTCCTAAAGCCTCAGTTCACTGCAGGCTAAAAGATGCAAAAAGAAATATATATAGAGAGAGAAAGAAAATCAACATTCTAAAAATCCACAGAAGACTTTAACTTGGATTATAGTGTGGGAGAACAATTCATTAAGATGGAACTGACATTATCTCTACATTATTTCTTGTATTTCCTACTGAAGGCAATTCAATTCAACCTTAACACGCAGGTGTAATATTCTGGATTTTGAGCTGACTGATCACAACTAGGATCTCAAGATCTTTTGAGAGAATTAAATGAAAGACAACAGGAATTTGTCACCAATGTAGCATATACTGTTGCTCTGATCTGACCCAATGTTTTGTTATATGGTCTTTGCTGACACCTGTTGGTTTATTTTTCGTTTCCCAACAAAATATTAAATGGTACTAAAAATGTGCATCAACTTTCACTTTCCACTTATATTCACATAATGGTTTACTTAATTTATGCTTCTTTTACCCATATTACCTCTAGAGTTACAGGGTAGAGTTCATTTAATGCTGCAGCCAAATTATTTCTACTTTCTAATCTATCTGACAATATTCTCAATTGGTTTCCTGTGAAGGTGGAAAGGCATGCTTGAGAAACCGAAACCAGAAGCATATATGGAGCATTTCACCAAAGAGTCTAATTTTCTAAAAGACAGATAAAGAAAAAATATATTTTAATTCTTATGTAGACTGTGAACTAACATCAGATTTATTTTACAGAAAGACAAGCAAATATCCTACATACTTACTTTGAAATTACCCAATCACACTGTATCTGTATAAAGGAAGATTTGTTTCTTTTCCTAGATTTGTTTCTAGAATGAAATACTAATTACGTACTTTATTAATTTTCAGTTTTAGCTTACTGATGAAGAAATTATAAAATGTGAAGCCTTCTACTTGCAACTCAACATGTATCTTGAAAACTAGCAGAAGCTGAATTTAACTTTTCTGCCATGAAAATAATTTGAAATTTGTTTACCTACAACCAAGTATCTCTGGAAGAGCTTTCTGGATACTAAAGCACTGTGACCAAGAGTACTGAATTATGCTGGTATCTGCAAGAATTTATCAGACCTTTTACTTCATGCTTAATCCTTCTGTAGTTCTAGCAAAGTAGCATCTAATGGTCCCCAACATTCCCAAAGTACTTCGGAAAGAAGAGATGCAACACTATAATTTAACAGTAGACTGAAATTCAGGACAAACAAGAGCTCTGTTCCTGGCTGACAAGTGTGAGTATAAACTAATGTAATCAAACCAGCTTTTCCTTTTTTGTTACCATAAACTGATCTCAAAGCACACAACCCTCTTGAGGTGCACTTGTGCTAAACCACACAACAGAACTGAGTAGCAGTATGCATGCTATCATTCCTTGTTTTACTCCTCAAAGATCTTTTAGATCTGATTACCAACAATATACTCAGGGTGTAACAAGAGAGAAACTCAATAATTTGGCAGAGATATTGGAAAGAGTTAAGAGGTGTAACTTTCCAGAAAGGAAATGAATGTGAGGAGTAAGTGGCATTACTTGTGGAGGAGCATGATGCTTTCCTGATTTTTACAAACAGAACAGTGTATGGGTGTAACCATGAACTAATCTCAAAATCCTAAGTAGCCAATCAGTTGAACTGACCTTCTTTAACAGTCATAACTGCATCTAATGGCTTCACACCCACTAACTGGGTATTTCTGCTGTAGTGGTTAACAGAAAATAACAGATACCAAAATTCAGTTGTGATTAAGTTAGCAGCGGGAGAATCTTAAAGTAATTTTATGTTGTTTGCACACAGAGAAATACAATGGCCTATTGTTTTATAATTGAACTTTTTCCGAAGAAATTATGTTTATTAAGGACTGACACAAATGATACCGTTTTACTGACAATAAAACTATTCTGCTAAATTTTAATAAAAATATTACCCAAAAAATGAAACATATAGGTATCTTCTTGAAAATACAGAAAGCACAGATTTCTTTATCATGGAAAAGCTGAAAATCCTGTGAAAGAGAACAAACTCTTTGGGAATTCTGCAACTGAAAATAAACACATTTTAGAAGAGCTGCTTGATGAAAGCAGTAACCTATATATCTGTTTTTCAAAAAACTCACACTGAAGAAGTAAGCAAATACTTCACCTTTCATGGAAACTTTTAAGATCAGTAATAGAAGCACAACCTGAGCATTCACAAGATGACCAACTGCTTTTATCATAGAAACTGGCTGGTCTTCTGCCCAAGCACTGCTTAAATGTATCTTTATTCTAGTCACATAGCTGTGAAAAAAGCTTTTTTTTCACCACTTCTTTAATAAAAAACAAGGCAACTAGCTCCCATTTTACTTCCTTGCTGCAAAATCTCTGCTGATTTTGGCGTTTGCAAATGTGCAGAGTTTTTAAAATGGAAACAATTACTAAGTCCAATGATACTTCAACTTTATTCTGCTGTGCAATAAATTTTGAGTTTTTTCCAAACAACAAAACAGGAAAAAGAAAGAAATAGACATATACAGGTAGATCAGCCATAGCTTTAATTTCAGCTGCATGAAAATGGCTGGTACAAAAGTTTATGAAGAACTGAGAGTCTAAACTTTTCCATATAAACCGAGAATGACAAGAATGGTTCTAAATGAACTAAAGCTGCTGAAGGTTTTATTTTTAAAAAGCTCATGATGAACTCATTGAAACACTCCCACTATTCCAATTTTTGTCTTCTTTTTAACAATTAGTACCATTCTTCGAACTGCAGCAACTTACAAGTGCTTTATAAACAACCATCTGCCTTATTGTATCTTCTCTGCTTTTCACTGTTTATCAATTTAAAAATGTAAAACACATTTATCAACAATGTAACAAACTCCCATCTGGGTTTATGAGATGCTCATCATTTCTTTCAAGAATCATGCTAACAATAATTATAAAACTATCTCTGAACCTTTCAAGAACTGTCATGTTACTCTGATGAACCAACCTACTGCCAATTGCTGCCTGCAAACTAGAAGAGTTCACTGAAGCACATCTGACATAATCATTGCACTAAAAAGTCTTCGCAAACACCAGATTTTGAAAGCCGATTTAGCATATACAAATGAATATGCTGCATGTAATGAAGATTCATATTTAAATTTCCGTAGGTACTCCTAAGTAGTCCTGAATCCTCACTGTCTGTCCATCTACTTCACTCAGGAAAAAGAAATGCTGAAAATAAACAGATTGTTAAAAGCTGAAATCATTATAAAATTCTAAAGACCATACACATACATAATTATTTTTTTTTTTCTGCTGATTGCTACGCTTCTCTTATTATTATCAAAAACATTGATTAAAAAATGGGAAAAGTAAAATCCTGGAACTTTCCGGAAATGCATTACTACTTACAGTTTAGAAACTGCTATTAGAGAGAAATTCAATATCATGCCCAAATTTTTTGTTGCTTTATCTAGTTTGTTTAAAGTATTCTTTGCCACTTTTCTATTTTACACTTAACTCAAAAACTGAAGATAATCAAACCAAAAAAAAAACACCCTTTAACAAATAGGGCATGGATTCCTAAAGAACTGCATTTTTACTTGCCCCTGCTATCCATGAAGTGATATATGTCATTTAGGCTCTTCCTTCAATTAGTACCCACCAAATCCTCTATTCCACTTAGATTCTTCTCTGGTAATAAGAACAGAAATCACACCTTCACACATTTAAAGATCCTGGCTAATCTCTCTCTTCTGCTTATCGTTATACTTTGTCCAAATACTGCCACTCTAAATGTTTTTTTGTGACATTGACTCCACTGTACAATTTTGCTACAGAAAAAAACCTTTTGCAATATTCATTAGTAGATGGGTGTCCTCGTCTGGCCAGGACATAGTTAATTTCTGCAGTAGCCAAGAGGAGGCATGGCTGGGCCTCAGAGGTTATTCTATACCACCTCACATCACTGCTGGGCCAGCAGGAAGTGACTCCTGTTCATGGAGAAGAGGTCTCTTCTGGTTAGGGTATGATGGCTACAGTGGGGTCAGATCAGGCTCCACATTTTGATATAAATCACTCTGTTTTGTACACTTTTGTTACTAATACTGCTGCTTTACTATATATGTTTTGAAAAACCTTTTTTTTGCTTGTTGCTATTCCAGTTTTTTAATAAACTGCTGTATTTTTTCTCTTACATTTACTTACATTCATTTCTCCTTATACTAAGAGGAGATACATTCCAAAATGAGCTCTCTCTGAAATAATCACAAGCCAAGACAATGATAAATAAACCAGATACATACCTGCTTTCCATCAACTAAATTGTTACAACTAATTTGTTCTAAAAAAAAACCTACTTATACATATTTACAAACACAAATGACTCAGTATCATTCCACTGTTCCAAAGCGTCCATTAGCAACAACTTGCATTACCCTCACCTTCAGGGCAGACAGTAACAGTGGGTATTTCCAGGACCCAAAAGGATCATTGTTGGACTCTGGGGAGACTGCTATGCAGACAGGTAAAACTAGACAGCTGAATGCCTTGCCTGGTTTCTCAGAGGACCCTTATGCTGTGGTACTGCTGAAGGCTGAAAAACAGGTACTGATCACTACCACAGCAGTGCATCATCAATAACACCACACCAACCAGGACTCTGTGTCCCCCATCCATAAAATGATTCCTGAACTGGAGAGCCAGGAGTGGTCAGCAAAGCTCACTCACCCTTTAATAGCCCTATATGGCCAGTGAGTAAGTCCAGTGCAGAGTGCAGACTAACAGTAGACTATCGTGGCCTGAAGGAAGTCACACCAGCACTGAGCACAGCTGTGCTGGACATGCCAGATCTTCAATAAGAACTGGAGTCCAAGGCTGAGAAGTGCTGCCACCATCAACACTGAAAATGTGTTTTTCTCCATGTCTTTAGCAGTGGAGTGCAGACCGCAAATTGCTGTCAGCTGGAGGGCTGTGCAATATATCTGGAATTGGCTGTGCAAGGGGTGAAAACACAGCCCTACAATCTGCCTGGGACAGATCCAGGCTGCGGAGGAAAAGGGTGAGGCTCCAGAACATATTGATGACATCGTCGTATGGGGGAACATAGCAGATGGACCTTTTGAGAAAGGAAAGGAGATAATCGGAAACCTCCTGACAATCATTTTTGCCATAAAACAGACTAAAGTCACATAAGTAAGATTATTGAGTTTTCAGAATTAAAATGGCAAGATGGACACTGCCAGATTCCAATGGATGTGTTCAACAACTTATCAGCCTTGTTGCAACCATCCATCAAAAAGGCAACACAGCTTCCCTATGCACTGCTTGAACCACTGGTTTTTGGAGGATTCATATTCCAGGTTACAGTGGGATGGTAGACCCTCTCTTTCATATGACACAGAAAAACAACAATTTCAAGTGGGGTCCTGAACAATAACAAATTTTTGAACAAACCAAAGGGGAGATTGTTCATGCAGTATCTCTGGAGCTGGTCAGGACAGGACAGGATGCAAAAGGAATTCTAACTGCTTCAGAAATGATGGGCACGAAAATGCACCTCCTCCTGGCACTCCAGCTGCCTGTACTGGGCTGTACAGTCACAGGGAAAGTCCCTTCCACACATAATTCGATCATTCTGATACTATGTGGAGTAACTGGGTAGTGCTGATCACACAGTGAGCTCGCATAGCACCCACTTGCCCAGAGATCTTGCAAGTCATGATGAAGCAACCTGAGGGTGAAGCTACCAGAAAATTGAAAGCTTTCCTCATTGACGGTTCCTGCCATATTGCAGGGCTACACTGAAAATGAGAGTCTGCTGTATAGAGTCTTATATAGCAAGTCACGGAAGCTATCGAGGAACAAGGTGGAACAAGTCAGATTTCAGCAGAGGTGAAAGACATCTATATTTCAGATTGGCTGACAGAAAAAGATCAAAAAAGTTGGTAGCACAGAGGTAAACCTGTCTGAGTTCTGATATTAATCTGAAGTGTATCAGCATTAACATTTTATGATATTTTGCGGTCAAAAAGAGTGGCCGCGTAATGGGTGTGGCATGTTTATCCAGTCTCAAGGCCAACACAGGCATGATGACTGAAACATTATATGACACTGCTACACTGCATTTTTTGGAAGGGATTTTTTTTCTGAATTGTAGAAAGACATCATTACTCAGAGAGAAGCTGGCTGTAAAAGCAGATCATACAGATGCACACATACCCAGGATCAGGCAGGGGGATCGGGCTGTCAAGACTAAGTGTCTCAGGTGGATCTGGACTGAAAATATAAGATTTAACTATTTCTGGTCACTGGGTCTATGGTTCCTCAGGTCATCATGATCCAGGGGTGGACTTAACCGTGGACGGTATTCCCCAGGTGATGCATAACTGGGGAATCAAGCTGCAGTTCAAGCAGGTCAAGCAAATAAAGCCTCTCTGGTATAGGGAATGATGGTCGAAATATAAATATGGGGAAGTATGGCAGATTACTTGCATCATACTCCCACAAACCCACCATGGCAATTATTACATGCTGACAGTGTTTAAAGAACCACTGTATGGCTGCAGATGTACCCTGTGCATCATCCCAGTGCCTGGAACACATCTTGGGCCTCGAAAATAAGCTCTGTGGTGGTGTGCAACCCTGGAAAGAACTGAGTTGTAAAATAGGAATCATTTCATAAATAGATCTTGGACACCTGGGCCAGAGAGCACAGTATTGAGTATATACCGTATTCCCTGCCATGCACCAGTCTCTGGGAGAGAGACAGTGCAATGGACTGTTAAAACCACATTGAAATGAAGGGGGGGTTGGACCTTCAAACATTTGGGTTCTACATTTGGTAAAAGACACCTGGACCATTAACACTAGAGGCTCTACCTATGGACCTGGCCCTGTCAAATCAAAACCTCAGAGTACCACAGAGAGGGATAAAGTCCTTGTGGCGCATATGAGGAATATGTTAGGGAAGGCAGTTTGGATTAGTCCTGCCTCAAACAAATGCAAGGACCTGGATGCTCTCGGAAAGTAATGCAGAGGGACAGGAAAATATATTGTGCACCTCAGAGGGATTTGACTCTTGAGTAAGAATAGTCAGTAATGTGTCATTGTGTAATGATGAATGATTATTTGATGAACGACCCTGCCACTGTATAGACTGCTATAGGCAATGAGTATGGACCGCTCCAGACTTTTATTTTTTTTCCCCCCTTAATGCAGCTTGGAACCAGTTGACAGCAGACTAGTCCTTCTGCTCTGTAACACACCTAGGACAGACAGAAATGGATTAAACAAACTCCACAGACACCTTGGAGGGATAGTCACCGGCTGTGGAAATCATACCAGTTCTTGTGCGGGTATGCATACATGTGTAGGTATAGGTGTCTGTATATATATCTATATATACATATATATGTATATAATGTATGTAACAGTGTATGTTATATATGGTATGTTATATGGTTATGGTATATATGTTATGTAATTGGAAGGTAAAATCTGGCCATGACATAAAGATGATATACAAAAAAATGGGTCCAATTAATTTTTCTGGTTCCAGTCAGGACAGGGTTAGTTTTTGCAGTAGTCAGGAGGGGCATGGCCAGGACCCTGATGTTATTCTATACCAACTTACATCACTTTCTGGGGGCCAGGTCAGGTAGCATGGAGAGGGAGTGGCAAATATTGTTGGGAATGAGAACTTGCATGTGAATCATTTGCTTCTTGTTCACTCTTACTACCACGCAGGGAGCTTTTTTTTTTTTTTTTTTGGGCTTTTTACTGCTTGTTTTCCTTACTCATTGAAACTTTCCAGTAGAAAACTGTTCTTTTCTGAGCCTGTGATCTTTACCTATTTTGTGCCTCCATTTCTTCTCTCCATCCCATTATATGAGGATGGGAGAGCAAGTGAGCAGTGCATTGCTCTGAACAGCTTCAGTAGGAACATTAGGACCATTCCTAGACCATTACAACTATCTGTCTACATACTTTTTTTATTCTACCTCTTCTCTCAGGCATGCTCAATGAGGTTAAGAAAATTTTACAAGCCAAAACCTCGAGAAATCCACATCGTTTAGACTTAAAAATCAAATGTAGTTTAGACACAAAATATAACCCTGGTTACCTTATTCAGGGTGTCCATACAGACACAAACATAAACCCATGAATACACATGCATCCATAGGAATAAAACTACATGGCAAATATTTTGAACTTTGTAGAAAAAGCAGCTGTGTACTTGCAGTTGTCAAAGTCCCCAGCTGTGCCTTCTGTGTAAGATCATGCAATGCTGTCTCCAGATTGTCAGGAGAACATATTAATTTTGCACCATTTTCTGTTCTCTTTACTCTCTTTGTCATGAAAATGAGCGTGTATAATGAAGAGAACATGAGAGGCATTAACATTCGATGAAGCTTCACTGTCAAAAATAGTGTTCACATAATGGAAGTGGCATGTTTATCCACTCTCAAGGTCAACATAGGCATGAAGATGTAAAAATGACATGCCACTGCTATACTGTATTTTTGGGAAAATATTATATTTTATGCAAATAGAGAACCCCATTATGATTGAATATAAAACAAAAAAATCGCTTTAGCAAACTGGCAATGTTGCAAAATAAATTCCAAATTCCCATCTATGTCTTTCCCAAATTTCAGGAATTGCAGAGTAGTTTTGTCTTGAACTAGTTTTGTCCATGTAGGACTGCCAGATTCATTGGAGGAATTTTTGTGGTTTGAATATAAACCTCTTCAAAAACTAATTTCAAACCCCATTTGTGACAAATGACTTCTAGCCTACTATTTTAACAACATTCTATTTTGTTGTTTCTTTTGAAACCCAGTCTTCTATGCGCCATCCTCTAACCCACAGGATATTTTGCAGCTAGACAGTAAGGATTTAAATGAAAAGAAAATGCTGAGCAACACAAGCACCCTCATTATTTGGCCATCTTAATTCGGCTACAGAATTTTCATCTGATTTTGCATGGTTGAACATGTAAATCAAACACCCTGACTGCTGCCAGATTCTGTAATAGCAGCTGCTCTACCTGGCCTGCCTATCACTGCCTCGTGTTTTCAAGC
>CM019236.1:65490576-65524078 GCA_009741485.1 Malurus cyaneus samueli
AAATAGCAAGGGAAAGTAGGTATGGATAGTTTCCCAGGACAAGTAAAAATGTTTGAATGGTGAATGGAATGGTTACCCTGAAACTTAAAATAATTCCCAAATTAAAAACCTGATATTTTTTGTTAATTGAAAGCTTAGTGGACAAGAAGCTCTTGAACAAGCATCAAAACAGAATTAATTTCTTAAACGGATAAGTTTTATTCACATGAAAAAAGCAGAATTTTGAAAGGTTGCACTAGAGATGGCATATATTTTAAAAAGTACTGTGTGATAATGACCCTTGATTATAAAAGAAAGGCTTTAACAACTGTAAAGACTACTATACTGAAACTTTCTATCTGTATCAGACATATTTGATATAACTTGATTCTGAAACAACAAAGAAATCCTTGGTTTATTTAATAGCAAATTTATCATCTGCAACTGATCAGAGAATGCACTAGAAATACATATGTAGCAAATGAAATGCTATTCAGTGGGAAATGTGGTCTCAAGAAATTAGTCCTTCACATTGTGTTACATCCATTTACATTCAATTAATTGCCAACCTTTTCTTCCCAGCACTAGAAAATACTATTTTATCCAGTTTCTTAGACAATTTTAAAAATAATTTTAATCCATGGTGTCATTCTAACATTATCCCAACTCCCCGACAGAAGTTCATCTTATTGTAACATAAATTAGAGTGCAAGTGAGAAAATTGTGAGGCATTGGGTAAAAGAGGGAAACTGCACTGTAAACATTATGCAAAATATTTTGTTTGTTTACAAGTTCACTGACAGAAAGGTGAACAACTCTAGTGACCTATTGCTTTGAACCGTAATGAAAACATGCAGTTGTATTTAGCATTTAATCTATGTTTATAGAAGTGCATAGAATTGTCCTGGTTCTGGCCAGGATGGGGTTAATTTTTTCAGTAGCCAGAAGGGATGATGGCTGGGGCCCAGAGGTTGTTTTATACCACCTCCCATCATTGCTGGGAGCAGAGAAAAGGGTCTTTACTGGGGAGGAGCTTCATGTTAGGAAAATGTGATGGAAGGAGACATCTGGTATGGTTGGGAGTTTTCTGCATTAATCATTTATTTTCTCGTACCCTCTGTCATTAATATTGTTGTTGGACAAACTTTTAATACTAGAAAACAGCAGTTTGAAGTTCTAAAAGGACATCCTTGAGTCTATGAAGAATATGTTACAAACGCTGAAAATTCTATCACTGAATGCATTAACAGGTGAACAAAGGATATTTGATATTGCAATTTAACTTCTCAAATCAGAATGTATCACTGATTCAGCTCAGATTTTCTTTTGATTGCTTAGCTTTAACTGATACCAGGGCTTCCTCTGGAAAAAAAATAACATTTTTTAGTGTAAAATTTTCAGTTCAGAAATGCTGAAATCTGTCTGAATGTACTGAGGCTTTGCAGGTGTTTGGCATCTTATTTCCAGTAACTGGCTGTCAGACACATGGAAGGCATTTTGGCAGTATTTGCTCAGGTGAATTCTTCAGCACATGCACAGCCAATCTGCTTTTGCCCAGGGAGCACTGAATTTTGATGCTACAAGCCCTACACTGGTGGTGCATATAATCACAGTACACTGCAGTAAGAGCCTTGTCTTTATAAACATATCCAGTTTTCCTGAAAGTATTGAAGTGATTATGCTTGGTAAGATACATGTGCGCTATCCAAATACAATGGAATCTTCCAATCTCTGCAATTATTCTTACCAGTGAGATTCACACCCTGATTAGGAGGACACCTGAGCCATCAGTAATGACATTTACTCCATCAATGTCTCTCTAAATATCTCTGTGCTCATTCTTAACCCATATTCCTATAAGAATCTACTTTATTTGGCAGCTATAAATGATATACTTCAAAATAAGCTTCAGTTGGAACTGAAACAGGCATCCAATACTGTCACTTTTCAGGGTCTGTGAAAATTTTTGTAATGTTTTGTATTGCTTGTTTATGTACAGCACATGGTGCAGTTGGTACCTCAGCAAAACGGGTGTCACTGACTATCTCTTAGCTGGATGCTAAAATACCGGATAGTGTTGCTGGAGCAAGACAATGTGGCACTCAAAACTTTGTAATTAACCCTGCTATGTTCTTTTCTGCCTGACAAATAGAAGGAACACCAGGGCATGACTATAGAAGAATATTCCAGCACACCTGATTTAGGAGACAGCCCGTTGGAAAGACCTGGCTGGGAATTGTCTACCAATGAGTAAATGATGGGAGCTTTGTCTGAGATGGAAAATGACTGTCTGAATAGCCAGTGACTGCAACCATGAGGTAATCACATCAGACAAACACCCACCTGATACTTCATCCCAGAGAGCAGAACTAATTGCTCTCATTCAAACTCTGGAATTGAGTAAAGGAAAATGAGTCAACATTTTGACTGATTCAAAATTCTTTTGGAGTGGTACATCTATATGGAGCCATCAAGAAAGAAAGAAAGAGGTCTTTTAACCTATTTTAACCTTTAAGGCATGCTGACCAAAAATGGAAAACAAATCTTGGAATCCAGAATTGAAAGAGCTGAAGTCCTCAGCTAATCAAAAATTGTATGACTAAAGCCCAAGATGTTTAAGTCTTGTTTTGCTATTAATTGGTAGAGTGTCTACATGTGTCCAGGAAATCTGGGAAATCTGGAAAGAAACACAAATTTTACAAGGCACAGCTCAAGATGACACCCCCTGGGATTTGAAGAAATCTGGACCAAACTTCATGGTTACCCAACTGGATTTGTTTAAAACATTGCTATGTGTTTTAGCTTGCATCATGATTCAGTGTTATGGCTGTTATAATGCCTTATGCTATAAAATGAAATAGAGATATTAATAGACTGGCTCCCATAAAGAACCTAATCTCAAGGAAAGGGGGGTGTTGATAAGGACAGTACAACAGAGCAGCATTTTACTCTCATTAGGACAGCAGAACAGCCTTGGAGAAAGAGATAAAGGATGTAACTTAAGCAAATAGAAGTGGTGTAAAATGCAAGCAGGATGCCAGCTCAGCTCTCCAAGGCTGACAAAGCAGAAGTAGCGTAAAACAACAAAATTGTGCTAACTCAGATGCTGGGGTTGAGGTAAAACCACCTAAAAAGGACATCAGACACTTGACAACCACTGAAGAAGATGCAAAAAAGATCATACAAGAACTTTGATAAGGAGTTTGATTATATTATAATGTAAAATAAAGAAATACATGTGCTTCAAGCAAGCAGGGATAACTAACGTGTATGTAATCACTGCATGTGATAAAAACTCTGCACAAGACTCGGGGCACTTGATTAGAGGAAGAATCCTCTGAGTCACCAGTGTCCTTCAGTAAAGAATGTCTGATTTCTAATACTCAAAACTGTGTTAGAAACTTTCTATCTGGCCAATTTCAGTATCATTTAGATATCATATTTTCAAACAAAACTCAGGATAATTTCAAAAATAAGAGAAACACTTGGGAAATAAAACAGCACATGACAGTGTGTGGCTGTTGCAAATGTTTAGTTGGAAGCATACGAGACAAAAGTATTTGATAATGAGTAGTCTGAGATTTTCACAGTAGGGTTATCTAAGTAACCTGCATTTGCTTTACTCTCCTTTATATCAACCTATGAAGCAATGTGAAGCCGGAACAAGAAAGTCTGATTACTCTTAGGGTCCTTGTAGGTCTTCAGTGTCTGAAAAATGAACCACACAAAATTGCATTATGTTTCTTAAAATTATGTGTAAATACACATAATGATACTAACCAAGGTTGTCATAAATGTATGCCACAGACCCAAACTGTCATGAAGGATGAGCTGAAAAATGACTATGATCCAAGGTAAAGAAGGAGGCTGAAGGTCGTTATAACTTTCAGTGTATGCCATTGACATAGTTGATGTGTTAAGGAAAGATGCTGAAGGTCAGTAGATTTTCATCCTTCTAAATTACAGACTGGACAATAAACCATCTAGTAGCACAAACTGTAGGAAAACGTTGTTTGTATAGGCCCATTAAATAAATACAAAATTCCTGAGACGCTTCAAAATCAGTATGATACGTAAGTGCAAAATGCAGGAACTTTTAAAGTTTAGTAACAAAACTGCAGAAAGTGTCTAAATCTGATATAAAGTATTTTGCTACAAGAGCGAAGTATCCAGATTTCAATACAGTAATATGACTTCTTGCATTTTCGCAAACTGGAACATATATAGCAAAAAAAAAAAAAAAAGTGTTTCCAGAATATGCATTGAGGTGTTGAAGAAGATTCACCTTGTGTTTGATACTGAAACTAGAAATTCAAAAGTTGATTATAAGGTGAAATGCCATGCTTATACTCAAATGTGTTATGAAGATATTAACTAACTGCCTAATGAGAAAAATCACTTAAACTAGATTTCTAGATAATTTTCTAATAGTCTATGACTAATTGTGAAATTTACCATTTTACCATGACTAACGTGTGAAATCTGTCATCTTTCCTCATGACTTATACGAGATCCTAATAAGAAGAAAACAAAGTTAGGAATATGACATGAATAGTAATTTGCATTGTACTTGCTCACAATTTTAGGACAGAGATATTTTTCATCAGATTATGTTAGAGTCATTGGTGCACCTGTAATATCACCACTGGAGTCTATCAGAAATCTTGCTTTAGTAATATGATCAACCATATAAATTCTATCAATTGATGTAATGTTACCACAAAGAAAACAAAAAAAAACCTGCTGGAAGGGATTGGCAATTGAGTTCTTTAACCTCCAATAATTTGATATTAATAGACAAAGCCTTCCACAAAACCAGGAAATTTTAAATATTCTAGTTAGTTATATGCACTACTTAGAAGGACAATTTTATTTCCAAACTCCTATGTTATTCTGGAAATCCTTAAAAGTAGGAATTTAGTCGTCCTTCTACATACATTTTTATGAGTCTGACAAAAGCAGAAAAGGCAGCAAATTAAATTTGCAAACAACCTTGAAACTATCTGACCTATCAGAAATCCTTGTGAGGATGGTTGCAGTAAGGCTGTTAAAACCCAAAATTTTCTGGTTTTAAATACTGAATGTGTTTTGAAACACATGTCATGATCTGCAAGAGAGAGCAAATATGTTCCTTTATCTGAAAACATTGCTTGTTGAGATAGAAAGCTGTGAGGTCTTAAAGGACTTACAAATGTCCCCAAGTCACACTGAAATCAGTATTTAAAAAAAACCTACTGCAAAGTGTCCTTTTCCTATTACAAAACTGAAGACACTGCATGAGTAGGATTTGTCACCAGAAATTTCTAATCCAATGATTGGTAAGTATCAGCAGCATCTACTGAAAACATGTCAAGATATTAATTTTATACAAATAAACAAATAAAATCCCAAAATAAATAAAAATATTAATCTTGTACAACATGAGAGTTTACCAAGGGCTTTGGTACAAGAGTATAGAAGCATCTTCCAGGGGCACAATTTGAGATTTACTTTCTTTAAAAGAAATGAAAATTGTGGCTCTCAGCAGTGATGATAGTTCTTCTACATAGATATCAAGAATTGCACTCAGAAACACCATTATTAATACCACAATGAAGAAAAATTCAGCTACCTTTAACAGACTGCATAAAGTGAAGGTAATAAATGTCCCTGAAACATAATTAAAATGAATGCTAAAGGACATAGCATTCATTCATAGCACAGGAAAAAACTACCTGTCTCAAAAAGCCTGTTTGCTGCATTGTCACTGCACCTTTCAGTGTCCTCACTTTTAATAAAAATGACAAGATGTCTCTTGCATTTATTTATAGTATTTGCTGTGTTGATACAACTTGGCATCTAGCTTCATATATTTCAAATCTGGCACTATTAAAAAATTCTGCCTGAATTCCCATTTTTTATCACTAAATTTCCGGTGTGTTGTCCTGGGTCTTGTATGTCCTCCTCTACCGTAAAAAACTGGATATCACTTTTTTTCCTCACCTAAAGCACCTTCATCTCCTTCCCCATTCCCCATCATGTCAGCATTTTATCTTGACTGAAAAGAACATAAGAACATCTTACTCATGATAAATCTGTCAGACACCATCTCATGATAATTGTGTCATGGTTTTACCCTGGCCAAATGCCAGGCATCTACAACAGCTGCTCCCTCACTCTCCCCTGCCCCACCTGAGCAGAGGAGAGAAAAAAAATTGATGAAGCAGTTCTGAGTTGAGATAAGTACCAGGAGATAACACTCAAAAGTCAAAACAGGCTCAGCTTAGAGTTACAAAGTGAATTTATTACATTCACAGGAGCCAGGGGAGGATAAAGAGAAGTAAAAAAAAAAAAACCTTAAACATGATTCTCCCCACCCTCCTTCTTCCCAACAACAGCACAGGGGAGCAGGACATGGCAGTTTTGGTCAGTCACCAGGATCTTCTTCCACTGCTCAGGGAGAGGAGTCGTTCCCCTCTGGATGTGGGGTCCTCCCCACGCCATGGGGTCCCTGCCATGGAGGAGAATCTCTGTGAACTTCTCCAGTGTGCGTCCATTTCACAAGCAGCAATCGTCCCAAAACTGCTGCAATGTCACTCTCCTCCCTCAGACAGACAGTCCCAAAACTGCTGCTTCATGGTCACTCCTCCACCGGCTGCATTCCTCCAAGACTGGACTATTCCAGCCTGGAAGTGGGGCCCTCTCTAACCAGGTCTCTCACGACCACGCCCCTCCACATCCACCGCAGCATGGGCACCTCCCCCACGGGCTGTGAGTGGATTTCTGCATCCCCCATGGGCCCCATGGGCTGCAGGGGCACAGCTGCTCCACCATGGCATCATCACCACAGCCTGCAGAGGAATCTCTGCTCTGGTGCCTGGAGCACCCCTGCCTCCTTCTTTACTGGCTTGGTGTCTCCATGTTGGTTCCCTCACATGTTCTCACCTCCTTCTCTTCTCTGGCTAGGAAAAAACTGTGTCCTTCTTTGTTTCATTTTTTATTAAAATATATATATCACAAGGCATGCCCACTCAATTGGCCCAGCTTGCAGCAGCATGCCATCTTCAGAGCCATCAGGGATGGCTCTGCTGGACATGGTAGAGGCTTTCAGCAGCTTCTCACAGGAGCCACCCTGCGGCCCCCTGCTACCAAAATCCAGGCCATGCAAAACCAACACAACTTGTCACAATAAGTATAAAACCATTTCAGTTGTCTCACTAAGCACCATCTTTAAGATGGAAAGATGCTAAAACCCCAGTGTTTTATTGAATCATTACTGATCCTGTCCTGAATTCTCTCTTGGTGACAACTCTCATAACTGCTTTTGCCAACCAACTCTTCAGCCATAGACATAGGGATTTTATTATATATATTTTTTTTTTGCAATCTGTATTAAATCCTTTATACAGGATTTAATACAGGGTAGTCTCTATGCCACAATTTTTCTTTAATATGTTGATATGTTTAATTTTGACTCATTAGCCAGTGATTATTTTATTTTTATAGGTTAAATCCCTCACCTTGCTACTTTGTTACCTTTAGAAATATGGTTAAATTCTCGTGGGTTTTTTGGTTCTGTTTTCCTGTACTTTTTATTCTTGATTTATTTGACTTCTCCACAGCAGGAACTGTGTAGTTATTGCTAAAGAATGGCCACCAGATGATGAGGCTATATACACATGTAAATAGATCACTACTATTGAAAAATTAATGAATGAGTCAGCTAGATTCATGGTAGGGAACATGTGAGAAGTTTTATGTAAGATAATTTTATGAAGGAATGGATAAACTTGCAGAATCATTCCTTCTTTCATTTGCTGAAAAAGAAATTTAGAAAATTCTAGGGCTGAATTCATGACTATTAGCAGTAATGTTACTGTTATTGATTTCAACTGTAATGCACTCTGAAGCTTGTACTGAATTTTGTGCCCAAAATTGTAATATCTGCTTGTAAGTTAGAATCTAGTACTCTGTGTTGCCCCTAGCTAATAATTAATATCTTTAAAGAGTATTACTGACTTAGATTTTCAAATAAATCATAGCTAAGGAAGTCCAGAGCATTTTATTTGTAATTTCCTTTTAATGTAGCAGCAGTGTCTGGAGATTACCGTACGAAGGACATTGGGATAATAAGCATACATGAGACTCCAAAATTTTACTTGTATAACATTCAGTTGTGAGCAGAGAATCTTTCTGCTGACATCAAGTCTCCCTTATCTGGAGTTCTTATTTCATTATGACTACTTGATTGTTTGCTCGCCCAATTTTCTCTGTGCTTAGCAAGGAAAATTATTTACTTTAGAATCTGCAGACTGACTTTTAAACCTCAAGTAAATAGTCCCTCAACAGTTCACAAAAAAAAATGTTTTTGAACACTGGAGTTTGTAACAAAGATTGACATGATATTTAATTATGTGTATGGAGGACACATGACTTCAGAGATTTCTTTCCTTTACATCATTACATTCACACTGGTGGATTATGAGATTTTTGGCAAGTACTGTGTTGTTTTTAGAGAACTTTTTGATTCTAGGAAAATTTTCTTGATACATAAACTGAAATATTAGAGCAAAGTGCAAAGAACAGAGTCATAGAACCCTGGTAGCCTTAGCAGGGTAAAGAGAGAGTCACAGAAAATAAGCATATCTTTGAAAAAAATAAAAGTCCTGATGACACCACTCATGGAAAGTTTTATTCTTCTTAGCTAAAACCTCTAGCATTGTAGGATAGGTGAATGTTCAGACTGATCTACCGTTGTCTCAATTATCAGTAACAATGTTCCAGTTTGCTTTCTCTCTGTGGGTTTTGCATGCTTGTTTGCTCTCTTGGTAGACTTCTGTCAAGTCCTTAAAATGGATCTGTTACAGCATAAATGGGTATTCATTAAAAGATTCAGAGCCAGCTATTTCTCCTCTGTAGCATAGATGCATTCCCCAGGAAAAATCTTGTAAACAGCTATAGCAGCCTCTCTTCCTGTGGGAAAACACATTGTCTCATGGTAGCAAAGACAGTCTAAAGCTCAAGTATGTATTAATTGAGAATCAGATAATTAAATCTTCATAAGAAATTTTTTATATATTTTAGAAAATAATATAATTCAATAAAGAATGTAGAAGTGAGGAACAGAGAGCCGGCTGAGCTATAAACTCTAACATTGCATTTCTCTTGAAATTATATTTTAATGACTGACCCTTTTCTGGTGTGTCAGATGCTAATCCTCAGGTAATATTTAAATATTGATAGGCTCATTGGGAAAATCACAATCTAGATCTGATGATCAGGAAGTCAAGTGAGGTTGATTACTCATGGTATTTAGATATAAAACGACATCTCTATATAATTCAGACAAACAAAGAACCAACTGAATCATAATGTTAAGAGTTCTTCTCTTGACAAAGAAAGTCAGTGATGCTGCAGATTTTCTGACACTTAGCGTGTTGATTGGCATGATACTGTCATTATTTTCCACATATATTTTGAATTCTCTGGGAAATATAAAAGAGTATGCAAATATTCTACTTCATGTTTTACAGGATATAGCATTTATCCTTCCAATGCTCCAGCCAAAATCAGCACCTGGATGAAAAGCAGCTGGCTAAAGCTCAACCCAGGAAAATTAATGCTATTTGGAAAAGGGAACCTCTCAGAACTTGCCTCTTCAGACCATAATACCTGCCCCCAAACCCTTAAAATCCTAGTCATAATTTTCCACCATTATGAAGGATTTGGCACTTTTACAGGGCTCTTCATCTATATAGGGTTTCCTACTCCACTTTTACTAACAATTTTATCAATTATATTGATATTGAAATTGCCCTGCTTTCTCGAGAAGTATTTTCTCTCATTGCACATGTATCTTCCTTTAATATAAAAAGAACTTATACTTTTGTGTTGAAAACTTTCCTATTTATTGATTTCTATTTGAACTGTCATTGTCCTGTTATCCACTTTGTCTTTTCAGGTTAATTATCACCAGTGTCATCACCATGTTATTTTTAGTTTGGTTTGCTGCTTCCTTTCTACTTTATCTTTCCTGCTTCCAGATGTCTGCTTCAGTTTACTGATTCAATACTATGTGGTGCACTAGCAATCTTATATTTGCTCTTAAAAACAACTTGCAACTCTTAAAAAACCTGCAGCTCTACTGGAGGTGAGTCACTTGATCTTTTTGCCTCTTCAACTTTCAGGCTCAAACTGATATTGCTTTGCATTTCATTTTGACATATCACAATTGCCTTTTTACCAAAGTCAGAGATTATTGAGAGGATGGATTTTGTCAGTGTATCTAAGGCAGCATCTGGGAAGAGTTGAAGCAAACACAGCCATTGATATGAGCAGCCTTTTGCAATTCAGTTTCAAAAGAGTCTCTTCACAACACAGTGCAGGAATGAGACATAATTTCGCAGAGTATTTTTTTCCTTCCAGTTTATTTTTCCTGACATGCATTTTTGTTGAGTAGCCTGTAGGCTGTGGGACCATGTACAGCCTTTTCATGGACTCAGCCCTGAGCCCCATCAGGACCATAATCCCTTGCAAACCAAGAGGGGCCAGGAGGGAGCATTGCCAGGAACAGTGTGGGAAGTGCAAATGGCTCCATTTACAGCGGAATATGAGCAATCAAAAGCACAGAGACCAGGGCAGCAGGCAAAGAACAGGTGGTGCAGCAGAAGGACATGGTGGGATAGTTTTTGGGGCAGATAATTTAGGAAGGGAGATTGTGAAGGGCACTAAGGTGCTGCAGGCAGATCGATCAGTTGCTGGCCATTACTCTTGCTGAGAGGGCTCAATTGTGATGTCCACCCAGGGGAACAAGTCCTTCTTCTAAACTCACAAAAGAAAAAAGATGATGTGAGTCAGACAGAGCTCCCAAAATCCCATGAAAAGCATGCAAAAAGCCTTTTGACCATTCAGGCTTCCAGCTCTAGACAGTACCTATTGCAGCAGTTTTGGCCGCTGCATCAGATGGGATGCGGTGGACAACCTGCTCAGCCTAGTACTAGAGTTACCAGAGACAAAGTAGAAAGGCTGAAAAGCGTCAGAGAGGGAGATAATCTGGTGAGGCCATGCTCTGGCCTCCCTTCTTTGAGGAGGAGGAGTTTGTACCAGTTTACCCACAGAGATCTAAATTATGATTTTGTATGTCCCTGATAGAAAGAAGATGTTGCTGTCATCTCAATACACTTAATAGTGTAATTATCAATATACAAATAATGTTATAATTTCAATTTGTTGGAAGTTATTTTCATTCTTTCATACTTTCATTCTTTCTCATTTTCATAAACATATAAATTTTGATTAAACCACTCAAAGTGTACTTGTGAGAATTTTCCTGAAACTCCCTAATTTGTATATTGTTACAGAAACACCTTAATTACAAAACACTGAGGCATAATTAAAATGAAAGTATTCTACATACAGACCCTACTGACAATAACTAGAGAGGATCTTTAGCTCCATCTTTATTTGGAGAAATTATGATGGCAACAGGACTAGCCAATTCAAACATCTAGCTGGAAGTATTTTTATTGCTGGAAGTATTGAATATGAACTCAATTCACTTGATGACGCAACACGGAACCAGCCGACGTCTCGACGAAGTCTGAACCACACTCTTAGCTCACACGCCAACTCTCACTCAATCAAGCTTCCTCTTCCTTGATGCCAGCTTCTGGTAATCTGGCTGATTTTGGCCGACCACCAATTTATGAGGCCTTCCTAGGAGGAAACACTGCCGCCTGAACTGTGGCACCTCTAATTTGTCCTAAGGGCGAATGCGTCTGGTGTAGCACCACACCCCTGTTCGACGTGCAAACATCTGAAATGTGGTGTTACACATGAGGCTATTTAAAAGCTTCCCTAATTGGCACAGAGTCAAACAAATCAAATTGCATCGTTTCCAGGAAATGACTCAAAAAATCTAAGTCTGAAGATATAAGTGATGTGGCAAGTAAAGGGGTAAGAAAGTGCATTTTCACTCTAAATACTTTTCCATTTCTCAAAGAGAAAAAATTGCTAAACTTTGGCAGCATAGCAGAGGATGACATGTCTGTCAGTTACTTAAAAACTTATTAAATTAAACAGTTTAATTACATTTCCTCATGCATTTAGGAATGGGGCATAGACTGAGGGAACCTGTCAGTTTAAAGTAGCTCCACTACAGAAGAATATCACAAGCAGGATGAAGAAATTGTCAGGGATGTCCAGTTCAGTTAGACTACACAGTTGCACTTAGGGTCATATGGGTGCCTGGTGGAAGAATATAGTGATAAAATGAAGATGCTGAACTTCCAGGAAATTTAATAATTTTAATAAGGAACAAAAAGATTAGTTTAGACCTCTAAAGGAGATCAGGGAGTTTTGGGATGGGATGGCAGAAGTACGAACCAGTGGATAAAAACTCACTAATGCTACTCTTCATGGAATGGGACTTCCATTCACTGAATTAATACTGAGGTTTCCCCATCAGAGAGTATAGTGAAATAAACTTCACTCCTAAGAAATAGTAACTTCCTTTGTGGAATACTTTAGAAATCTGTTTTTCAGATTCTACCATGGTGTGCTGGTTTTGGTGGAAAGAAAGTTAATTTTTCATGTCTCTCTCTTGTGGCTAGTACAGGACATTGTTTTGGATTTGTGCTGAACACACATTGATAATATAGAGATGTTTTTGATTTTGGCAAGCAGGAGGCTTGCCCAGAACCGAGGCATTTTCTACTTTTCATACACTTACCATGTTGATGAGAAAGTTAGGAGTCCATAGGACTTTGGGAGGAGACATAGCAAGGACAAGAAACCTAAACTGATACAGCAGTTTGATTTTGGCTAGGTTCCAGGTGCCCACTGAGCTGCTCTATCACTCCCTTTCCATGTATGGAAAGAGAAAAATAAGATGGAAAAAAAATAGTAGGTTAAAGTAAGCAATTTACTAAAGCAAAAAAAAAAAAAAAAAAGGAAAAGAGAAAGTCTGTGTGTCCATAAGCAAAGGTGAAAAGTTAATCTCTATTTCCCATCAGTAAGCAATATTCAGACTTCCCAGGCTTCAGCATATATCATGATTGCTCTGGAGGACAAATATTGCAGAATAATGAATATCCCTGTTCCTCCTTCTTCCTTTAGCTTTTATATCTATGGAGTATCGCTTTGGTTGATTTGGATAAGCTCACTTGCTTGTGTCCCCTCCAGCCCCTTGGTGAGGGGGGAAGATCAGAGGGATAGTTGTGCTCAGCAGAAGCCAAATTATGAGTGTGTTTTCAACACCTTTCCAGCTCCCCAGGCAAAACACAGCACTGTGAGGGCTGCTAAGGGAAAATGAACTCTGCCTCAGTCAGACGTAACACAGCTGCCCAAAGGGATGTTCCAGATCATGGGACAATTTGCTCAGATTATAAAGTGGGGGGAAGAAGAAAGAGAGAGACATTTGGAGTGATGTTCATCTTCCCAAGTAACCATTGGTATTGGGGCCCTGCTCTGTTGGAGATGGCTGAGCACCTCCCTGCCATGGGAAGCTGTGAATCAATTCCTTGTTTTGCTTTGAGTGTGTGTGTGCCTTTTGCTTTCCTTATCAGTCTGTCTCACCCTATGAATCTTTTAGCTTCCGATTCCCTCCCTTCCAACTCTCCCTGATCCTGCTGGTGTGAGAGTGAGCAAGTCCTTGTGGGGGCTTGATTGTTGGCTGGGGTTAAACCATGACCCAAGGTTATATGAGGGGGAGAGAGGCTGAGGGGTGTGTGAGGAGGACAGATTCAAAAAAATTTTGAAATTTGCCACTGGAAAAAAAAAAGAAAAAGAAAAAAAACTGCTGGCATCAGTCTCTTGCTCTTTTATCTTTTCCTTCCTGATCTATTATTTGATTAATGACAAATTGTGCAGATGACAAATAAATTTAAATAGTCGTAAATTAATTTAATGCTCAAGTATGTGGGAGACTGATAATATTAGTGGAATCAGACAAAACTTCGGCAGGCATTGTGCAAGATTTTCCACATGGCTCTGCCAGAGCAATTAAATCCTTAGCACACCTACTAATATTCCAAGCACAGGCTCTTTTGATTTGTAAATATGACAAAAATTGCATTTATCCCACAAACTGTGTAGATTAAAATAACAGGAATTCAATGACATGCAAATACCATGCTTCATGTCAGGCAAATAGATTGGAGGATGCTTGAACATGGGTCTCCTCACATAAGTGGTTCCTTGTACAAGTGGTCTGGCTGTGTCCAATCCGCATGTAAGCAGGCAAGGTGAACAGATCTGGAAAAAAAAAACATATGGCTGTCTTTCTGCTTCCCAAAATATTCTGCAGCTGCAACTTCTTGCCCCTCAATGAATCTGTGTGCATCCCCCCAGGACAGCTACTTTCTCTGACCTCCCTCAAAGACAAGGAGATGACAAGAATCAGTCAAGGTTTTCATAATCCTCCAGTAACGGCCAAAGTTCCTCAACCCCTAAAGACATACCTACACCCTGTAAATAATCACTTCATCAGAGCTGCTGCACTGGTAACACTAACTGTTTCTGCGTGGAATTCTTACTAAGAGTGATCCAGCCATGAGGAAAAGTACAGAGGACTACTAAGATTGCCTAGTCTCCTTCATCTTCACATCTACATGGAGTCACTAGACAGTCTCTACAAATGCTGCAGAAACTCTTTGGTAAAAATCCTGCCCAATGCTGGGAATCTCTAATGGATTTCTAAGGGATTTCTAATGGATCTGAGACTAGTATTATCCCATTATCAATGTTCAATCACTTCAGTAGGAATCATTAGAGCATTGAATCAGCTACAAAGATATATTATGGGTAGGAGAAGAATCAGGTGGCTGATAATGTGGGGGAAAAGAATGAAATAGGAATGATAATATGAAAGATATATTGAAAGTATAATAACTTAGCATTCAATGAAGTTCTATCTGTGTCATATTTGGCAACCATTTATATATTTGCCTCAATTTCTTGAATTTATTGATTGAGGAAGAAACCAAATAATCTAGAATACAGTGCTCCATGGCCAAATCATGGCCAAATCAGTCTCTCTGTTGTACTACTAAATTAAAGGCAACAAACCCTGAGCCATGGTCAAATCAAAATGGAACACCTGTCTCTCATTTATTCTGAGTTTTCAACTGAAAATGAAGTCTTAAATTTTACAGGTGAAAATTTTGTAATTTGTCCCAACAACACTTCCCCATTCTGACCAACTTAACAGCAGCAAAGCTAAGAAGAGCAAAAGCAACCTCAAAAGATCAGCCTCTTGCTCTAGCCCTCATGGCTTCTGAACTCAATAGTAAGGTTATTAAAACAAAACTAAACAAAAAATACAGAATTATGTCAGGAGCACACTGTTGAAACTGCTGCCATCCATCCCCAAGCACCCTTCCATCCCCCATAGCAATAAAAAACAAAATATGGCAGAAATATTTACTCTTAGTAGACTAATGAAAGAAATGAGGATTACTCATCCTCACGTAACAGTTTTTAGCAGCCCTAAAAACCATCTTTCCCTGGTTGCAATATTTTCCTCTGCTTCTCTGATATTCCTAAATAAATCATCATGAAGCGATGAACTCATTTCTCACTTTGGTAGAAGCCTGATTTTCCCTAGTAAATACTGGAGGCTTTCCTGGGGACAAGTGAGAAAGTTCAGGGTGTACCAGAGCCTGGATTTCTAGCTCTGAAGGCAAGTCTGATGATCTAAAGCAGAGTAAAACTTCAGCACTAAAAAGAAAAGGATCCCTAGTATGGATGACCAATCAGGAAAAATTCACAGAACAAGAGCCCAGACCATACGCAACCTCATCAATGGAGCACTTCAGCACAAAGACTGAGGCATCCCGTGTGCTCTGATATCGTGCTTCCAGGCCTCCATCAAAATTGGGGAGGACCAGCAGTCAGGGCCTCTGCAAACCTTTCACCTCTGCAGCAGACAGCCTGGAAGCCCTGGGATCACTGACATGACCTGAATCTCCCAGGCCTGCCAACCAAGCTGTTGGGAAGGTGGATGAGTGGCAGCAACTCTGCTGAGTTTCTGACAGAAAATATGAGAAAAACTGCATGTTTCCATAGAACATATAAATTTTATCAATGTGGCATTTTCCAGCACAACCATTTTTCCACCATGACATTTTTGTCTCTCATTTGTTAGTGCCATAATGCTCGGGGTTTTTTTTTTTGGATATTCCCCTCACCCCAGACCTCTAACTGACCAGCCTCGCCTTTTGTTTGCTGTCTTCAGCCACTGCAAGGTGTGGTGTGCACAGGGGACAATGAGGAAGCACTCCCACCTAAATACTGGACTGAAGGAAGGATGCTTCCTCTGTCTCACCTCACAATTCACCCTTTTCAATCCTAAATTTGCAGGTGCATCTTGGCACCCAAGAAAATGTCAATTGTGTGAAAAATTCAGTTAGTGTGTCAAGGTATTCCTGAAATAATTTCATCATGAATACTCCTCAACACATACTGCCTGCTTTAACATGGTGTTCTCTGCCATAGGAGTGACCAGGGCTATGCTAGTCATTCTGAGTCTTAAAAAAAGGTGCAAAATAAAAAAGAAAATAAAAAAAACTCAGCTCATATTAATGTGGATTTACGGAAGAGAAGATATGCTCTGTTAGTTGCAATTGCAAGTTACATGTTTCCTTAAATAAAGAGCTTTCATACGAGAAGTCATAGCTCCTCATTACTCTCATGTTGGCTAACATAAAGGCATCAGTTGTCGGTGGCTTCTCTGCTGCAGGATATTATTGTGGCAAATTCTGATTCTAAGCTTATTTTGATGAAGATTATTATTAGAATAAAATTACAAGGGTCACCAATATTCATGTCTATGACAAACTGACTACCTGCTAAGGAAGGGAATACAATTCAATTTTTAATAGGAAAAAAACAAAACAAGCTTGAGAAATAGGAAATTCTGATTCCGGTTCTGACAGTGACTTCTTCCGCAGATTTGGGAAGAGCGCTTGAGTTCTTTCTGTCACGAATCAATAATTAACTCCCTCTTTTGGGTCTTTGAATGATTGATTTTGTTAATGATTTTAAAGTGCTTTGCTAATGAAATCCAAACATAAAAATCAGCTGTCTCATAACAACATCAGAGGTTTTATTTCCTTATTTTGTGCTAAAGCACCACATGCTGAACGTCATTGTGACATTGTAATTACTTCCTTATTTATTTATTTATTTATTTATTTATAAAAGTCTCAGAATATTAATCTATAATACACTTTTCAGGTTCCATGTTTCCCCACCATTTGCAAGCAGGTAATTTCTACTGTAGGAATTATTGTGGTAAGAATACAATAGATATTTGGTTCTCAGATTAATGCTGTGGCAGAATCTGACACTTAAATTGTTAGATCCCAAAACAGTTGCTTCAGCAGATAAAAATTATATTGTTTGGAAATACCCACAGAATTTACAGCAAAGGCATATATTTGACCAATAGAAGTTTTTCTGCACTCTCCAAACATTATCATATTGCAAAACTAAAATTCTGTCTCTTTTTGCTATTTAATAATAAGATCCCCTCCAAAACTAACACCTTCTGAATGTGTGGCTGACAATGAACTCAGGAAGAAACCAAAATCACAAATACTCAGGTACAAAGCAGGTTGGAATTTGCTTTTACCCAGTGCCCTTAAACTGATCAGTTCATAGTTTCCCCTCAGTTTTTTATTATTTTTTACTACTTTTTATTCCTTTCCGAGTTTCATCATGGAACAAATGTTGAGTTTCTCTCTCATGTGAGATTATCTTGATATAGGTCATCTGGTTTAGAATGTCCTCGATAAAGAAAAATCTCTTTAACAGCTTTCCTGCTCAAAAACATGTAGTTTCAAATATGTCTTGGGTCTAGATCTCAGCTTTATACAAATACCCTCATCCAGAGCTCTCTCTGCTTAGACTGATAATGCTTATTCCGCTTTGGAGTCAAATGTCTCACGAAAGACTTATTCAGCTAGCGGAATTTATTTCACATAAAAACAGTTACAAAAAAATTTAATCTCAATGACCATCACCTTTCTTCCTATAAATCACAGAGCTGACATTTTAACAGTTCTTCTTGAACACTGTCATCTGTTACATTTTGGCTGAAGTGAAAACATAGGTCAAAAACATTTTCTGTGGATCTACATGTACAGGGGAATTGATGTGAATAATGTCTTCTCTGAGCCATCATCTGACTTGGGAGACGTGCACATATTTCAAGGACTGTGAAAACTCTGTGTGAACACAGTGTCTTTCTGAACACAAAGAGGAAAAATAATCCACACTTCATCCTAGAAGCCCAGTATATCTGAAGGCAGTTCTGGATCTTGGGAAGTTGATGATATCTGTACACTTACACATATACAGTCCTGATATGACTCTGGTATGGCACTCCAGCATTTTAGTGAGATTAAACCATATATCCCCAGTGCTACCTTAAGCACTTAAGTTAGGCACTGATCTGAAAACTCTTTATCAAGAACTTTCCCCACATCTGTTATCCATAAGATATCTTAGAGTATATCTTATGAAAATGCAATAAATTATCATGTTATTAACAAGGAATTAGATAAGATACAGATAATATTTTGAACTAATAACAATAATTTCTCACTGTTATGGATCAGGCGATATTTAAAAAAAAAAAAACAAAACCCTAAATTGTGTTATTTGTAGCAGATGTGGTTTTGGCATTCGACATTGAGAATCATGGTTTTGTAAAGTTTTGGGAAGCTCCTAATGTTTAACTTCAATGATTCTTGTGAACAGTTCACCTCCTGTCTTACATGGTGCATCGTGAGTGGGGAGAAGAGGCAGGAGATGTGATCTGAAGACAAGGCATCTTTGCATTTGAGAATGTGACTTACAGTCATTGTCACAGTGTCAGGAGGAGGTCCTGGCACACAGCAGAGATAACAAAAAAAATCCTCTAAGAAAAGGAGTATCTGATGCTGAACAATGCACAAACCTTTGCAGAGAGACGGAGGTCAAATGCAATGGCTGAATAGAGGAAATAACTATAAAAAGTTATAATAAAGTATTACAAGCAACTAACACTGCTGAATGGTGTGCTGAGACCAAGCTCAGCTGATTAGGAATATACTCAATTTGTCACAGGAAGCTCAATTATTTTAAAGAAAATGATAACCTCTGTAGAAAAATAAACAAACAAAAATAAACCAAAAACAAAACAAAAGGGGTGGGGGGGGAGGGGGGGAAGGGGGGGGGGAAATAAGGAGGTAAAGAAAAAAATTTAAAAATTCCTGAATAAATGGAAAGATGCAGCCCGGGCTGTACAGTGTCCACATCAGCTCATTCCTTTTTGGACACGTGTTTTACACTTTGTAGATCTTCGCTATGTTTATTAGATGATTGGATAATATAATTGAATAAAATGACAATATAGGAAATTAGCATATAAGATCGCATCATTGAATCGAATAGCCATAATATAGATATATTTAAAATATTATAATTAATACCAAAAAAACAATTAAATAATTAAATATTAAAGGCAATTAGCGTCGCGAAAAATACACAAATATAACACAATTCACAACAACCACCATAAATAAAAACACAAAAAACAGCCATATATAAATTTAAATAAATTTTACACACAAAAGCCAACCCCCCAAAGATAAAAAAAAAAATTATCTTCAAAATATCGAATTAAAAAATACCATATATTCATTTATAATCAAAGATTAAATTAATAAATAAAAGATGTAATTAATATATAAATTCAAAAAGATTTACATTAAATTTAATAATATATAAATGAAAAAAAAAAAAAACTAAAAGAATTATTATTTAAAATAATCATTTGTTAAATAGAATTTTGAAAATTTAAATAAAAAATAAATTTAATAAGAAAAAAATATAAGAAATCAAATAGACTAATATTTTAAAAAACAAAAATGCGAAGAGTACGGTTCAAGAATCTGTGCTTACTAAACTGGAGCGACCTGGGCCGGTAGATAAATGCTGTACCGATTTGCGACTTTATCTGTTTCGTCATGCCATTCACATATAATAATTTACATCCTGTGCATGAATGTTACTGAATATTTCAAGGGATGAGACATTGATATTTGTACACTAGTCAGCTGGTGTGGGCTGTGCCTTGTGTTGTTATATACGGTATAACCCTCTCATCTCAACCCATTTCATTCCACTGATCTCTCTAGCTGTTAGACTAGTGGAAACGGAATTCCCGGTCACCACTCAGCTCTGCTCTCTACAGGGAGGGACCTCTTAATTGATGTAGAATTCTGTGTAATGAAGAGCTAGTATTTACTAAGGGCCATGATAACTATTGGTTACACAGTCCCAACCAGCATATGAACCAGAGAAGAACAACAATAGCATCGAGATCATTATAAATCAGAATAGAACATGCGAGATTGGAAGGATCCAAGAGGTCACCAGAGATCAACTCACTGACTGAATGGGACAATTTTTACAACTACCGGAACACCCACCATTAAAGATCGTACCATGGAGATGCCAATTGGTACCAAAGACCATTGAACTGTCCTGTCAGGAGCCTACAGTGCTGTGACCCACTATCCTCTGAGGGCGTTCCATAGGACCCAAACAACTCTCTGGGTGAAGAGAACCATTCCCAAAGAACTAACTTACTAAATACAGTTTATATCTATGCGTTTCCGCCAGTCCCTGCTTGATGGTCATGAGAGAAAGAGATACAAGATTATGCACCTTCCTGTTGCTTCCTCCCCCCTGGGAGAGAAGAAGATCACAACAAGATGATCCTAAAAGATCATTCGCTGCCACCTGCAAGCTCTGCAACTTTGTGGCAGGATAAAAACTCTTAACCTAGAGCCCACAACGGATTATAGCTCTAGCTTTTGTCATTGAACAATCACATATTAATATAGATTATGAATGAAAACCATAAAATTAATTTATCACCGAGCAAATAATTGTTGTTACTGTGCAAAATATGTTCACGAAATTATCAGAGGAATGGGCGAAGGAAAGATCAAAGGATAGATATGACTGGAGGGAATATAATTTTGATAGCTGATAGAGTATTTGAAGTCTACATAAATACATAAAGAACTTGTGGAATTTTTAACTATCTTGAATCATGGATACTTTCTGACCAGAGAGCGAAGGCTGGGAGGTTGGAAACTATGCGCAGACCTGAATGAAGAAGTATAAAAGAAATCTCACTAGTTCTTGAAGCATCATAACTATTTATCCCCCCCATATTTATCACTTTTATATGGGAAATAAATAATGCAGTTGCAACAAAGCAAACTAGCTTAAAAGATCAACACAGATAAACAGATAGCAAGGGACCAAAAATACAAATCCATTGTACCTTCTTTAATCAGCAAAGCATAAAAATCAAATTTTAAAACTGATGAGAGGACATTTTTGATATGCAAAAATCACAACTTTTTGTTATGGTATAAAGAAAAAAAAAATAATCATGCTTGATTGCAATTTCTAGTGTTTTAATGTAAGGTTATTAGAAATAAATTTTATTTAAAAATAGTATTTTTGGTTATATATCTCTCTCGAAATTTATATATTTTTCTGTCCATATAAAATCCTTAAAAAAACACACGGTGAAAGGAAAGATGAGGAATTAAAAAATAGAAATGAAAATATGATATAGTAGAATTTTATGTAATATTCTAAATATATTTATATACAAATATGCCTTACTTACATCTTGAATAGCTCATTTCTATGCAGAGTTATTTGATCACGCAAATAAGTGGTATTAGATAATCAATAAAAGTCTCTCATGTCTGGAATGTTTTTAATGTCTAAAATGTCTTATTCTATAAAAGAAAAGGAGAAGTCTAAGGATATTTGTTCGAGTTTTTACTATGGGAGTCACCTTGCTAACTTCTTTGCTATCTGTCTTGAGAATTAATTTAAAAAAAGCATAGATTATAGCTTTTGCATGACTGCGATTAAAATTTCAAAAAAAGGTTGGATAAAGAAAAGTGAGGTTAACTTAGATTACAGAGAATATCTATTTTACTTTTCATCATTCTGCAGCGATGGTTATCAAAACAAAAAACTTCCCAGTCCTGCTTGACTAAACTGATCAGGAAAAGTATCTCTAAGCTAATTTGAAACATAGACTAGTTTAAATTATATTTATTTTACTTAACATAGTTCTTGATGTCGTTGATTTATCAATGATAACTATCAGTCACAGCCATAATCATCCCTCAGTTCATTATATAAATAACATCACAATATTTTTATTAATAGCCTTTTCAAAACCAATACGTCTTTATTATTCACTCTGAGTGAATTACCAAACATAACATTGCCTCAGCTGATGAATTTTTTATGTTTCATTCAAACAATAAATTTAAGTTCAAGACAAAAGCATATTTCAATTGTACTAAACAACATGTAGTGCTCTGAAGAGAAATATGTATAGTGTTTTATTAATGAACTTTTAATACTGTCCAAATTATAAAAATGGTGATAAAGCTAAGAAAGCAGCATGGTCAGAGAGCACAGATGATGAAACATTTTGGTATGTCATTTAAGATAGATCTATTATCATTTCATACAACCAAGGTTCGGAAGACAAGACAGATCGAAGAGAATCATACAAATTCTTTTCACAATTTCACAACTGACCAAAAACAGAAAACAATAAGGTGTCCTTAGAAACATTGCATTTAAGTCCGTGGGCAGGGAGCCGATTGGATACTCTTTGGTCAGCTCCCGACGGGCATGCCATGTTTACTCAGAAGCCCAACAGCCACATAATTTATATATAATTTTAATGTAGTACTAAAAGAGGTGGTCACAAGCAGGACCAGCGTTGCCCTGTGCATCCTGAGGATTCCTTTACCAAACCAGGCAGTTCTAGTACTTGAATATATAGAATATGATTTATGACCCTTATGCTAAAATCTTTTCCCCATTCTTTATAGTTGTGTACACTCCCCTTCAGCGTCACGTCAATCCCGTTTCACACCGCCCTTCGCCGCTGGGCTGGTGTTACACCCGGCCTATTCTTTCTCAACTTCATCCAAGTGACTGAAACATTTAGGAGGGAGCAGTGACTAGTGGGAAAGTGTTAATTTTTTTTAATATGTTGTTTCTTGATATCAAAAAATAAAATTAAAAAATAAATTTGTTTGTATATCTTTATAGTATATTGATTGAAAAAGAAGATAATGATTATCATTCTGCTATCGTTTAGTAAAATAAATAGAGTACATAAAATTGCAAATAATATATACAGGGTCTCATCCCGGCTCTTCAGCAAGTGTGCCACAGCTGTAAGCAAGTGCCTGGCGATGTATAGTATACAGTCACAGCTATCCTGCTTTGAAAATACACAGTGTTGTTAAACCTATAATAATTTTACTTATCCTGTAGTTACTACAATTTATTAAAGTTGATATCTTTTTAACTACTATCGAGCTGCCTCACATGGGGTGTAAATTTCGATTGTTGGATAGGATTTTATATGATGGCAGACCTTGGGTGGAATAAAGGAATATGAATAGATCAATAGATCAAGCAAGGCAAGAATCGCGTATAATACTTGAATTATGAAATGCTTAAGAAGAAAACAAAAAAGCATTAAAAAATCGATACTGAATCGGCTTCTAGCTCCTGCTAGGACTCACACCTCTCATGTTAACAGTTCACTGTTAACAGTAGATGATTTGTCCATAGGTTATTATGTTATATGTTATCCTGGCAGGTCTACAATAAAATGGAAAGCAATTTGCTGGAGGACAGCAGGATAAAATTCTTATAGGACGTCAGAGCAACGCCAGACGATATCCCCCTTTGAATCTTAAGTAAGCCGAATAATGCCAATCTTCAATAAGACTGAAATAACTGTAGACTAAACTCTGAGTTATAATGCTCCAATACCTGAGATTGACAATCAATCTTCTATTTTGAACCTTTGAGCGTATACCTCATGCATGTAGCAGATTGAAAGGGGAACGACTTGCTTGAAAGAGATATTAAAGCAAAGAAGCATAGCAATTATATTAACGAAATGAGTAAGAATAGTGACTCGTAAAGCACTGCTGCAAACGGCATTTTGTGCATCTTTAGGGACTGCTGTGTTCACAGCTCAGATCAGCTGTCCCCAGCCAGTTCCCAATCCAAAATAATCATAGCGCACAATTCAAAAGCACAACAAAATTAATTTAATTAAAGTTACTGTTTGCTAAAACATAAAGAGACCTACTCTGGGAGGGGAAACACGGGTAAAGTTAACAGGGAGATAAAAACAAAATACCAGATACCCAATAATAGGGGGAATCTAGACCCCCTAGAAAAACAGTATTGTAAGCTAAGAAGCATAGTCCAGAGAAAAAATCATAAGCGATGAACTAGATAAAGCTGTGTTAATAGTGCTCGGTATACAAGCTTTGATCTTGCGAAACAGCACACCAAAGCAAGGTTCCTGGGTCTATAATGTAAAGCAGCCTGGAGCTCTCCAAAACACTCCAAAGCTTTTGCACCCTCATAACACTATTATTTACTATGTGAATTTCTTCCTTGAAGGGATCAAGACACATTTAGTAAAATATTGTCAGTAGGGATCGACACACTCAGAAAGCAGCATCAATAAGTTAAATCTATCAGGCAAATGTGCTTCTTGCAATTTGCCTACATCCTGAGCGAAGATTTGGAAGAGAAAAGGCTTTAAAATGTATCTCAAACAGTTTGGTCCACTGTCTTTTTCCCTTAGCATCAAATTCGTATCATTTATAGCGTTCAGCTCCTCCAGTGCTCCAGTCCTCATCTCCAACCACATTTAGGACTCTCCAGAATGCCTACCCTCCAGACAAAGTAGTCAAGCCTGCCCACTCATTTCCTCTCCCCCCAAAATAATAATGTCGAATTTAAGCTAATATATTTGGACCTCTGTTCACCTTTCCAATTTCTAACTGGCCTATATGCTGTAACAAATCAACTTGCAAAAAGTAGAAGAGGGGGCATCAAATCGGATTGTTGGAACAGATTCTTCCAGAAGAGCATGGGGGGTTCCATATTCACTCTGAGGATTAAAGCAAAACCTTCAAAGATGCAAAGTCAACTACACGAAAAACTCCTCGCCCCATTTACTTATTGACAAAGAAAGCACTTGACCTTATAATATTGCTGGTGAATGATCACAAAGTGAATATTTGCATTTCTCCATTGGTAACGAAAGGCAGGATTGCTCTGACTTCAATCTGACAACTTTCCTGTAGAGCATTCACGCTTGCCCTCAAGGATCGAGAGTGCTGTCCTAATATGGCGGTGATATATATAAATTAGACTTTTACCTTGACAACCAAAGCTAAAAATTGCTCCCCAAGTGGTCTGCATGTGTTCCTTTTGAATCCCAGTGTCATGTAGCAGAAGGGACAAAGACTTTGGTGAGCATGATCTTGAAGAGTGGACCAAAAGGACATAACATTCCACGGTCTGGTGTATTCCACTGTTAATCAAACTTAGACTAAAGCAGATATTCGTGTAACAATTCTGTATTTGGCCCTTTTAAAATTGAAAAAATAACTAAAAATAAAAAAAAAAAAAAAAAAAAACAAAAAATAAAACCCCAAAAAACAAACAAAACTAAAAAAAATGAAGAAAGATCCCCCCACAAAAATTTAAAAAAACAAATCCAATTACTAATTAACTTAGTTTTTAATTATAGATATTTAAAGATACATTTTTGTCATGTCGAGGAAATGCAATTAAGACAGTCTCCTCGGTCTTATTTCTGATTTATATTTCAGGCCAACTTAACAGCGTTGCTGTATCGTTCGAGATAAGCTCTACCGTGGCATGATTCGAAAAGCTATTGGTTGAGAAGACGTCTTTGTATTGGCACAACTTATTAAGTTTATATGTATTTAAATAAACCTTTAATTCATTAGAAACGATAATAGGGTTAGGTGAGCTGCGGTGTACACCTATAAGTCTAAACCAGGTACCTTAAGGAAAGGATTTTCCTATGTTTTTTTGTATTTTTCCAAAATCTAGCAGTATATAATTTTGGTAATTGCTAAAACCCAACCGTACTCTTGCAAGAAAAATTATAATGCAATTTGTGTATAAAATACAATCGTACAATAAAAGATTTTTCCTTTTATGTTTAATTTTCGTCATTCAATCCATAAAGTATTGCATTGATGACTGTCTCTGAAGTGCATTTGATACACAACTGAGGCTCTCTAAGTCAAGTTGATAACTGCACTTAAACTTTAGGTATAATTATCCTAGAGATTGAGATAAGAAATAGCCGTCAGCTGTTGCAGACTTGACGCAATTCATTTGAATCTGCTTCTTGAGGTTTTATAATATATATGTAATCAATACTAACAGTTTACTCTATTTTTGTCTTTATTTAAAAGATATACAAAAGACTAACCTTCGTAACTATTTCCATACAGAAAGATATGAAAATATCAAAGATAGATTCTCATATATCAAACATATATGATGGAAGCTTTTGTAGTAGTAAGACAATTGACTTCATTAATATCTAAATCCTGTCCAAAGTAAGTAAGAGAGGGATTTAGCAGGGACTGTGCGACTTCAACACATCACTATGGCTAATGTGAATTTAGGCATATCAAATACAGCTAGGAATGCTAGATCATGAAAATAAGTGAATATTTAAATTGTCTAAATCTTCAGAGATAATTATATTCACTTAAAATTATAGCCACTATAAAAACTTATTATATTGCATGAAAAATAGAATTGTTATATTTATTATTCATCATCTCTAATAATAATAAGATTATCATAACATTATGCTATTTATATCAGAATTGGTTATCACGACTAAGTATAATTAATTATCTTATTACACATTTCTTTTGACCTTGTTTGATTTTCAAGGCATGCATAAATAAGTATCGTGATTTTGAAAAAGTTTCTCTAACAATTATTCATTGAAATATTAAATCGTGGAATCATGAAGAAATTTTTTTAATTGATCAAGTCATGGATATTGACATGAGCAATATGGCATTGGAGAATCTCTCTGGAATTTTCAAATAGAGCAGTAATTTAAACATTTTACATCGATAATTTCTCTAATTATTTTTTTAAGACAATTTGGATAATTATGAAGATAAGTTGAGAGCTACGTACCGTTTAGTTACCTGGTGAATATTCAAATCTTTCACTATCAACATGATAATCTGATTTATATTAAATAAAAAAAATCAATATAAACCTGTAGCTCCTAAGAACTATTTGAATGAATTTTTAATAGAATTTTTCTTTAATACAAGCATTAATAATGAATAGCTTAAGTAGCGAGTCTATGTTTCAGAAAACAGAAAAATGAATTCTCTTCAAAATGAGTTACTTGCATGTCAGATAAAATGTATTCACTATGGATGTTATTTCTATTTTAAGAATTTCATATTTAGTTGCCCTAATAATTTATAGTATTTTGCGATTTATAGATGCATTTAAAAATTAGTTATATAAAGAGAATCTCTCAGCTAGTTATGACCAAGACTTATAACTGAATTGTAATAAGCTTCTTCATAAATTTAATAAGATTTCGGTGTGTGAGTAATATAATTATCTATGTTGAATATGGTCTGATGATTTTAAAAGTATTTAATCCTAAATCCAGTAAATAAATAATGAATTATCATATTGTTTATGGAATATATATGTTGGATAACAAAAACACGTATGAAACTACAAAAGATGTGCAATAATGGGCAGTGTGTCACATTGCAATGAAGCAAGGTAAAATTTGGATGGATTCTATCCTTCTGTCCATATGATTTAATATAATAGAAATCTTATTTCATAAATATAAATTTTTGCCTTGAGGAATATAATAACAATAGATTTAACAAAGTGCTTAGGCTGAGAGAATTGAGGAAATGCACATTATGCTTGTTTCTAAGAATCGTCTTTCATAGGCCTAGCAAAGCAATGAGGTTCCCAACACATATTTTTTTCTAATAAAAAATAAAAAATAAAAAAAAAAGCATTCCTTTCAAGAAGGCACGCTTTTTGGATATGTTTCATTAGATTTCTATAATGCTTGAGGTACATGCAGGGATGTGGCAAGAGGAAACATGTCATCTAAGAACAAAGTTCCTTGCTTGGGACTGAAGAACGACATCCAGGTTAGTCCGGTTTGTGACCCCAAAGAACTTATTTGAGTGGGGCCTTGAGCCAAAGAAGCCTTTAAGCATCTCAGACAGAAGAGAGCTCGTATGGCAGCTCTTGAGCCTGTCCAGACAGGACAAGCAGTACAAAATGTGTTCTACACTGTGGCCAGGGAGCACAACCTCACCAGGAACCTCTGGGAAAAAACATCAGGAGCAAGCTCAGGTCAGCTATTAGGGTTTTGGATGTGGAGGAATTGGGGCTCAGAAGTTCACTATACCCTTGAAAACTGAAAAAGAGATACCCTTTCATTTTTCAACTGTAACAAGGTGCATGGAAAAATGTGAACAATGATGCTGCCTCTCACAGGGCTTGCACAAAGTAAAAGCTGTTGAGACGAGCCAGCAATAAGTCTCAGAATGGTGAGTCACTCATGGCATGCTCCATTCAAGCCAGTGTAATCTGATGGGAATAAGCTTTTCTCCATATTTTTATACATAAAAAATATTCATATTAAAATATATTCATATTACAGGAGTACCAAAAGATCTCTTAATGAGCCTGGAGCCAATATGGCAGGGACTGTGATAAAATATTGAAAAAAAATTATCTCTACTGCAAATAATTTACTACGGATGAGGGAACCGATTCATTTGAGATTATAGAGACAGCAGTGAGATTGCAAAAAATGTAAGAGCTGGCTAATTATCCGAACACTACAAGTAAAACTTTAACTCATGGCATCGAGCTTCATTACTCTGACTCAAAGGTACAACATCTCTGATCCTTTTCTTGACGGAGAGGTTTGGGGTTTTTCACCCCAAATCTGCTTTTCGATTACTCTCAGTACCACACAAAAACGTGTCTGCCCCAAGCACATGACTTCTACCAGAGATGGAGCTCTGGAAATGAAGACATTCAAGGCTTAAGAAAAAGAGACATTGTGGAAGTGCAGTGATTGTTACGTGTCTGAACTGCTTTTAATCCCTTGCATTAAGGAAGGTTTGGATGTGAGGCAAAAGAAACGAAAAAAACCTAGAAAAGAATTGTGGAGAACAAAAGCTTGTTATCAAAGCGCACAAGGTTGGAAACAGGCACAATCATTGCGCAAGGATATGGCGAATACCAATTAGTGTCACAACTGCAAGAGCTAGTTCAAAAACGTTTCAGAAAAAATCAAAAGTGATTCAGCCACGAGGTAGAAGATCCTACTAAAAGCCTTTACTTTGTAGAATTTGGGAAAGTGACTTTCACTTAAAAGACCAATTATCTTATGGATTTTGTAGCTTTTGTTTTATACTGACCATTTAATAAAACTAATACACTCTCAACCATCCCGGAGCACATTTAACATATTTCATGAGCTCTGTGCGATGACAAATTCTCCATGCTCTTTTTCAGGTGCAAAACTGAAGCATACAGACTTATTAAATATCCTATCAAATAACTTTGGTGTCAGTAATATTTTTAGAAATACATAAGAATGACAGAATGTTGAGGGATCAGTTGTTTATCCTTTCTCTAGGAAGCAGAGAAATATAAATCCATGCAATATTTCAAAGATGTACTCCAGTATTTATGATAAACTTCCAGCACAGGAGATCCAGTAGTTTACCCAAACATCTGTTCAAAGGCCTTAGTGATCTGATAATTAGAAATTTTTCCTAACTTCTGTCTTACAAATTTGTATTGAAAAGTCCACCTCAAATATTTTGGTTTTAATTAAGTCAGCGTTTTTTGCAATACATATGTAGGATGTGAAGGAAAAAAAGTGGCTATCATCATCTTAAAACTAACAAATTTAATTTCAAATATTCTTAGGTTTTCACCCTTTTTTTACTGGATAAATGGACTTCTCCCAGCCTTTTGACATAAACTGTGTTTCCTATTTATTGCCCCTTTTCTCTTCTTTAGAGATTGTCCAGTTTATTTACACCTGTCTTGTTTTCAGACTGGGGAATGGTGAACCAGCTGAGGTCTCATCACCACTTAGTACAGCAAAATAATTACTTCCGTTGTCATGCTGTTAATGCAGCCCAGAATGAGATTTGCCTTTTGTGCAAACGCATTATCTTGTCGACTCAGAGGCAGTTTGTGAGCCGTGATGACCTCGCACCTCTCCTCCCACACTGCTGTTCCTCCAGTTATTCTCCCATTTGTATTTGTGCACTTCAGGTTCCCTCCTCAGGCATTGCTGTTCACGGCACCTGTCGTTATTGAATTTCATGCTCATGGTTCCAACTTGCTGCAGTTCACAGCGTGGTTATGAATTCTGATCCATTCCTCCAGAGTACGCACAACCCTCCTCACCCAAAGCCTTCAGTATGTGTGCTCTGCTCCTTCATCCACACCAGATATGAAGATTAACCAGGACTAGGACCAGGCAGATCTTGGGGGTGCCGTACACAAACTACCCTCCCCTTTTTTTGACAGAGAAAGGAATGAAAATCTCTCCCTAAGTGCCATTTCTTGATCAGTTGCACATTGACACACGATGGTTGCAATTCCCACTTTGCTGGTACAGAATGTAAAAGCTTAATAAAGTTAGAATACTTCACATTTTCTGCTTCTCCTCCATCTACTAAGATCATTCATCAGAGAAGGAAATTAGACATATTTGACATGCTTTTCATTTGATAGATCCATACTGGACATTTTCAAGTGTTGCATTTTCTCTTGTTTCTTATCTACGGATTGTTTAACAACCTGTTCTAGTATCTACCCCGCTGTCAAAGTTAAAATGACAGGTATATCAATTTTGTAGGTCTTCCTTCTTTATGTGTGAAAGCAGTCACAACATCTTCAGTAAATTCACACTTTATTTACTGTAATAGAGAGGTAGCCACATCTTCAAAATAGCTAAGCACAGCAGGAAATCACACCATAATGCAGAATTTCATCATAAATGTCACAAAGAGAAGCCAGCATTTGAAAAAAAAAAAAAAAAAAAAAAATCTCTGCACCATTTACCAGTGTCTTTCAATACATCACTAGCAGAAATCTTGTTTATATCCCCTCACCTGAGTTTATTTATATTATATTTATCCCATTCCCTTTTGCAAAGATCAGGGAGAGTTTCCACCACTTCTCAGGCTAAGCCACAGTGTTTTGTGGCCAAGGGAAGCAGAGGAGTTCATCATCCTTCAAACAGCCAAAATGATGTCGCATGTCTTTGGAACCGTGATCCTTCCTAGCACATAACCCTATTCCATCCAGCTGTTTTGTGGGCTTAGCCAGTCTGATCTTTTGTGCCATAAAATTTTGATTGAAAGGCGACTGATGCACTGCTGCCGTTTTCCCCAAAAACTTTCAGACATGGAAAAAATGTCTTTGGGCTGTCTGACAACAGCACACACACATATGTAAGCCTGCATCTGATTAGTACGATTTGACCCTCTTTTAACTGAGATAAATTTGGTGGTTAAACTCTCATTCTGTTTTTGACATGCCTAGGCAGTGGTTTTTTTCTCTTATTGGCTAAGGAGGATTGAGTCACATTCAGATACTAGACGCACTGGACAAAGCTTTACTTAAGCAGGCTAATTACTATTTCTTCCTCCTCTAAACTGAAAACTCCGACCAGCTTCTCGACAGAGTAAAATTTTAATCATAACTGGTGTGTTTCTCTGAAGTATGTTGAGTATGCAGTAGAAAAATACCAAATTGACTTCTGCACATTAACTGAACAGAGCCTAAAATCAATCTTTTTTAAAAATAATCCAGTGTAGAATATTATACTGGCACTAATAACACTTTTCATGCTTGATACAAAACAGTATTAAAGGAATCTACTCAAAAAATCGTAAGCCACATTAGAACAAAACATATCAATCTGATTACAAACTATTGCCATGAAAGATTTCTGATGAGAAGATGGGCTGAAGAATGAGTTTGGGTTTTTGTCTGAAGTCATAAGCATCTAAACTAATTTTACTCAGATCATCACACCTCCCAAGAATTGCTGCTGAGCTGTAAATAGGACTGGAAAATTCCAGTTCACAATTTAATTTTCAAAATATTACAAATGATTGGCTAGAAATAAAACCAGATAAAGCAGGGAAACTGAGAACAAAAATCACATTTTAGCATTAACTTTTATAAATTTTGTCAATAAAAAAAAGCCTCTCCAATTAATTAATTAGTCTATAAATACAAGAACAATTCAGCTCATTTCCTGAATTTCACTTTAAATGTTGAAGAATGTTGTTTATGTGACAGACCATAATATTCTCACAATGAAGCATATGTGGGAGGTATAAGGCTTTTACATTATTGCATGGAGCTTCACTGACTTTTTCCATAAAAATATTTGACTTAATAGTGTAGGTATTCATACAGTAAATTAAAACCTAAAATTGCAAGGAATAATACTGCTTTAATTGCCTGACAGGATGGGGATTATTTCTCACATTCTCTCCCGCACAGATGAATATAACCTTCCTAAAGAGGAAATCTATTCGCTGAATAGAGAGGACTGCATTAATATATTGAACTCTAGGAAGCCCCTAAATAATGTAGTATAAAGTATTAGCATTTTTCACCCCTTGAAGATCAAAGCTGAGGGTATTAGTTGTATGATGTAAGATTCATAGGTTATATCTGTGTGAATGCCAAGATGATATTGCAGGGCTAAATCTTACTGGAGTACAAATCTTAGAATTAAAGGAAAGGCATGGAGCAGGGAATTTTTGATGGGTTTGTTCTTCTCCCTGCACACTGCATCCTGCAAAACAATTCCCAGGGGCAGCTTGCCTTTTTTAATCTCGCAACTGGAATGTGAAATTTGTGCTGCCATCAGTAGATGTTAGTGAAACTCTGAAGGAATTGAGCTCTGGAGGAGATCCTTGTGCCCTGGCACACAGCAGCTGCCTGAGAGGTTTCAGTTTGGTTTGCCCTCAATGTTTAGGCATAATAATAATAATTCTTTGGGCTGCTCAAGGGACCAGCTGCACTTAGACCTCGAGCAAATGGATCTGAAAACTCTGTATGAGGAAGGAAATTCCATGTTGTGGGTGCAGCTGTTTGAACTGAGCACAAAACCTGAGAAAATAATATTATTTTGTGAAAGCAGTGCTTAATTATTTTGTGAAAGCACCTTCCGATTGTCAAAACCCACTGAGAGCATTGCTGCCTTATTTCTCAGTAGCCAGAAATAAGACACATAGTATGGAAATCTCATCATGAGTGTAGAGATTCTTCCAGCAGTAATTAAGCTCTGGAAATAACCAATAGCCAGGTATGGAAGGATCAGTATGGATATGTGAACAAAAAATTAAGGCACAACCCCAGGCAATTCGCACCACCTGAGGGTTTTTCCAATTAATATGGAAAGTTTCCTGACCTGGAACTTGCAGTGCCAGGTTGGAGTGCAGCCCTTTGGGGATGGCAGATTCCTCTCAAGAGAGCTGCTCCAGTGAGTACTGTGGATATG
>CM019236.1:65524103-65542025 GCA_009741485.1 Malurus cyaneus samueli
AAAAAGAGAGGAGATTATATCCTATCTTATAATAATTCCCCTTCCTATGAGATTACTGGTATGTTTTATTCCAGCAATAAACATAATAAGAGGTGTAGCACTGTAACCAAAGCAATGGTTATGTTTTCTCTATATGAGTAGCTTACCTTTGGTAAATAAACCTTTTTCTGAGTCTTCATTTATTGCACTTCACGTGTGATTTACAGATACAGTGCCTCACCTACCAAAGTGCTTCTCAATAATGTTTAAATAGTGCTATTTGTTATTAGTACAGTTTTCATGATCTCATCAATCCTAACATCAATAGATCATACCACAGCCGCTGATTAAATGATTGAATGGTATAAAATCAAGCACTGTAGTTCAATGTGTTCCTGACACAGGACTTCAGGTATGCTGCCTCTGTGCATATAAATAATCTCTCATTTTCCATTAAATATAGTTATAAAAGATAACTATTCTCACTCTAACTATTGTTAACATCAAATACTATATTTAAAATAAATGAGTGAAAGATGAGTATTTCAGAACAGAATTCAATAAGCAATTTAAACTAAAGGCCATATCAAAAGAAACAACTCTGCCTATGGCCTTATTTTTGGCCGAACTATCACCCTTTCATATCCTATTCCCTTTGGCAGATACTTGGGTTTTTATGACCACTTGCTGAACTAGGTCAGTACATCACTCTGTGTGAAAGCAAAACAAAAAACTAATAACAATTCCCTCAGATGTTATTATTATCATCATCATCATCATTCATCATCATCATCATCATCATCATCATTAATTATTATTATCCAATGCACTAATATAATATTATACCACTAATAAAATTGAAGAAGAGCAAGCACCGCCACCATGTTAATTCACATAATTCCTCAATTCAGTTCACTATAAAACTGCAAAACATCTGTGAAATAGCCAACATGGTACAGAGATGGAAATCAGGAGCAATGGGAGGACACGATTGCTTTTTCTGGCCTCTCGTAATTGACAGCTGATACTGTCTCAAAGGTTTCGTTTACTGTACTCTTTACATCCTGTAAACACATAACTTTTTTTTTTTCTGAAATAAATTCTGAACCATAGACGTTATAGCAATGAATTTCAGAATAAAAGACAGAAATAAAAGACTCACCTTCTTGTGGTGTCCTAGTTATTAATACAATTATACATAACATTCAGTAATTATGAAGTAATTTTTTGATTTTTATTCTGGAATCTGAAACTATAGATTTCATCCTGTAATAGGGAATTTATCGAGAGGCTCTATTTTCATTCGAGAGTAAATACGAGCACTACAGTTGTTCACATGAATGTATTGAGTATTAAGAAAAACAGTGATATCATCTATGATTAATTAGCATGCGCTTGCAAAATAGACTTAACAACAAGTATAATTTTAATATTGCTGCTAAAAAGACTTGGGAAACTTCGGAGGGGCTTTTTTTTTTTTTTTTTTTTTTTTTTTTTTTCTTTCTGAGAATCCTGTTAAGTAAAAGTAAGCAAATCACTATAAGATGTTGAATTTTGATTATATCTTCTTATAAAAGTCTTCATGATATAATCTTGATTCTTCATTAGCAGAAGTATTTTTTACTATATCCTCCTCTTTGTATTTTGATTATTCAATTTCTAATTTTGATCTGAACTGCAATCAGTGGCTAGAAAACCTTGTATATCTGGCAATACAAAAGTAAGGTGACCAAGCATTTCCAGTTAGTTGCTCCTTTTATTTATTTTTAGGTAGGTGTTATGAACTCACTCTAGGTCAGTGTGCACACTAGCTGCTATTATAAAAATGGTTTTCTTAATGATATCCTAGTATATAAAAAAACCCTGTGATCTCAGTAGTCTTATGACTATAAAACACCAACACTCAAAAAGAGGAGAGATCTTATTAACACTGTCTCTTGTGCCATAATCAATAAACTAATTTACAAAATCTATAATTTTTAATATGACTTTATGGACATCAGCTATGTAACTTACAAATTCAATTCACAAAGCTGGCAGCTGGAAAAAAATAGTTTCATTTACAAAGGTCCTACTTGTGAGAAAGACACAACAAACATGAAATGTCAGAATATGTTCACAGTCACTTTTCTGAATATATTTTATGTTGTACAAAAGAATCATTTTTGTCATATTCCATCCACATCATATTAATCACCTGAACCAGTTCCATTATGTCTTCCCTTCTGTATTTCAAATACCTTAGCAATACAGAACAGATTTATGAACCTTGAGGGGAGTACTATAAAAAAGGAGAAAAAAAGCAAACAACCAGGGTTTACCATGTCTACAATCGAAAAACCTGAGTGTACTCATACACAAACAAAATTAGAAGTTTCTGTTCTGAAAAAGAAATGCTTGAAAAACACCACAGTTTAAGAATGTATCATTGTACTCAGTGTAGGAAGTGAAGACAAGAGACAATTTATTCTGCAGCTGGTTTAGAAGTAAACACAGCCATAGAAGATAAGGAGTGAAAGAGGGATAAATCCTCCTGAAGCAAACTTGATGGACAGACAAGCTGCTATTAACAATGCTGTTGCCTTTGTAAGTACAGAGTGATGTGGAGATACCCTTGCATTTATACTGTAGACATGATGCTTAAAGATTTTACACCTCCAATTCCTTAGAATTATCAGCTATCTCCAGCCTGTCATTCATCCTGGCAATCTTAGATTTCTAGCTTGCAGGCCAGGCAGATTATTGACAAAGCAATCCAGGATGATATAATACACCCTGACAAATAACAGTGAAGGGGATTGTATTTACCACTTTCACTGCACCAATTCAGCTAAATTAATTCTTAATGCCCAAAGTAAACTTTCTCTTGATAAGCATTCACTCCCTTTGCAATATTGTTTTGCTGCACTACCCTCCCTGTGAGTAGAGCAGCAATGAATCTTGATCCATATGATTTAACCTGCTTCCCCCCAATAAAAGGGAGAAGAAGGTTTTTCATACAATGCCAAACTAGTGAACAATTAACAAAAAATGCTGACATATAATAAAATCAAAGCTATAATTTAAGATGAAAAAATAGTTAGGAATATTTCAAATTTAAGTTTGCTTCTCTGTCCTCACTTTACCTGCATCTACTGAGGCTTTAGCACACACGGTAGGATCATGTACTGTTGGGAGATAAAAACACTCTACAGACATGCAAAATAAAATTTGAATTTGTATTTTTTATCTGAGAGTACTTTTTTCCCTTTCTCTCTCCCCATTGTGATTCAACCAAGGCATTTGTAGTTGTAAGGTTATGCAATCTGTAGACAGAAAAAGAAAAAGGGTTGTAAATGTTGACAGACCCTTAAGCAATACAGATAACCTCTACATACTGCTGAACTACTGATCTGATTATTTGACTAGTTTTATAAAAGGATTATTTTTATAGCATCAAGGATGAAAAAGAATCACTGATTTAACAGCCAGTGCTTCAGCTGCAACTCATGCAAAGGTATGGCAAGAAAACATCACATTGGCTTTCTTATCAATATTGATTAATCTCATCTGTGTAATTTTTATCAGACACAGCAATGCTAATCCAGAAAAAGTTTCTGACCAGGAGTTTAAGTCATTGGTATTGAAATGAATTTAATGCAAGAAAGAAGTAAAAATCCAAGTACGCCATCCTTACAATGGAAGGAAGTGTTTGACACTGGTTGCTATCTCTTTTTGAACGCTGAAAATTACCGCTAATAAAATAGTAATTTTGAGGTAAAAGTCTCTTGACTTGGAGTGCTCTGACCAAACACAAAATTTAGTTCATATTTTGGATTTGCAAATCAAAGGACAACCAGGCCATAATCCAGCGCTTTTATCAGATGTTTTAACCTTGTTAAGTGGAAATAAAAGGGATTTTTCTGATAATAACTATACACTGAATTGGGTCACACAGAAATGCTTAATAGATCTCAGCACTTAAAACTAAAGTAATAAGAAGAATTGTCTCAAACACTAGCATAGCAGCTGTTGTAACAGGACCCCAGGTATTGGATCCTGATGGCCAAAGAATGAGATTTTGAACACGTTTCCGTGTTACACTAGCTGCATTAAAAGATACCTTAGGTTTTTTCACACTTACCAATTTCAGACATGAAGTTCCTCTTCTGAAAACAACCTTTTTAAGAAAACAGCAACAAAATTGCATTTTTTTTCTTTTTAAAGGAAAGATGGCGGGAAAGCAAGAAAATTGATTTTTTCGTTTTCTGATAATTGTTTACTTTTCTGCTAACATACAACAGGAAAAGAAACGATTATGAGAAAAGAAATAGTATCTGAAAAAACAACTTCAAGTTTGTTTTCCTGCAAAATACTCTGATCCAGATCATGATGAATCATTCTTCTTACACCTGATATGGTTAAGGTCTGGTTCATGACTATCTCCCCCACTGTTTAATGCAAAAATTGTTGTTTAGTTTAATACATATATTGTTCTCCCTTTTCAAATAACTTAATATTTTTTTTTTATCAGACCGAAAATGATCTTCCCTCATTTCCTGTACCGTGAATCTAGATATTATGGTCCTGTTGGTATTTTTTTGTTTGAATAACTTCGGAGAGTGCACTCTATAGGTCTTTACTTGAAAGTTCATTTGCGGGGGAAACATTTCTTCTGCCTCCTTTTGAAATGTATTCCACATTTCCTTTGTTTCATATTAATTTATTGCTTTGTTGTATCTTGGCACTGGATTTACTATCAGTAATTATATTGCTAATAACCTTTTAATATATGCAGTTTTAAAAATTAATAAAATGCACTGTGAGCTATAAAGCCACTGTAAATCATTGAGCACCCAGACTCTAAGACAATGGAGGCTCTTGGCATTCAAGCAGTAACTATTTTAATTACATGATAATGATGTTTTTTAATGGAGCATTACACCAGCGTACAAAACCTTATTCTAGGTGAAGGTACGTGACAGATGTGGAAGGTATCTTCATTGCTAATATCTTCTGAACTATATAACAACAAGCTATTCACTCATGGCCTATATTTTTGGGAAAAGTGGGGTCTCACAAATCAGACCAGAGAGGTTTTGAAACTCACCTGGAAGTTTAATACTCTTGGTAATATGAATTAAGTATCAAAAAATAAAGTTCAGTGAAAAGTTGCAGTATTCTATGATTGCTGAAAATAACCATTTGATTAATCCTTTCTACATCTGATGTTTAACTGCAGCAGTCCAGCACGTTTGAGTTCAATCAAAATTCCAGCAGCTTTAAAATGTAAATTTAATATGTAACATATAGAAAATTTAAGCCATGCAATTTGAAAAAGATTGTTTCAGCATTTTGTGATATTCGTGAAGTAAAGGTAAGGGGACATTAATGTTATCACAGTAGCAGGAAGGCAGAATTATATTCTGTGTACCTTAAGCATGAATTAAAAAAAAAAATACTTAAATCAATTACATCGCCATTAATATGAAAGCTGGAATGGGTTCAAGTCTTAAAAGTCTGCACCCCAAGAGTAGCACCTACTAAGAGAGTTTGAACCTCTGAGGCGTGCAGATACAAGGGCAAATATTCTGAGATATGGAAAATCCTGCAATAGCAACAAAGGAAATACAATCTTGACTATCTGATGGGTGTGAGACAGAAAGCAAAACTCCGAATCTATAAAGCGATAATTTTGTTAATGTGAATTTTATATGGAGAAGAGACAATCCTAAAATCTTTCTATTATGAGTCCCCAGTAATAAATCTTCTGATACCTGTAAATGCTGTGACTTCATCTCTGCTGCAGCTGTGCTGGGAACATAAGCCTCATTAGTTCACGCTCGGTTTACAGATTGCTTTAACAACAGGGATCTAGTGGTGTTAATTGATCTCAGCGAATTAAGATATAACTGGGCAAGCAAAAAATACCTTTGTCATATAAAATGGCAGTGGCAAAGGCTGCTTTGCATTTGCTTGTCTCCACTGCTACATGTTTAGGTCAGGCAAAAGACAGGGGAATTACACTCTGGAAAAACAGTAATGAGTGATTGATGGAAAATTTATACCTTATGTCCTAGATATGAATTCAATTCACCTTTCCTGCATGTGAGACAAATCAAAAAACCATGCTGACATGTTTAAACTTCACTGACAGACTGAATATATATTATCTTTAGCTGGGGCTTTCAGTTTTCATCTGAAATATGTATATATGATTACTGGAGAATGGTCATTAAATCATTTTTAACTTTGGCTTTTCAGCGACATCATTGAACACCACTGATCAAAAATCTTTTGATAATTTTGTAGTTAATTCACATCTAAAAAAAAAGTCAGAATGACTAAGGTTTGTCACTTTTGTGTTAGTGTTCAAGTTCTGGAGGACATGGGTGGGCTGAGTGTTCTTCAGATTTGAGGCAATAGGACAGTCTAAGGGGTCTAAAATTTTTGAAAAAGAATACTGGTCTTGTAGTTAAATTGGGAGAACTGGGTTCACTTGTCTATAAGGAGGTACTTTGGTTCAAAACTATTCCTAGGCCATCTTGCAATTGAGCATAAGTCCAGAACAATGTGTCAAGAACTTGGAGCACAGGTCTTAATGTCTAACAAAATATTAGAGAAAGAGCTAAAAAAAATCTGGTTGTCAGCAATAATTTAGTTTAAAATGATTTTAAGGAATGTTTGATTCCTAATTAACCTATTCCGGCATTACAAACATACATTTATACTCCAGTAGTAAGAAAACGCAGGTAAACCTTCATGTAAGCGTACTGAATGGTATGTACTGTCATAGCGACAACAAGAATTCGCTAAATTAGCGCTAGACCTTTAACATGCAGAGGTCACATTAGAGAAAGTGTTATAGAAAAGATAATATCAAAAAAATCAGCATACTTCATTAAAGCAATCCTTTCTCTAACACAGCCCTATTGGAAATCTGTTTACACTTCTGCCTGCAATGTGAAGAGATCAAGGTTTGCTGTGAAGCTTTGTATACCTCATTTTTACAGTGGTCTGTTTTAGTAGTGTTCTAAGTGGCTTATTTTTTGCTGAATACATATTTTTTTTTTGTTTTGCACATGGTTTGTTGTGGTTCAAGAATTTGCACATACCAATGTCATACAAGGTTTTTCATATCAGGAATGGTGTTCTCTTCATGGCCACCCTGTCCACCCTGGCACACAAACCACTCTCATGCTGGAACACTTCCACAGCTCTAAGGAAGTATCACAGTGTTTGCATAGTGAAAAAAGAAATGAATATGGTAAGTCACAGCATGAATTCAATTACGCAGGCATCATCGTTAATATTAGTGAAATGGTTATTCATATTTCTGCTGCAGGGAATGCTAAAGGACAAAAGGAATATACCTTGAGTCCTATCATCTCAGAGCTGGGAAAACATTATTGAGGGTCAAGGCTGAATGTCACTGCCCGTGATTCTCACACGGTATTGCCCTGACTCTGAGGTTCTACCAATTAAGGCATTTTCAGGACCTCTTGACTTTTCCAACTAGAATCTTTGCAGGAGACTTAACTGTGAGAGCGAGTCTGAATCAGTATAAATTGAGAAGTGGCACGGAATTAAGTTAGAGTTAGTACAATTAAATGCCTTAAGAAGTGCGGTTCTGACAATTCAAGGTACTTGTCAAATTTTAAAGGGCCATAGCAATTCACACCCCAGATAAAGCAAGAATTGCCTAAGACTTTTCTTAAATAGCATGATTAATTGATTTATAAGTTAAATTAAAATTTAAAAAAAAATTCAGATCCATTAATATCTGCTGTCAGACAGAAAACAAATGGTACAACACATCAGAGATGAACCCATTAATTTTCAGGATCTTATAGATATATGATCTGAAAGAGAATAATTTTGGGGAGAAGAAAGAATTTGCTGTCACCACTTTCAAAAGCAAAATGCGAATTAGACATTTTAAAAGAAGCAAGTTGCGAAATATTTTCATTGTAAGAGTGGAAATCAAGATGAGAATAAATATTTAGCAAAAATATTGCCCTCATAACACTGTAATGTTTATGAGAATGAAGATTAGGTACGCTTATAAATAAACCAAAGACTTGTGGACTTTGTTCCCAAGAATAAGCAATAAGGTAGGAAAAGCGGGTGAAATAGGAAAAGAGAGAGAGAGAGAACACATGAATGACTTCAGAATCCATAAATTTTGTCAAAGGAAAATTGTACAGCCTTTTTTCTGAATTTCAACAGCTGTGCATTTGCAGCTTAAAATATGTAACTTTTTTTTTTTTTCAAAAATGTGGCACAGTGTTGTGCTGCAGCTAATGTTCAGGTTTACTGAGGGAAAAAAAACAAACAGGAAAGCATGGAGCACAGGTCAAGAGAGCCTCATCTGGTTGCTTGACTGACGATGACAGCCCTAGCTTGGATGAAGATATCTGTAATATGAATAAATAATGGAATAGTATTTTGAGTGCTAAGTGGTGCAAACTGAGCAAAAGCAGCTAGGACAAACTTTTTGGCAACGCTAAACATGCCTTTCTCAATGATCAGAAATTCTCTCACTGTATAAAAATTGTGAGTGAAATCCTCTGCAATTTAAGAGAATTAACTATTTTCTAACTGAAAAAATAAAAAGTCCCTAACGGATTTTTTAAAAAACTAAACTATCCTTTGTCTGTACTTAAACCCCTCCTGAAAACAAAGGACAAAACCAACCACAAAAAAAATTTACCAAAATAGATGAACCGTCATCGCATTTCCAGAATGAGATAAAAACAATACTACAGTCTGTGATAGGGGATGCCTTGTGACCTCTTTGAACAAAAGTAAAACTTTTATTATATATGTTTCACAAGACAATTTTTTCTACTTTCACTTTGCCTGAATCATTAATGAATTAAGCATGACAGCATGGGACAGCAGGTGTTTTGGAAAGACTGGTATTTACAGAAAGAGATCTGGCCTTCCCCTTTAAAAAACTGGTAGCTTCTCATTCTGTTTGTGAAGTTAAAATCTGTTTGAGCTCACAGCTTTTAAAAAGGGTCTCGGCAGTGTAGTGGTTTATGAAGACAAAGAATGACTCAGGATTTTATGTAATAATTTATAGACTTTGAATTACAGACAAAAATCATAGAATATTATGTACAGGATGGTCCTAAAATTCACATTCATTAAAAGAAAGTGCAGCACCCTCAGCTACTGTATTAAGGTATTGGTGAAGAGCAAATTGTTCAGTCTGAGTCCTTGGAGATCTGACCAAACCGGCTTGGTGCCAGAGCAGAAGAAGATGGGTGGAAGAAAAGGATTAAGGTTAGTGTCCTTATCATGCCAAATGTTGGATACATATCATTGGTGGTTGGAGTTTTAGGTGTGTCTGGTATTGCCTGTCGGATTGAATAATATTTAATACCAATTTCTGAAAATGAGGAAATTATTACTACAGGTCAAGCTCCAGAAAGAAAAGTATAATGTATTCAACAGCTCCTAATATTTTTGTCAGAACAATATATAGATACATACAATCATACTCTGCCTAGACATAAGAATCATAGGCCTGTTGAAAATCCTTCAAGTCCAAGGAATGATTGAAAGCCTTTAAAATCAACAACATAACCTTCTAAATTGCCTATTTAGGTATAATATGTTTAAATGCTTTCTTTAAGCATCAAGAAAAGCCTGTTATTTCTCTAACTTTCACACAGGGTGTATAAAACAATAATGATAAATCATAAATTTGGGCAATAAAACATTCAAAGACACCTACAGTTATTTCTTTCTGACAAGGGCAAAATATGTTTATTTGGTATTTATTCAAATCCAAGACTAACTTGTCTCGCAAGCAGGCTTACGATTGCTTTTTGATTGGACCTTCCAACCTGAACAACATAAAGAATCTTTAGATCTTGGTGCAGATTTTTACAGCTACCAGCCTGATTGCACATGCTTTGCTACACACCAATTACTTAGAAAACAATCATTAAGGATAGATAGAAAAAGGAAGTCTAAATCAAGTAATTCACAATAGTATGAATATTTTTAAATTAGTTCCTAACTTGCCAGCCAAACATTTAAGCCAGAGTTTCCAAATGTTGACAGTATCTCTAGGAGAAAACTCATTAATTTTTGGAATGTTACACCACTAAACCGGAAGCTCAAACAATTCGCAATGGATAAATTGGCCATGAAAATGATGAAGATCAATTGTAACCAGGTCTAGTAGGCCTTAAAAAACCATGACAAAGCAATCTGGCCAACTGGGCCATGTTGTAAAGGATATTAAGTAGAAAAATAAAAATTTAAATAATAGAAAGATAAAGTTAATACCTAAATGGTGCAAAACAAAGACAACAATTTATGAGACTTTGATCTAATATTAATCACAGTATTTAAAATATATCATATCCGCTTTTCCAATCAGTCTCATATTGAACGCAAATCTAATAACTAAGTAACTAATAGAATGCTTCCCATAATTCAATTAAAACAAAATGACCTGCTCCCATCAATAGCAGTATTCATCATTCCCAGCTGCTATAACCAGCTTTAGATCCGCAAAGCCATTTTTGTAAGGTTTATAGCTTATATCTGCGCAACAAGACTAATTTCGTACTGAAATGCAAAATTTGTCACAGTGTTGTTTTTTTTTAGCATTTCCTTGATTGAAAATCAACAATCTCTATGTATATGATCCCCTGTCCTACAATTATCTGTAACAGAATCTGCAGCAAACTGAAGAATGTTTTACGAAATCCTGAGCTTAACACTGGTGAAACATTTTCTGTACTTGACATTTCATTCTTGGAAAATATCGACAATCTCTCACTATTCAAAGCCAGTTCTGTTCTTCTATCTGACAACTGTTGTCCTTGTTGGGGCAGACTCTTAAAGATAAATATGATGCAAATGTGAAAGTGTAAAGTTGTGTATCTTCTATTATCTCCATGTTAAAGCCACAAAACGCTCTTCAGTGAAGTCAGCCATTAAAAATGACAGGTAATTGCTATCCAATGCCTTCTTTATAGCCTATTCCTGCAATGACACCAGCTGCCTACACTACTACTGTACCAGCCGCTATCACGTTATTTGCAGCTAAAGCTCAGCTCTGTATCATTTTGGCTTCATTTTCTTGACAGTGCATCATAAACCATGCAGCCTGCAGGGTAACTGTCGGCTGCCCTATTATCTTCTAGCTCGAAGAATCTTTGAAATGTTTGTAACAGCAATGAATGTTATGGATCAGGTACAAGGCCATTACTCTATCCATCTGTCAGGTCTGTGAAGCAATGCCACCAAAAGAGATCCTAAACTCTGTCATGTAATCAGTAAAGTACTTGAATCTTTGAGCCAATTCATGGTTCGTACTGCCAGCTTTTGGCATCTAAGTTGCTTCTCTAAACAGCAATTTTAAAAAACCTTGTCTTTGGGATGTCCTAGTAAAAGGCTTAGATGAGCTGTACTATGTTATATTTTATATATAATTATTATTATATTATTATTATTTTATTTTATTATTTTCAACTGTATTGTTAATTATTTATTACTATTAATTCTTTATCATTATATATATTTATTTTAAAAACATATATTTGCTCACTCATATCAGACACCTGAACATCCCTAGGGAGAGAAAACCATACAATGAACATGATTTTGGTATCCTTGGAGAGGTGAAGGAGGTGAGGGAAAAGTTTAGGCCACAGTAGTCTGTATCTAATACAGCTTGTATAAAATTTTTTTGCAGTAGCATTTATTGTTTTCCTACTAGTTTTGTGGAACTACCATATGCAATATTCTCCAGACAGAACAATAAGGGTGCTAAGGCTGTAGCTCTGTGGGGCGTGGGGACTATGTGGGCAGTGCCGAGGCAGGGCGAGTCAAAGGCATTGATAAGGCACAAGGAATGCTGAGAGATTCTCTGGCTATTCAATGCCATTTCTTGACACAAGAGTTCAAACTGTGCTTGCGTTATACCTAAAGTGAAATTTTCATGGTGTTCCTGCAATCCTTGTGCATGTCACTTCAGCAAAAGAGTCTATATAATTGCCTCAGACCAGCTGGTCTATGCCTCAGCACAAGTGACAAGCCTAAACAGGAGTTTTCATGACCTCTGTCAACTCATGTGGTCGAACACATAAAGTAAAACTTCCAGATTTAAATTCACCCAAATAATTGAATGTTCAGCCCTGGGTTGCAGAGAACAACTCTGTTACCAGTAATTTCAGTCCCCCAAGTTAGACAATTGGAACAATGAGATGGATTTGAAGTGCTTACGTAGCTGTTAATCTTTGAATTCAAAAAAATCCTAAATATTTCTTTGTTATAAACAATTTAAAAGTTAAAAAAAATAGAGCTGAGAAACAATATATTTATTCCTTTCCGGGATGTGACTTCTCAAAGTCCATGATGTATTGAAAAACTGAAAAAATATGTCTATAATTTTTTGTTGCTTCCTTATTAAATCATATTCACATGTATCCACATAATTAAGATTTCACAAGATGCTTCATGACAACCTTAATCTAGCATATTTGTGCTGAGTCTCATTTTAAATCTCCAGAAGACAAAAATTGCGCATTATCATAGGAAGTTTTAGAAAAGGCCTGCTTTCCACATCTTCAGAAAGGAAACACAACTTCTGAATTAATCAAGGCATTTAAATATTTGTATATTTAGAGATGAAATTTAATTAATATTCTCACTTGATTATGCACAGCTGGAGATAGCTGTTTGAAGGATGTATCTCTGACTCAGAGTTTATTACAATAAACTTATAACAGTAGCGCACAGCAGAGAGAAATGTGATGTCTACAATGCAACTTTCACGCCTTTATGAACTTAGAGTTTCAGAGTTTATTCATGGTGGCCTTACAAGTACCCTTTACATGTAGCCTGCCTCAATAAGTTCTTTTGGACATGAAGTGTATTTTGAATCATTTTCTTTATTTTAATCAGTTGCCATTAGGACCATAGCCCAAGCCTAAGGGCTGACTTAGAGGCAAATCTATCGTGAACATTGTACAAGTGGTATTCACATGTGAAGTGGAGGATTCAGTGTTTGGGTCGTATAGTCCTATTAATTTCTGCTATAGCCTACCAATTGCAAACGTTTTCATTTAGCTTCATTTAATGGTACAGTGGTATAAACAATTCCAACAGGTTACTTTCTTCAGCAACCATCCTCTACATTTATAAGTAGAAAAAACTCACCCCTTGATTGATTTCACTGGAATGACTAAGTTTGTGCTGGTAAAAAATTTATTTAATTGGATTTAAGATTTAAGATTACTCACTGTGAACTTTCCCAATAAATCAGCACTGTGAATAAAGAAAAGACCACAGGAAATGGTGGTACTACTCCTGCACTGCTCTTTTACTTACATCAGTGGTCTTTAGAGAAAGAATTTTTTAAATTGAACACAATTTGGTAATAGAATAATTCTACTCAAAAAGAATAATAAATGTGAAGAATTATTTTTAGTCTTTCTCTATATTTCTGCCTAAATAGTGCTTATTTCTGGCCAGACTGTTGTATTTCGCTTAATAAAGAAAAGTTTATAACCGTTTATAAAATACTACAGTAATGTAGTTCTGCAATACATATGAAGTATGCAATAGTAATTTCTAAAAGAAAAATGTTGTTGAACAAATTAGAAAGCTCTTGGAAAAATCTTAAACAGTTTAAATAGAAAATTTCGATGTGTAGCCAGGTGACACTCCTACAAGACACAGAAATTCTCTATTTTCAGAATAATGGTGTGGACAGTAATGCATCAAAATCAAAGTATCTAAATGAAGCATTACACTGTGGACTCACTTAACCCACAAAGGAGAACATTCTTAATAAAAGAAAAATTTTGTTAATAAAAACTGTAAGTCTTACAGAAAAGACGCTCGTGGAAAATAAGGCACAAGACATTGTAAGGATCTTTTTCGTTACTTCTTACCCCCTTGTTCTTTTTCTACAAGCAAAATACTGATGTAGAATAACAGTAGCTTGGGATCAACACCCAGAAAAATTAATCCTATTCCTGCAAAAACTGTATTTTCCACCAAAAGACTGAATGTGATCAGAGCAAGTATAAGCGAAAGAAGTCCTATGTAATTCCTAGTTTACAAATTAATTATAGAAGTTATACAAACGTGAAAAAAATACATCCAGGACCTATTTCCACATTCATAAAAAATTGAGTGACCCTCTTTACACATGTCTTATAGAAAGTGATACAAAATAATGCTTAAATTGTTAAAAATCAACATATTTACATGCACTGAATAGAAATATTACTAAGATGTATTAAATTGTTCTCAATTAAATAACCTTTGTGTAGTATCAACAAGTCAAAGTTGCCTTTACTTATTATCACATCTCGCTCCTGGTTGGTAGGTCTCATTTCATTCCGAAAGGAACTTTTAATTTACCCTGACATACAAGAATTCTGGCTTCTAAATGTAAACACACTGGTTGTGTATCCATTTCTTTCTCTGACTTTTTGTACTCCAGATTTCTGTACTACGTTTCTGTATAACATAGTCTTTTCTGGAATCTGAGATTTGGTTTTCTATTGTTTTTTATTTTTAAATATTGCAGCTCTGACATCCAATAGTTACTAATATTTGGGGGAACAATTCCTTTCATGTCCCTTCCCATTTTCTAACAAACAAGGAACTCCACACTCTCTGTCATCGCTATGTAATTCAGTGGAAACTGAATTTCCACTTAAACATGTTTTTTGCCAATGAGTCAAAAGATTCCATTGAAACGCAAAATAGTAAAAGATTTCATTGAAAACCATTTCAAAGGCTACTTTAAATAGATAAAAAATTAATGTTAGGAAAAATGTGTTTGGGCCAGCAGGTCCAAAGAATAGATTCAGATAACAACATCAGTAAGATTCTTGTTCTCTGAAGCACCACCTGGTGTGTAAGCCTCACCATCATTTCCAAGTGAAAAGTGCTACATGAGACATCTGGCGTGAAAGCATGTAAAAATTTAAGATTGACAAAGGGTCCTGAGTCTGGGACATTGGCAGTACTTTAACCACTCTTGATTACAGTGTAGTGAAGAGATTGTTCAGGGGGCTGTTAACTTTTGGTGCCTCTGAACATGCTAGTTTTTAATGTAGACATAGACAAATGTTCTGTGCCATTATGGGGCCTTGCTCAATCTGTTTCAATTTCCCTTCAAAGATTGAATTTTGTCAGAATTGAGCCTGACATATTTTCTTTGCCTAATATCTCAAATAGTTTTATCCAACAAAAATTTTATAAATTTGAATTAATTTCCAGTTCTCTATACAGAACTGTCCACAGCTCTCGGCACATCTGTTGCTACATGTTTTTAAGGTTTGCTTGCATTTTACTTGTGGGTCAAAAATTCATGGAAAACGTGTTGTGCATAACCTACACAAAATCAAATCTCCCAACAGTTATATTGCGCAGAAATTCAAAAGTGGAGTAGAAAAGAATATTGTTTGTACAGAGATATTTTCTTGAGTGTTTATTCTGCATTCCTTAGCCTTCGTGCTTGGACTGTTAGCCTTTATTTCCAGGTGGTGAGTATTAAATTTGTGTTCCTTATGGACCATAGAAATTGAATGAGGCAGAAAAGTTAGCTTAACCACACCTCTTAAAATTGTACTTGCCCATTACGCACTTTTTAATATGTAATGGTGGAGTGGTGAGGTGAGAGATAATTAACAGACTAGCAAATGTGATCCTTTGCTATAGTTATATAATATAGCTCTGTCTGTAGGAGCAACATTTTTTCAAACCTTTTTTGCTGGATATAGGTAGGAAGGAGAGAATAATGCAAATAAGATCCACTGTGTATTGTAACTAGATCAGACATTTGTGTTTCATTTAGAAATAATAAAAGAAAAATAGTAAAATAAATATTTAACTATTTATTTGAAGGGTTTTATAGGGTTGCTTGGGTTTGTTTTTTTGTTTTGGTTTTTTTTTGTTTTGTTTTTGTTTGTTTCTCTTTATTTGGATGGTAAATTATTTTCAATAATGTACCTCATTCAAGGAATTTGCTGACAATTTAAAAATATATCTGATCTATTCTTAAAATAGGCATTTTTTTTCTCTTTTCCACAAAAAAACTTGTAATCAAGATGAATTTAAATCTCAAATTCCAGGTAGGTGAAAACAAAGTCATGTTTGTGGCAGTCCTTCTTGTAAAGGTTTTGGATCAAGTTCTATCATGTTAATATCTCACCAGATTGCATAAAAATAATCACATAGTTTGCTTGACTAATCCAGTTTTAATTTAACTTTCAAATTCTAACTGTGAAAAATACCTAATGTTTCCACCATGCACAAGGCTACAAGGATTTTAAAGTCACAAATGATTGTCCATAGACTCTGGAAATTCTGAAGACAGAAAGAAATAATTTCTATATTAGCAACTGTGATATTTGTAATATATCTATTCACAATTACTATTCTGGTAAGGAATTATTCCATTAGTCTGAATGTCAAATTTGTTTGGCTATGAAATTTATGAATAAAGATTCAGACTGTGTTGGAAGGGAAAGAAAAAACACATGCAAAAACAATTTTCTATGCTTTTGTAGTGGATTTCAATTGCTGATATTTTTGGGTTAGTTTTTTTGGAAAACACATTTTTTCTCTAACAACTTATTTCATTTGTTTGGCATAAGGGCCTGAAGTATTGTCAAAGAGTCATGAGATGTTTAAACAAGACCAGCCGATAACACCTGAAGTATTTTCTCTATACGAATAAGCCTGAGTGAGATTTAGTGGTTTTTGGTGTTTTTTTCAGGTGAAAGAAATAGAGGTTTTAGACAGAGATTTATGTGTTTTCTCTGAGAGACTAAATTCGATGGCGTCAGTGAATGGTGTGTCAAGTCTCGTCACAGGAATAAAGTAAGTAATCTTATTTAGGTGCAAATATTTTAAAGTTTAAATGAACTAACATCAAAAAAGATCTCTCATTGTTACCTACTTAGTATGTCCTCCCAATGTACAGTCATAAGAAAAATACTTTGAACTCATGAGTGGCCTCACGCCCTGTCCTGTCAACCATCCACCTTCTTCACAGTTTTGAATCTCCACTTCCAGAACTAGCTCCTTTTCTTAATCCTGATCAGGAATCTTGCTGCTGTCCCTGTGTTCGCCTCGCATGAAACATGTTTAATTATTTGTTCTGTCTAGTAATATAAGGGATGAAGAATATTTTAGTCATTGTCATCTGTGTCCGTTGCTGTTACCACTTTCCCAGTCCCTCTGTAATCATAAAGTCTAGGATGATTCCATATTTTCATCCAATAGATATTAAATCAATTGGACTAATTTAATAATTCTTAGTCCATACAAAAAAAACACACTTGAAAAAGTTGTATTCATAGTTGTTATCTTGTTTATATTGCCACGTCAAAATCAGTGTCGCTCCCTTGGTGAACACAATTATACTCGTTTTGATTCATAAATTTTTTATTCCTGTGTCCAAATGCAGGGGATTTACTCTAATACAGGCAAAGATTATTAAGTCAGGATTTTAACAAAAACCCTAGAAAATATAAACATTAAGAATATTAGTTGACAGGTCTTCTCATAAACCCACGCTGGGTTGACATACTACCTTCTTCAATATCTCATAATTGTCCTTCTTTCATGCTAGGTTATTCATTCGTTTTCCTCAGGAAAAGTATGAGGCTTGAATAGGTCACAGGGATGTTTAAATAAAAGGTTTATACATCTCAATCTTAGCACAATGTTCGGCTTTCTTAATAATTCTTCTTTTTTCTTGATTTCTAAAGACTCTAACAAAAACTGAATGCAAGTTTAAATACTTTTCTATTAAAATTATTGTTGGTATGGTTCACATCAATCCATTATTCTTGAAAGGAAAATTTATTCCTTGCCACATGATAAGAATACAATATTTAGGTTTTTTCCAGCCAACATAAACCAGAAACATTTATTAGATTTCTCTAAATTATAAGGAATCTAATCAGC
>CM019236.1:65542050-65566003 GCA_009741485.1 Malurus cyaneus samueli
AATTGCAAAAAAGAAGTTAAAATCCAAGTCCCAGCCATCTTCAATGGAAGGAAGTGTTTGACACTGGTTTGCTATTCTTTTTGAACGCTGAAAATTACCCGCTAAAATAGTATTTTGAGGTAAAAGTCTCTTGACTTTGGAAGTGCTCTGACCAAACACAAATTTAAGTTCATATTTGGATTTGCAAATCAGGACAACCAGGCATATCACACGCTTTTACAGATGTTTTAACCTTGTTAAGTGGAAACAAAAGGGATTTTCTGATAACTAAATATACACTTGAATTGGGTCACACAGAAAATGCTTTAATACATCTCCAGCACTTAAAACTAAGTTAATAAGAGATATGTGCTAAACACTAGCAATAGCAGCTGTGTACACAGGACCCAGGCTAGTTGGATCCTGATGGCCAAGAATGAGATTTCTGACACTTTCCTGTTACACAGCTGCATTAGATACCTTAGGTTTTTTCACACTTACTCAAAATTTCAGCATGAAGTTCCTCTTCTGAAAAACAACCTTTTAAGAAAACAGCAACAAAATTGCATTTTTTTTTTCTTTTTAAGGAAAAGCATGGGGGAGAAGCAAGAAAATTGATTTTCTTCAGTTTTCTGATAATTGTTACTTTTCTGCCTAACATAAGAAGGAAAAGAAACATTATGAGAAAAGAAAATATTATTCTGAAAAACAACTTCACAGTTTTGTTTTCCTGCAAAATACTCTGATCCCAGATCATGATTGAAATACATTCTTCTTACACCTAGTATGGTTAAGGTCTGGTTCATGACTATTCCTCCCCCACTGTTTATGCAAAAATTGTTGTTTAGTTTAATACATATATTTTTCTCCTTTTCCAAATACTTAAATATTTTTTTTTTTTATCAGACCGAAATGATCTTTCCTATTTCCTGTACCTGAAATCTAGATATTCATGTGTCCTGTTGGTATTTTGTTGAATAACTTCCGGAGAGTGCACCTATAGGTCTTTACTTGAAAGTCTCATTTGCCGGGGGAAACATTTCTTCTTGCCTCCTTTTGAAATGTAGTTCCACATTTCCTTTGTTTTCAATATTAATTTATTTGCTTGTTGTATCTTGGCACTGGATATTACACTATCAGTAATTAATATTGATAATGGAACCGCTTTTAATATGATGCAGTTTTAAAATTATAAAAATGCACTGTGAAGCTAAAGCCACTGTAAATCATTGAGACCCAGACTCTTAAGACAACTGGAGGCATCTTGGCATTCAAGCATAACTATTTAATTACAGATAATGATAGTTTTTAATGGAGCTAATTACACCAGTACAAACCTTATCTAGGTGAAGTATGACAGATTGGAAGGTATCTCATTGCTAATATCTTCTGACATATAACAACAAGCTATTCTACTCATGGCCTATATTTTTGGGAATAGTGGGGTCTCACAAATCAGCCAAGAGGTTTTGAAAACTCTACCTGGAAGTTTTAATCACTCTTGGTAATATGAATTAGTAATTCAGAAAAAAATTAATAGTCATGAAAACGTTGCAGTATTCTATGATGTCCTGCAATGAGAATTACCATTTTTGTATTATCCTTTCTAATCTGATGTTAATTGCAGCAGTCCAGCACGTTTGAGTCAATCAAAATTCCACAGCTTTAAAATGTAAATTTAATATGTAAATATAGATTAAGCCATGCACAGTTTGAAAACAGATTGTTTCAGCATTTTGTTGATATTCTGTGAAGTAAAGGTAAGGGGACATTAAGTGTTATCACAGTAGCAGGAGCAGAAATTATAATTCTGTGGTACCTTAAAGCATGAATTAAAAAAAAAAATACTTAAATCAATTACATCCCCATTATAGAAAGCTGGAATGGGTTCAAGTCTTTAAAAGTTCTGCCACCCCAAGAGTAGCACCTACAAGAGAGTTTGACCTCTGAGAGGCTGCAGATACAAAGGGCAAATATTCTGAGATGATGGAAAATCCTGCAAATAACAACAAAGGAAATACAATCTTGACTACTCTGTGGGTGCTGACAGAAAGCAAAACTCCCTGAATTATAACAGCGATAATTTGTTAATGTTAATTATTTATATGGAGATGATGACCAAGTCCCTAAAAATCTTTCTATTATGAGTCCTCAGTATAAATCTCTCTGATATCCTGTAATGCTACTTCATCTCTGCTGCCAGCTGTGCTGGGACACATAAAGCCCCTCATTAGTTCACGCCTCGGTTTACAGATTGCTTTAACAAAGGGATCTAGTGTGTGTTAATGACTCTCAGAATTAAGATATAACTGTGGCAAAGCAAAAAATACCTTTGTCATATTAAAATGAGCAGTGCAGAGCTGCTTTGCATTTGCTTGTCTCCACGCACATTTTAGTTCAGGCAAAAAACAGGGGATACACTCTGGAAAAACACGTAATGAGGTGAGATGGAAAATTTTACCTTATTCCAGATATGAATTCAATTCATCCTTTCCTGCATGTGAGACAATATACAAAAAAAAACCACTGCTGACATGTTTTAACTTCACTGACACTGAATATATATTCTCTTTAGCTGGGGCTTTCAGTTTTCATCTGAAATATTGTATATATGATTACTGGAGATGGTCATTAAATCAGTTTTTAACTTTGGCTTTTCAGCTGACATTCATTGAACACCACTGATCAAAAATCTTTTGATAATTTTGTCAGTTAATTCACATCTAAAAAAAAAAAAGTCAGATGTAAGGTTGTCACCTTTTGTGTTAGTGTTCAGAGCTTCTGGAGGACAGTGGTGGTGGGGCTGAGTGTTCTGCAGATTTTAGAGGCAAAAGGACAGTCTAAGGGGTCTAAAATTTTGAAAAAGAATACTGGTCTTGTAGTTAAAAATGGGAGAACTGGAGTTCACTTGTCATAAGGAGGTACTTTGGTTCAAAACTATTCCCTAGAGCCATGCTTTGCAATTGAGCATAAGTCAGAACAATGTGTCAAGACTTGGAGCACAGCTCTTCAATGTCTAACAAAACTATTAGAGAAAGAGCTAAAAAAAATCTGGTTGTCAGCATAATTTGAGTTTAAAATGATTTTAAAGGAATGTTTGATTCCTAATTAACCTATTCCGTGCATTACAACATACATTTATATCCAGTAGTTAAGAAACGCAGGGTAATCCTTTCATGTAGCGTACCTTGAATGGTATGTAACTGTCAATAGCGAACAACAAGAATTGCTAAATTAGCTATGACCTTTAACATGCAGAGGTCACATTAGAGAAAGTGTTATAGAAAAGAAATATCAAAAAAATCAGCAATACTTCATTAAAAGCAATCCTTTCTCTAACACTAGCCCTATTGAAATCTGTTTCACTTCTGCCTGCAATGTGAAAGATCAAGGTTTGCTGTGAAGCTTATGTACCTCATTTTTACAGTGTCTGTTTTAGTAGTGTCTAAGTGGCTTATTTTGCTGAATACATATTTTTTTTGTTTTGCACATGGTTTGTTGTGGTTCAATGATTTATGCCACATACCAATGTCATACAAAAGGTTTTTCATCAGGAATGGTGTTCTCTTCAATGGTCCACCCTGTCCACCCTGGCACACAAACCACTCTCCATGCTGGCAACACTGTCCACAGCTCTTAAGGAAAAGTATCACAGTGTTTGATAGTGAAAAAAAGAAGATGAATATGGTAAGTCACAGCATGAATGTCAATTACCGCATCATCGTTAATATTAGTGAATGGTTTATATATTTCTGCTGCAGGAAGCTATAAGAGCAAAGGGAAATATACCTTGAGTCCTATCATCTCAGAGCTGGGAAACATTATTGAGGTCAAGGGCTGAATGTCACTGCCCGTGATTCTCACAGCGGTATTGCCCTGACTCTGAGGTTCTACCAATTATAGGCATTTTCAGGACCTCTCTGAACTTTTCCAACTAGACTCTTTGCAAGGAGACTTAACTGTGAGAGAGAGTCTGAACCAGTATAAATTGAGACAGTGGCACTGAATTAAGTAGAGTTGAGTACAAATGAAATGCCTTAGAAGTGCTGGTTCTGACAATTCCAGGTACTGTCAAATTTTAAAGGGCATTAGCATTCACACCCCAGATATAAGCAAGAATTGCCACTAAGACTTTTCTTAATAGCATGATTAAATTGATTTATAAGTTAAATTAAAATTTAAAAAAAATTCAGATCTCATATAAAATATACTACTGTCACAGAAAACAAATGTACACACATCAGAGATGAACCACATTAATTTTCAGATCTTATAATATATGATCTTGAAAGAGGAAATAATTTTGGGAGAAGAAAGATTTGCCTGTCACCCTTTCAAAAGCAAAATGCGAATTAGTACATTTTAAAAGAACAAGTTGCGAATATTTTCATTGTAAGAGTGGAAATCAAGATGAGAATAAATATTTAGCAAAAAATATTGCCCTCTACACTGTAATTGTTTATGAGAATTGAAGATTAGGTAGTGATAAATAAACCAAAGACTGTGGCTTTGTTCCCAAGAATAGCAATAAGGTAGGAAAAGGCAGGGTGAATAGGAAAAGAGCCAGCAATCATATCATACACCAACCACAATGATGTTACTTCATGAATCCATAAATTTGCAAGTGAAAATTGTACAGCTTTTTCTTGAATTTCACAGCTGTGCATTTGCAGCTTAAAAATATGTAACTTTTTTTTTTTTCAAATTGTGCACAAGTGTTTGTGGCTGTCAGCTAGATGTTCAGTTACTGCAGGGAAAAAAAACAAACAGGAAAGCATAGGAAAGCACAGGTCAAGAGAGCCTCATCTGGTTGCTGAGCTGAAGATGACAGCCTAGCTGATGAAGCTATCTGTAATAGAATAATAATGGAACAATAGTATTTTGAGTGCTAAGTGGTGCAAACTGAGCAAAGCAGCTCAGGACAAACTTTTTGGCAAACGCTAACATGCTTTTCTCAATGATCAGAATTCTTCACTGATAAAATGTGAAATCCTCTGCATTATAAGAGAATTAACTATTTTCTTAACTGAAAAAATTAAAAGTCCCTAAGGATTTCTTTTAAAACTCAACTATCCTTTGTCTGTACTAAAACCCCTCCTGAAAACAAAGGAACAAAACCAACCAGCCAAAAAAAATTACCAGAAATAGAGACCTCACCATTTCAGAATGAGATAAAAACCAGATACTACATCTGTGATAGGGGATGCCTTTGTACCTCTTTGAACAAAAGTAAAACTCTTTATTATATGTTCACAGACAATTTTTTCTACTTTCACTTTGCCTGAATCATTAATGAAATTAAGCATGACAGCATGGGACAGCAGTGTTTGAAAGACTGGTATTTACAGGAAAGAGATCTGGCCTTCTCCCTTTAAACTGGTAGCTTCTCATTTCTGTTTGTGAAGTTAAAATCTGTTTGAGTCACAGCTTTTAAAAGGTCTCGGCAGTGTTAGTGGTTTATGAAGACAAAGAATACTCAGGATTTTATGTAATAATTTTAGAGCTTTGAAATATACAGACAAAAATCATAGAATATGTATGTACAGGATGGTCCTAAAAATTCACATTCATTAAAGAAAGTGCATTGCACCCTCAGCTACTGTATTAAGTATTGTGAGAGCAAATTGTTCAGCTGAAGTCCTGAGATCTGACAAACCTGGCTTGGTGCCAGAGCAGAAGAAGATGGTGGAAGAAAGAGGATTTAAGGTAGTGTCCTTATCAGCCAAATGTTGGACATATCAATTGGTGTGTGTTTGAGTTTAGGTTGTGTCTGGTATGTGCCTGTGGACTTGAAAATATTTATATACCATTTCTGGAAATGAGGAATTATTTACTAACAGGTCAAGCCTCCAGAAAGAAAAAGTATTAATGTATTTCAACAGCTCTAATATTTTTGTCAGACATATATCAGATACATACATAATCATACTCTGCCTACAGACATAAAGAATCATAGGCCTGTTGAAAATCCTTCAGTCCAAGGATGATTGAAAGCCTTCTAAAATCACACAAACATAACCTCCTGTCTAAATTGCTATTTAGGTATAAGTATGCTTTAAATGCTTTCTTTAAGGCATCAAGAAAAAGCCTGTATTTCTTACTTTCACACAGGGTGTAATAAAACCAAAATGATAAAATCATTAAAATTTGGGCAATAAAAACATTCAAAGACACCTACAGTTCATTTTCTTTTCTGACAAGGCCAAATATTTTATTTGGTATTTATTCAAATCCAAGACTACTTGTCTCGCAGCAGGCTTATCATGCTTTTGATTGACCTTCCAACCTGAACAACATAAAGGATCTTTAGATCTTGGTGCAAATTTTACAGCTACCAGCACTGATGCAATGCCTTGCTACACACCAATTACTTAGAAACAATCATTAAGGATAGATAGAAAAAGGAAGTCTAAAATCAAGTATTTCCACAATAGGTATGAATAATTTTTTAAATTAGTTCCTAACTGCCAGCCACATTTAGCCAGAGTTTCCAAATGTTGACAGTATCTCTAGGAGAAAACCTCATAATTTTGGAATGTTACACCACTAACCGGAAGCTCAAACAAATTGCAATGGAAAATTGCATGAAAAATGATGAAGATCAATGTACCAAGGTCTAGTAGGCCTTAAAAAAACCATGACACAAGCAAACTTCTGGCCAACTGGGCCATGTTGTAAAGGAATTAAGTAGAAAAATAAAATTTAAATAATAGAAGATAAAGTTGAATACCTAAATGGTGCAAAACTAAAGACAAAATTTATGAGACTTTGTATCTAATATTAATCACATATTTAAATATATCATATTCCCTTTTCCAATCAGTCTCATATTTGACCAAATCTATAACCTAAGTAACTAATAGATGCTTCCCATATTAATTAAAACAAAATGGACCTGCTTCACATCATAGCAGTATGTCATCATTCCCAGCTGCTATAACCCAGCTTTAGATCCATGCAAAGCCATTTTTGTAGGTTTATAGCTTATCTGGCACAAGACTACATTTCGTACTGAAATGCAAAATGTGTCACAGTGTTTGTTTTTTTACATTTTTCCCTTGATTGAAAAATCAAATCTCTATGTAAGGATCCCCTGTCTACAATATATCCTGTAACAGATCTGCAGCAAACTGAAGAATGTTTTTACAGAAATCTGAGCTTAACACTGGTGAAACATTTTCTGTACTTGAATTTCATTCTTGAAAATAGACAATCTCTCACTATTCAAAGCCAGTTCTGTTCTTTCTCAGTCTGACAACTGTTGTCCTTGTTGGGGCAGTACTCTTAAGATAAATTATGAATGCAATGTGAAAGCTGTAAAATTTGTTGTATCTTCTATTATCTCCATGTTAAAGGCCACAAAAGCTCTTCAGTGAAGTCAGCCATTAAGAAATGACAGGTATTGCTATCAGCCTTCTTTATAGCCTATTACCTGCAATGACAGCAGCTGCTACACTACTACTGTACAGCCTATCACGTTATTTGCAGCTAAAGCCAGCTACTGTATCATTTTGGCTCATTTTCTTGACAGTGCCATCATAAATCCATGCAGCTGCAGGGTAACTGTCGGCTGCCTCTATTATCTTCATAGCTCGAATGAATCTTGAAATGTGTGTAACAGGCAATGACTGTTATGGATCAGGTACAAGGGCCATTCTCTATCCATTCTGTCAGGTCTGTGAAGCAATGCCTACCACAAAGAGAGTTCCTAAACTACTGTCATGTAATCAAGTAAAGTACCTGAACTTTGAGAAATTTCATGGTTCTTACTGAAGCTTTTGCATCTCAAGTTGCTTCTCTAAACAGCAATTTTAAAAACCTTGTCTTTGGATGTCCTAGTAAAAGGCTTAGATAGCTGTACTATTATATTATTATTATATTCATTATTAATTTATTATTATTATTTTATTATTATTATTTATTATTATTATTTCTACTTTATTGTTAATTATTTTTATTACTATTATTCTATCATTTATATATTTTATTTTAAAAACATATATTGCTCACTCATTCAGAGACACCTGAACATCCCTAGGGAATAAAACCATAATGAACATTGATTTGTATCCTTGGAGAGGTTGAAGGAGAGTGAGGGAAAAGCTTTTCAGCCACAGTAGTCTGTATCTAATACACTTGTATAAAATTTTTTAGCAGTACATTTATTGTCTTTCTACTAGTTTGTGGATACTACCACTATGCACAATTCTCCAGACAGAACAATAAGGTGCTAAGCTGTAGCTCTGTGGGGCGTGGGGACTATGTGGGCAGTGCGAGGCAGGGCGAGGTCAAAGGCATTGATAAGGCCACAAGGAATGCTGAGAGATCCTGGCTATTCATGCCAACTTTTCTTGACACAAGAGTTCAAACTGTGCTTGCGTTATACCTAAAAGTGAATTTTATGGTGTTCCTGCAATCCTTGTGCATGTCACTCCAGCAAGAGAGTCTAATAAATTGGCCCAGACTCAGCTGGTCTAGCCTCAAGCTACAAGTGAAAAGCCTAAAACAGGAGTTTTATTGACCTCTGTCACTCATGTGGTCAACACATAAAAGTAAAACCTTCCAGATTTAATTCACCCAAATATTGAATGTTTCAGCCCTTGGGTTGCAGAGACAAGACTCTTACCAGTTAATTTCAGTCCCCCAATTAGAAAATTGGAACTAACTGAGATGGATTTGAAGTGCTACGTATGCTGTTAATCTTTGATTCAAAAAAATCCTAAATATTTGCCTTTGTTATAAAAATTTAAAAGTTAAAAAAAATAGAGCTGAAACAATATATTTTTATTCCCTTTCCTGGATGACTTTTCTCAAGTCCCAATATGTATTGAAAATACTGAAAAAATATGTCTATAATTTTTGTTGTTCCTTCATAAATCATATTCACATGTATCCCACATAATTAAGATTTCACAAAAGATAGCTTTCATGATCAACCTTATCTAGCATATTTGTGCTGAGTCTCAGTTTAAATTCCAGTGAAGACAAAAATTGCGCATTATCATAGGAGTTTTAGAAAAGGCCTGCTTTTCCATCTTCAGAAAGGAAAACCAACTTCTGATTAATCAAGGCATTTAAATATTTGTACTATTTAGAGATGAAATTATTGTAATTATTCTCACTTGGATTATGCACATGCTTGGAGATAGCTGTTTGAAGATGTATCTCTGACTCAGAGTTTATTACAATAACTTATACAGTAGTGCACAGCAAGAGAGAAATGTGATGTCTACAATGCAACTTTCACTGCCTCTATGAAACTTAGAGTTTCAGAAAGTTTATTTCAATGTGGCCTTAAAGTACCCTTTAACATGTAGCCTGCCTCAGATAAGTTCTTTTGGACATGAAGTGTATTTTGATGCATTTTCTTTATTTTAAATCAGTATGCCATAGGCCATAGCCAAGCCTAAGGGCTGACTTAGAGGCAAATCTATCTGAAATTGTACAAGTGGTATTCACATTGTGAAGTGGAGGGCTTCAGTGTTTGGGTCTAGAGGTCTATTACATTTCTGCTTTATAGCCTACCAATTGCAACGTTTCATTTTAGCTTTCATTTAAGGTACAGTGGTATAAACAAATTCCAACAGGTTTACCTTTCCAGCAACACATCCTCCTACATTTATTAAAGTAGAAAAAACTCACACTTGATTGATTTCACTGGAATTGACTAAGTTTGTGACTGGTCCAAAAAAAAAATTTATTTAATTGGATTTAAGATTTAAGATTATAACTCACTTGAACTTTCCCCAAATTTAAATCAGCACTGTGAATAAAGAAAAGACCACAGGAAATGGTGGTACTCACTTCCTGCCACTGCTCTTTTACTTACATCAGTGGTCTTTTAGAAGAAGAATTTTTAAATTGAACACAATTTGGTAATAGAATAATTTACTATTCAAAAAGAATAATAAATGTGAAGAATTATTTAGTCTTTCTCTATATTTTTCTGCTTAAATAGTGCTTTATTTCTGGCCAGACTGTTGTAATTTCGCTTTAATTAAAGAAAAGTTATACTCGTTTATAAAATACTACAGTAATGTAGTTCTTGCAATACATATTGAAGTATCAATAGTATTCTAACAAGAATAAATGTTGTTGTAACAAATTTTAGAAAAGCTCTTGGAAAAATCTTAAACAGTTTAAATAGAACAATTTCAGATTGTGTAGCCAGGTGACACTCCTACAAGACACAGAAATTCTCTATTTTCAGAATAATGGTGTGGACAGTAATGCAATGCAAAATTAAAGTATCTAAATGAAAGCATTACACTGATGGACTCCTACTTTAACCCACAAGGAGAACATTCCTTATAAAGAAAAATTTGTTAATAAAAACTGGTAAAGTCTTACAGGAAAAAGACCCTCGTGAAAATAAGGCACATGACATTGTAAGGATCTTTTTCGTTACTTCTACCCCTTGTTCTTTTTCTACAAGCAATAATACTGATGTAGATACAGTAGCTTGGGATCAACACCCAGAAAAATTATCCTCTTCCTGCAAAAACTGTATTTTCCTACACAAGAACTGATTGGTTGATCAGAGCAAGTATAAGGCTGAAAGAAGTCCTATGTAAATTCCTATGTTTACAAAATTGAATANGCAAAAACTGTATTTTCCTACACAAGAACTGATTGGTTGATCAGAGCAAGTATAAGGCTGAAAGAAGTCCTATGTAAATTCCTATGTTTACAAAAGTGAAAAATACATCCCAGGACCTATTTCCACATTCATAAAATAATTGAGTGACCCTTCTTTTTTTACACATGTTTATAGAAATGTGTATACAAAATAATGCATTAAATTTATTAAAAATCACACATATTTTACATGCACTGACTAGAAATATTACTAGAATGTATTTAAATTTGGTTCTCAATTAAATTAACCTTTTGTGTAGGTAATCAACAAGTCAAATTGTCCCTTTACTTATTATCCACTCTCGCTCCTGTTGGTAGGTCTCATTTCATGTCCTGAAAGGAACATTTTAATTTACCTGACATACAAGAATTCTGGCTTCTAATGTAAACACACTGGTTGTGTATCCATTTCTCTGACTTTTTCTGTACTCCAGATTTCTGTACTACAAGTTTCTGTACTACATAGTCTTTTCTGGACTCTGAAGATTTTGGTTTTATTGTTTTTATTTCTTAATATTGCAGCTCTGACATCCAATAGTTACTATATTTGGGGAACAATTCCTTTCAGTCCCTTCCATTTTCTAACCAAGGAACTCCACACTCTCTGGTCATCTGCTATGTAATTCAGTGAAACTGAATTTCCACTTAAACCACAATGAGTAAAAGATTTCATTGAAAACCATTTCAAGGCTACTTTAAAAAATAGATAAAAATTATGTTTTAGGAAAATTGTGTTTGGGCCAGCAGGTCCAAAGAATCAGATTCAGATAACAAACATAGTAAGATTCTTTGTTCTCTGAAGCACAACCTGGTGTGTAAGCCCACACATCCATTTTCCAAGTGAAGAGTGCTACAATGAGTACATCTTGGCGTGAAGCAATGTAAGAAAATTAAGATGACAAAGGGGTCCTGAGGTCCTGGGACATTGGCAGTACTTTTACCACTCTTGATTACAGTGTAGTGAAGAGATCTGTTCAGGGGGCTGTTATTTTGGTGCCTCTGAACATGCTAGTTTTAGATGTAGGACCATAGACAAATGTTCTGTGGCCATTATGGGCTTGCTCAACTGTTTCTATTTCCCTTCAAAGATTTGAATTTGTCAGATTGAGCCCTGACATATTTTCTTTGCCTAATATCTCAAAATAGTTTTTCCACAAAATATTTTATATAATTGGAATTAATTTCCAGTTCTCTATACAGAACTGTCCACAGCTCTCTGGCACACTGTTGCCATAGTTTTTAAGGTTGCTGCATTTTACTTTGTGGTCAAAAATTAATGGAAAACTTTTTGTGCATAAACCACACAAAATCATCTCCCAACAGTTATATTCCAGAAATTCAAAGTGGGAAAGTAGAAAAAGAAATATTGTCTTGTACAGAGAAATTTTCTTGAGTGTTTATTCATGCATATCTTAGCCTTCGTGCTTGGACTGTAGCCTTTAACATTCCAGGTGGTGAATATTAAATTTGTGTTCTTATGACCATAGATAATTGAATGAGGCAGAAAGTAGCTTAACCACACCTCTTAAAATTGTACTTGCCCATTAACGCACTTTTTATATGTCAAATGGTGGAGTGGTGAGGTAGAGATAATTACAGACTAGCAAATGTGATACACTTGCTATATGTTTATATAATAAGCTTCTGTCTGTAGGAGACAACATTTTCAAACCTTTTTGCTGGAATATAGGTAGGAGGGAGAGTAATTAAATGCAAACTAAAGGATCCAGCTGTGGTATTGCTAACTAGAATCAGACATTTGTGTTTCATTTAAGAAATAATTAAAAGAAAATAGTTAAAATAATATTTAATCTATTTATTTGAGGTTTTATAAGGGTTGTTTGGGTTTTGTTTTTTTGTTTTTGGTTTTTTTTTGTTTTGTTTTGTTTTTTTTCTTTATTTGGATGGTAAATTATTTTCAATAATGTCACCCATTCAAAGATTTGCTTACAATTTAAAAAATATATCTGATCCTATTTCTTAAAAATAGGCATTTTTTTTTCTCTTTTCCACAAAAATACTTGTAATCAAGATGAGATTACATCTCAAATTCCAGGTATGGTGAAACAAAAGTCATGTTTGTGGCAGTCTTCTTGTAAGGGTTTTGGATCAAGTTCTATCATTGTTATACTCACTCAGATTGCATAAAAATGATATCACATAGTTTACTTGACTAATCCAGTTTTAATTTGAACTTTCAAACTGTGAATAATACCTGAATTGTTTTCCACATGCACAAGGCTACAAGGGATTTAAAGTCACTAAATGATTGTCCATTAGACTCTGGAAATTCTGAAGACAGAAAGAAAATAAATTTTCTATATTAGCAACTGTGATATTTGTAATCATATCTATTTCACAATTACTATTTCTGGTAAGGAACATTATTTCCAAACTTTTAGTCTGAATGTCAATTTGTTTTGGCTATGAAATTTATGAATAAGATTCAGACTGTTTTGGAAGGGAAAGAAAAAACACATGCAAAAACAATTTTTCCTACTGCTTTTGTAAGTGGATTTCAATTTGCATGATATTTTTGGTTAGTTTCTTTGTTGAGAAAACACCATTTTTTCTCTAACACTTATTTTCATTTTGTTTGGATAAGTGGCTGAAGGTATTGTCATTAAGTAGTCCATGAGATGTTTTAAAACAAGACCAGCCTAGATAAACACCTGGAAGTATTTTCTCTATACGAATTAAGCCCTGAGTGAGATTTAGTGGTTTTTGGTGTTTTTTTCAGGTGAAAGAATAGAGGTTTAGACATGTAGATTTTGTGTTTTCTCTGAGAGACTAAGATTGATGGCTGTCAGTGATGGTGCTGTCAAGTCTCTCACAGGATAAAGTAAGTAAATTATTTAGGTGGCAATATTTTAAGTTTAAATGAACTACATCACAAAAAGATCTCTTCATTGTTACCACTTAGTATGTCCTCCAATGTACAGTCATAAGAAAAATCAGCTTTTGAAACTCATGAGTGGCCTCACAAGCCCTTGTCCTGTCAACCATCCACCCCTTCTTTCACATGTTTTGAATCTCCACTCCCAGAAACTAGCTCCTTTTCTTTAATCCTGATCAGGAATGCTGCTGTCCCTGTGTTCGCCTGCATTGAAACATGTTATATATTTGTTTCTGTCTAGTATATCAAGGGATGAAGAATTATTTTGTCATTGTCATCTGTTGTCTTTGCTGTTTACCACTTTCCCAGTCCCTCTGTCATCAGTAAAGTCTATGATGATTCCATATTTTCATCAATACAATATTAAATCAATTGGACTAATTACTAATATCTTAGTTCCAACAAAATAAAACACACTTGGAAAAAAAGTTGTATTCATAGTTGTTATTTTTTTTATATTGCACAGTAAATCAAGTTGTCGTCTGTGAACCACAATTATACTCTGTGTTTGATTCATAATATTTTATTCCTGTTGTCAAATGCAGGGGATTACTCTGTTACAGGCCCAAAGATTATTAAGTATATTTTAACAAAAAACCCCTAGAAATATGAAACATTATAAGAATATTAGTTTGACAGGATCTACTCTTCATAAACCCACGCTGGTTGACATACTACCTTCTTTCAATATCTCATTAATTTGTCCTTCTTTCATGCTAGGTATTCCATTCTGTTTTCCTCAGGAAAAGTATGAGCTTGAAAGGCACAGGGATGTTTAAATCAAAAGGTTTATCCATCCTCAAATCTTAGCACAATGTTCGGTTTCTTAATATATTCTTCTTTTTTCTTGATTTTCTAAGATCTACAAAACTGAATGCAAGTTAAATACTTTTTCTATTAAAATATATTGTTTGGTATGTGCTTTCACATCATCCATTATTCTTGAAAGGAAAATTTAATTCCTTGCCACATGATAAGAATACACTATTTAGGTTTTCCAGCCAACATAAACCAGAAACATTTATTAGATATTTCTCTAAATTATAAGGAAATCTATCAGCTTCTTCTGGTATAGATTAGTGCTACATATTTGCTTCCTATTTCCTAATCTACTTAAAAACTAATAAATACTTGTTTACTCTAACTTCTGTACTTGTTCTCATTGCCTCTCTCAGCATGTCCCACTTCCCTATTTTCTAACTCGGTTCTAAATATTTTGCAATCAGTGCTTTTCTCACACTTCATGAACAGATTTTTCAACTAATTGAAAAGAATATTTTTCTTCCACTTATGTTGCAAGAATCTTCCCAACAGCTGTATCTACTATTTGATGAAGTTAATTTCTAACAGACTGCAGGTGTATATATTTTCTTCAGAAATTTTCCATGCTCTGTGTTTTGTCCGTAGCTGTGGTTTCATACACAAAGCAGCAGTACTTGTACGTGTCAATATTAGATTTTTGGAAACTTTTGTTAATCAAGTTGTTTGTGCTCAAAAACAACTTGAAAACAAACAGAAAATTCAATTTCTTTTCTATTTTTATTTCATTTGCTTTAGAAAGGAATATTGTGTTTTGAAGTGTCGAGGTATTTTGAAGGAAAAGGCATATCTATCAATACCTGTTTTGTTTTGACAATTATTTTTTTGAATAAAAATATATTTCTTGTAAGGCAGATTTTTCTCACACATTTATTGGAGAGAATTCAAAATGCAGAAATGAGCTGTCTTTTTTTGGGGTGTGTCTTATATCTTCTTTTAGTCCAATGTCCTGATCTGCCAAGTGCTATACATTTGCTGTGATGGATCATAATCATTCAGCTTTATAAACTAGTCTGTTTAATATTATAGTTTACACTGATGCAATGTGTTTGGAGAATTCAAGTCTTTCAGAGTATAAGTTCATAAACATCAAGATTATAAAGGATTATATAAATCATATAAATCATTTGACTAGAATAACTTTAAAACTAATGTTAAAAACTTCATAAACATGAAAGTGATTAAAATAGAATATGAAATGTGTGTAAAGCTATACTTTTCTTACAAGGACGTGCAGTGTTTTTGAGATGAAATAGCAGGGACATATAGCCAAATATTTTAAGTAGCAGGTGCCCAGATATGTACAGGTATCTCCTCACTTTTCGCACTGTATTTTTGATCATTTCAAGACTTTTCAAGCTTTCTACGCTACCCGATTTATCTCAGGATGGACTCAAGATCTTGGTAACTGAAACCTCCATGATATTTATTCTTGCAATATGTCTTTGAATTTAGACATAGGTACAACAGAACCTTCTTTCACAAGGAAAGATGGAGGACTAGTGTGGTAAGCCATTATGAGGGCTAGGCCTGGTAGGGCAGAGAAGATTCGTGAAGGTTCTGGAACATTCTGCACCATTGGCCACCGTTGGCCGACAGCCGGCAGGTGCTGTAACAGTTCCAGTCGGGTCTATCTCGAGCACCTTCGAGGCCGTGAGAAGCAGCAATATAACTCTATGGCAAGGGGAGTCAGCACACGCCTCCTACAATGCAGAACTGCATATAAGGGATTTATAGCGTTAGTAAGAGCTTCTGAACGTAAGTTACAGTTATCCCTGTTACAAAAAAGCGTTACGTTTAACCGCCATCACCATTACGAGCCAAGGGTATAAAAACCCCTGCATCACTCAATAAAGTTGAAGAGATAGCCGTTCAGCCACGTCTATGAAGTTATTTATGTCTCTCCCGTCTCCCCGCAAATGGCTGCTCCGACAGACTAGTAGAATGAAATTTTGAGGAATATTAAGTTGACTTCTTACTTAGTAACACGTTTTTTTCTGTTGTATATTTGAGACTTTCAGGAGCATTCAGAGTAAGGACCTCCAGAAGAACACTGTGGTTTCCAGCTGCAGATTTCTGACTCTTCTGTTTCTGAGCATCACTCTCCATTAAGCTGTCATTAGTAAAAACCCTAAATAAAGTAAAATATTTGCAAACTACGCTGGAAAAAAAAATCTGATTTGCAAGCAGAGAACTCAACAAAAAACAACTTTCATGAAAGTTTCACAATGTGATAAAGGTTGGGAAGGGATGTCCAAATAGTATGGGTAGATGTGTTGGTTTTGCTTGGCCCAGTTTTTGGAAGGAGGGGGTGGGGGGGGGGCGCAAAGATGGCGCCTTTGAGAAGCTTCTGGAGGCTTCCACCATGTCCAGCAGAGCCAATTGCTGTTGGTCTTGAGGATGCTGGACATGCCACTGACCAAACCTGGGCCAATTGAAGATGGTGGTTACACCTCTGTGAAAACATATTTAAGAAGAAATCAAAACGAAGGGAGCTCACAGTAGTTTTGCCAGCGGAGGAAGCTGAGAAATACGTGAGGGAATGCAGACACCAAGATCAGTGCAGGAGCCGGAGGAGCTGCTCCAGGCGCCAGAGCTGGGATTCCTTTGAAGGCCATGGTGACAACCATGGTGGAGCAGGCTGTCCCCCTGAGCCCATGGTGACCATGGTGGAGCAGGCTGTCCCCTGCAACCCATGGGGTCCACAGAGGGTGCAGAGATCCACCCGCAGCCCGTGGAGGAGGGAGGTCCCCACGCTGGAGCAGGCGGACGCCGAGAAGGGGCTGTGTCCAGCAGGAAAGCCATGGAGAGAGAGGCCTTGCTCCCGAGATGGAACAGCCTGGCCTTGGGCCTGCACCCAGGGGACGAGGGAGCCCACGGTGTAATTTTGGGATGACTGTCTGCCCGTGAAGGGACTCACGCTGCAGCAGATGTGTGTGGGCTGCTGCTCGTGAGAGTGGAGCCACGCCGGAGAGGTTCACAGAGAACTGTCTCCCATGGGAGGGACCCCACAGCAATGCAAGGGAAGGACTCCTCTCCCTCAGCAGCCGCAGATCGATCCAGTGATGAACTGACCAACCCCACACTTCTAACTGACCAACCCACACTCTGAACTGACCAACCCCACACCCTGAACTGACCAACCCCACACCCTATTCATCCCCTGTGCTTTGCACTGTTGGTGGGAAGGCAGGAGGAGTGGGAGAAAGATCGGTGTCTTTGAGGGTTGTATTTTATTTCTCATTCTCCTCCTCTGACTTTGTTAGCAATAAATCCACTTCTTAATTTAAGTAGTGCCTGTTTTTCCATTAGGGGTTTCCTCCCTGCTCCTTATCTCAACTCATGAACCCTTTTGTTAGTTTTTTTTTTTTTTCTCTTCGCTTTTTCTACCCAGTGGTGGTGGAGGAGAGCGAATGAACAGGTGTTGTGGGTACCTGGCTTTTGGCCAGCATTCTAAACCACAACAGTAGAAAATGTTGGCATTAATTTGCAGTAGAGATAAATTACTGTTGCTATTTACTCATGAGGCTTGAGGGAACACTCAGAGCCACGATTTCTGGCCCAGACATTTACACATCTCTTTTTCTTCACTAATGGCTATAATATGATCAGTAAAATCCAACTTAGCAAATTAATGAAAATTGAACAAAGATGTCAGAATTGCAAAAGACACAAATTTTCTTCCTATTTTCACAAAATAAATGAAGTCCTTATTTTCATTAATTCTGATGTCTTAAGTTTTACTTAAGAAAGCTCTTTTTCTGTGTATTATCTTCTATGAAATGTAAGGACTCATTTTCTTTCTTTTCTTAAGCTGAAGAAGAAAATCTGTGAAACTTTAATAGCAGCAGTACAGCCTTTCTAACCCATTTGATAGAAAGCAGACCTTCTTGTACACCAAGTCATAAAGCCCACACAATGGACTGATATTGGGAAAGGCAATTGTATTTCCTCTATGAGTTTCCCACCCAACTTCTTTACTTGTAATATTTTTCAGTGTGTTTTACAACAAACTTTTTAAGATTAACTAGATTTCAATTGTTGTGGCAGATAATATAGAAGTTTTGAAAATTTTCAAGGCAGTTGTAAATGAACAAAGCCAAAAGCTGTATTAAAAGAAAAGAGAAACAGCATTTCCATTTTTTTATTTTGATTTTCAAGTTTTGTTCCCTGTAAGACTCTTATTGCTATTAATTCTTGAATTTCTGATTTTTTTTCCCTTAACATAAACTGGATAAGGAGAATGTCCCATTAGTGTTCACTCATAATCTGTTAAATATAAAATATATTTTTTACTATAGTAAATAAAATATGTTTTATACATGCATAACATGTGACAGATTGTTGTGCAACATGCATAAGAACGTGAATAGATCAAGAGAGTAGACTGGACATCTATTATCAAAGCAGTTTACAAATACAAATACAGACAAAAAAAAACACCACATAAATTAAATTCTATTGTAAAGAACTCTTTAATTCCCCCAAAAAAACCAATTCATTTGGCATGGAAAATTATATTATCAAAGACACCTTTTGTATTTAATCTGTATTTAAATTTGAGAATAGAGTATTTTGGCAAAAGTAAGGACAAAGAGAAACCATTTATTACTCTTCTCTGGTCCCCTCTTCTCTTCAGCCCTTCTGCTAAAGGACGTTACACAACACACAGAAAATGAATATTATCACCATCTGTTGGCTGTTTGGTGACGTATACGGAATGAGGAAGCATGTCAGCTTGGAAAACAGGTGCCTGTATTTAAAAAAATAACAAAACCTCAGAGCACTAGCTACGCTAGTGACTAATGTTTTAAGTGGAGAGGCCAGGGTTTGGAGGGATAGTACAAGTTAACTATCCCTCCATCTAGACCAAAACCAGGATATCCAGACTGCTGGATTTGAGGCTCTGGCTGGATGGACAAAGCAGATGGGACATAAGAAACATTACATGAAGTTGAATGTTAACTGTCTATTTCAGACTCTAAAGAGAAACCTTTGAATTAAATGCCCTTTAAATATATGGTCCTTATTAAATACTAATAGAATTAACCCATGAGAATACTGTTTAAAGAAAAAAAGATTTATAATGGTTATTAAATGAACCAAAACCTAGTTCTACAAGTTTAATTTCATTAATTTTTATAAATAAAATTAACTAATCTATGAAACGTCAGCTAGATCTGAAATTCCAACAGGAAGGAATAGAGGAAAAGCAACTTAAAGGCCTAAACCTAAACCTAAAACTTGACCACTCAAGTGCAGCTCATTATATAGTTTGTACTGAAGAAACAATAGAGATTAGAACAATCTGGATTATATTCTTTATAGAAATGTAAAAAAATACTTGAGATTGAAGTACACATTTTGGGTAAAAATAAAATACAAAATAACAGAAAACTAGAGATTTGAAATGGATGAGATCAATTTCAATCTAAACTTTGGTTTTAATTAAACTTAAAGTGCATAAAATTAATGCCATAAAATTAAAATTGCCAGGTATTGTCATACTAAAAAGGACTACAGAAATATATTTTTCCCACAGTGACTTGTAAACTACTTGGTTTGCTTTCAAATATGCAAAATTCACTTAAAAGGCGATGTTACCCCATTCCATTGTTACACCCATCACATTTCTTGCTCCCTAATCCTCTTCTTTGAATTAAAGAGAAGAAGAAAGAAGAAAAAAAAATCTACTGAACACTAATTATTAACCTTACCTCCTACCTACTTTCTCTCTTTATTCTGAGGTTTCTTAAGGGCTATAATGAGCTGTCCCACACAAACAGGCCAAATTAGTGGATAATTACTGCTGGGTTGTGAATGTTCTCACTCCTCCTTTCTTACGGTTTCACAACATTACCAGAATGGTCTGTCACCTCCTGACCATATAGGCACAATTACTACTTTATAACATTAGTGGTGGCAGGCTTATTACCTTGGAGAATATGTAAAAGTAAGGGAGGGTAGGGAGAGTGGGCAGTGAATCAGGTCCAGGAGTTCATTATCACATTGTAACTTGTATAATCTACCTTTCTTTTTATTTTGCGAGACAAGAGCTTTTTAAAGTTAGAAATGGAAAAAAATAAAGTTTTTAGTTTCTTAAAAGTTTAAAAGTTTTAAGTTCTTAATTTTTTTTTTTTAATTGGGTTTTTAGGCAAAACAAAACATAATGACTCTTTGTCCCCTCATTTCCCGGGTGGTGGTGCTAATGCTCGAATTTCCTCTTTTCCTGAAAATACTCTTTTTGCTGACTGAAAAGTATATTTTGCATGGCTTCGCGAGTGAGGTAGATATATTAATTATGTCATGTCAAAGGTACTGACACTGACGTTACAGTGCACCAAAACATTCCCTTCAACTGTGTTTAAACATGGGAGGTCAAGATAAACCTGTTAAATGCTCAGAGAAGAATACCTAACTTTTGATCTTTCATAAAAAAAGCTATATAAGTAGTTCACTTCTGCCTTCCTTGAAAAAACAAACCCCAACCAAATTACCACTGCCATCTCAAAAACACCCCATCATGCCCTGTGATTTTTCTTTTCTAATAGCTGATTAAAATAAATTGTTCATATTGTCTGTTTCACAATAAAAAATATGAGGTGCAATGACTTTCAGAGATTTAAGAGTGGATTTAGTGTCTTGAAGGAAAAAAATCTTCATTTATTTGCTTAAAAAATCTTTCATCTATCCATTTCTCCTCTCCTCCAAGAGCTTCCAAATATTCTGATCCTTCCAGTGGTAATTATAGATTATTTACAAAAAAAAATGCTAGAGGAATTACAATACTTTGGGATGCTAAGAATTGGGCAGATAATTTAATTTGAAATCAATTATAGAAAATTTAGCAAAATTCTGAAACTGATCAAACTTTTTCTATGCAGGCACAATTATCTTACAGTAAGTTACCACATATTCATTACTAATACAATCCTAAAACCTGGGTTGATTACAGAATCTATCTTTTCCTGTAACTTTTTCTATTTTTTTTCCCTTCCAGAAAAACTTGTTCATTAAAGAGTTATAACTGAATATGAGTAGCATGTCATATTCTGCAATTTATTTAAGGGCATTACTGTGTGATGGAGAGGGCATCCTCAAGATAACTGTTAAACTTATCCTCCTACTGTGAGAGGTGCCTTGTCTTACTGTGCAAACTGAGCAGAGATAAACGTGCAAAGCTCATCTGCTCCTCCCTCTTTTAGCTTCTCAAATTCATTTTCATTATAGGTATATTTCAGAAACAAATGTCACTGGTAGGAAGTACTAGCCCTGTTGGAGGAAGAATGGGCAAAGTAAAGACAGATGGAGAATACAATGTTCTTTTTAAGAACATGTAGTCACATTTAATAATTTTACATTGAATATTTTCATCTGTGTGACCAAGTGTAAGTATCTCAGTTCTGCAGTAGAAAATTTATGAGATATGTGTGCTATGCTCCAGAATAGCGTCTTGTTATTTAAGTGCCTCCAATTTTAAGTTTTAATGAAGGGAAATATCTCGAAATATTTTTACATTAAAAGATCATACGATTGACATTGTTTTAAATTCCTACGTTTACTTGTCACAGTGGGAAAATGTTAAAATTACATGCACAGCAAGTTCTAACAATCTTGGAAACTGATGAAAAGTTCCTGTTGGACTACTGTGCTAAACTAAATGTCCTAATCTTGAATTTCTCTAATAACATTGTCGTCATTGACATTCCCTCAAAGTGCTAATTATATTAACTAACCATGTTTACTCTAAGGAATGCAAACTGTGCAATTTAGGAGAGGATCTAGTATCTACTACAAATGATACAGCAGCCAACTCATTCAGCAGACGTCGAGCACTGGCAAACTATACTCTGTCGATTTAGCGTCATACAAACTAGCTCATGACTCTGACTAGTCAATTACATATGTGTTTAAGTCAAGATACGGAAACACAAATTCAGATGACAAAGTATTAAATCTATTTCAGTGTGTGTCTTGGAATATTTAAGCTCTATGCAAATAGGAAAAATTTTTGCTCATGTTTTGTAGGGACTTTAGAATCAGCATAGAATTTAACTGCAGTCGAGTGTTCTCCAGGCTCTACTTTTATCAAGCCAAGGTAAACCTTTATTATAAAGGTTGAAAAGATGATTATAAACAAGGATATCAGCGCAGGCTCACAGACCTAAGATATTGTAATCATAGACTTTTTATTGCTGTTGAGGGAGAAGTAATTAGTATCTGAAATGGTGACTAGACAAAAACTCCTTAAACCTTGTCATATTTTCCTCAACTTCAATGGTAAAGAGTACTATGTTGCAGTCCTAATGTTCGTGTTAGATGAAGTAAACAACTGGAAGTGAAAAGAAAAAAAGTTACTATTGGATCCTTCAAGATACCTGTGAGAACTTTGTACCACTGGATATATCAACAGTGCAAAATCATCATACAAATGCACAATATGATAGTACATTGGCAACTTTTCATGCGTTCTATCAGTCACTAGGTCTAGTATGTGATAAAAATAAATTGGGACATAGGAATAATTAAAAAGAAAAAGACAGTTTTATCTCATTTTTTAGTGTGCCCACACACATTGCCTACTTAATTTTTTCTATTACTTGAGTAGGAACAAGAGATAATTTCATAAGATGCTTTGGAAAATGAGTGTTGTGAAAGCTTGCACTGAGAACCCATAAGAGTCACTCAACAGATCTGTTCCACCACTTTTGTGGTCGTGTTTATGATCAGCTGTTTTGGTGGGGGTTATAGTGTGTTTGAGGCATCAGGTTAAATCTTACCAGTGTTAAAAATGAAATAGGAAAAAAATTATGAATGGTTCTTGTTCAGAATGAGGTCTGATGTTTCTCTACTTGAACTGAGAGAAACAGTACTTTCAATGAACCTCCTGTGCTTCAAAGCATACACCTAAATTTTGTACTTGTGTAATATTTTAACTTTTAACTAGGAATGCTTAACAAGTCTTTTGTGAGATCTTAAAAGTACTTGGATATCCACAAAGAGTCAGATTTAATATGACTCATGGTAATGCTTATGGAATATGCATTTCGATTCTTAACAAACAAAGATCAAGTTTAAATATAATTTACAGTCATTTGAGAAATGCCCTCTCAGTTTCATTGAGATAAAAATTAACCAGGAGAAACAATATTGTGTCTTTCTCTACTTTAGCATATGCTGATGTTCTTGTTATTGTATTGTATGGGAAATAACTTATTCTCTTACATAATTATATAATTTTTACAGAGTCTCCAAAATTTAAAATTTGGCCTACAAATCCTGTAGGTCTAATAGGGTGGGTTATGTCACTATCACGTAAGATCCATCAGACAGTCCACCAGGGATACACCAGTTTGCTTTTGAGATTGGTAATAACAATTTTTTTTCTTGTGTAATATTATCTCATGACTCTTTTCGTTAGATCCAGGAAGATTTAATATCTTTCAGAAATTGATGCAGCTCTTGGCAGATGTGCTCTTAGCAGATGTATCCTGCAGCCAAAATAAGAAACTGCAGCAACCAGTTTAGAAGTTTTATAAATACATCAACAACTCTGTACACATATGAATGCTTCGTTATTACCATTTCAAGAAGGTATTCAAGTTGAATCTCTCTCTTCTT
>CM019236.1:65585299-65597047 GCA_009741485.1 Malurus cyaneus samueli
TATTTCCTCTTCAGCTGCATTTTCACAAGGTTTGCCTACACTTTTTTGTAATGTTTTAGCACCTCTTGCTACTGGGAAGTAACAACTGAGACACAGTCCTTGGTTTCTTCATTATGTATTTACATTTGGCTTAATTTTGCAAAATAATAGTTTATTCGTAACAACTCAGGTAACCCTGTCTCATTCACATTGCTTTGTTTTTGTCAACATAATGAATTTTCTCATACCATTAAATGTGCTACAAACTGGTGAGAGTGAATAAATGATTTAAGCGCTCTTTTTCAAAAACCAAACATATTTCCTCCACGAGTGATAACAATGTATTCAAATTTTGTGTAAAATAAAAGGAAAACAGAGAATTTAACTATCTCTTTTGTTTGTACTATACTTGTTCCTATATACATTATATAAATTATGTCTTATATTATGGCTTTTCAGATTTATTGTCATAGAACTGTCTTGTCAGTCCTATATCTTATGTAGAAGTGCCTAACAAATAACACATAAAGAAGAATTATTCTTCTGGATTTCAGTTATATGGCCCAAGAACTAATTTTGTGCTACATAATCCTTTTCAGCCTTATCGTTTATGTAGACTTGCCCTACAAATAACAAGTAAGGATTAATTCATCTCTTGGTTTTCAAAGTTTTATGTGCCAAGCACTCTTTTTGGAGGGCTTACAAACCTAGATGCTGTCCATAAAATTATACCTGAACAGACACAGACAGTTATATTTTAAGTTCAGATCTATGCATTTCTTATGATCATTTCTGCTCTTATCTCACAAATATTTTTGCATTTATTTACCTTTCTTTGTTCACAGTTGCATAATCTTAGGGAAATATGTCCTAAGATCAAATCAGAATTTGGCAACCCAGCTCAAAATTTTGACCAGCCAGAAAGAATTCTGGCTACTACGTGAGGAAGGGAACACTTGGTATACCAAATGGTGCTTTTGTGGTCGTTATATATCCCCTTTCTTGTCTTCCCTCTCCATCCTGACAAGACAAATCTCCACTTAAACACTTTTGTGAGCCATAGTCTATTTAACCATTCTTGGAAAACACCAATATAAACCTGTCCTTACACATTTGTGTTTGCAGGCCAGATGGGATAATAAAAATATTTTATAAAACAGAATTCATCATAAATGAGTTTTTTTTTTCCCTCGAACTATAGTTTATTCTCATTGTATTCTCTCTGCTGGCCGCTAGTGATACTTTGGTACTACTTCAGCCCTCCTTAAATATATATAAATTTCATTAGACAATCCCAAAATATTTCACAAACTTTTACTTGGATTTCAAACACCACCACCAAAAAAAACTTAAGACTATCTGTTGGAAAACAAGCAATAAATTATTCACATGTTTAAGTAACTGCATGTCACCTCAGGGAAGGTAATCTGGAAAGTCAAAGCCGTTAAATTTTTCTTCAAGACATACCATGTGTGAGGACAGAGACAAGGGAGAACCTAGGATTCTATAAAGTCTCTTTCAGCCTACATTTGTCACTGGCTGTGACATATAATTAATTGCAACCTTTACATATCAAGAATGCAAATGCAAGTCTCATCTGCTGATCTAGAAGTAGATATGCACTGCATCATAATTCAGACACCTTGAATGTGTTAATTATGCAATCTCACCACATTGTTGTGTGAACATAGGAGTGTGTTCTAGTTATGTTATGGCCATACTCATGGGCTACAAATAAGTTTTGCCATTCGACTTTCCCCCGTGTGTCCTTTAAGTCTAGACATGAAATATTTTCAGTATTAAAAAAAAAAAATGGTGGCTTTTCATTTGGTCATGCTTCAGTAAATGTATAACTTTTTGAGGTTTGTATGAAGTAGTATTCAATTTGTTTATAGAGCATGCATTTCCTTTCATCCTTTCAAACAAATAAATCTATTTGTAGCGTGTTTTTTATTTGATATTTAAGTACCTTTCTGCTCTTAATTTTTAAGATTAAAACAGCATAATTGTCTGAAATATCACACTCTTTCTCTCCCTACCCAGAAATTATCTACTCATTTGCAAATATTTCTCTTAAACCAATGGATATATCATTTTAAAATGCATGTTATGTCTACAATATGTCCATGGAAAGAAGGCAAGAGGATTTTTCAAGGTTGTAATTAATATCCTTTTTCCATTTATTAAAAAGTAGTCCACAATAAAGTAACTGATATTGCTAATTTGACACTCTTCTTTTGACTTCCCTCAAATGGCAACTGAAAACTTCAAGTCAAATTAATATAGACACTTATTATTTTTGAGTAATAGAGTTCAATTCATCTGTGTGTATGTCAGGAAATACTAGTCCCCAGTGTCTTGAAACAACAAGGGACACTCAAGCACACAAGTTTAAGCTTGTCATCACCACTGCTTGCTGAAATTCATTAACTTTCTAGCGTTTTCCTACCCATCAGCAACTGGCCCCAGAAGCTGGGGCCGCAAGTGGAAAAAACACAGAGTTGCCTATGAGGTGCCCATGATCATGGCAACAGCCTGATTCTCCTCCTTTTACACAAATACGCAATTATTTGGCATAGTATGCCTGTGAATTGGAATGCTAAATTTCTGAGTGAAAGCAGCACTAAGAAAGAGGTGAAACTTGACTCAAGGCTTTGACAGCAGACTAGGCCATCTGGGGTAAAAAGCAGTGTTTGTGTTATTTAGTTATTTTTTTGTGTTATTTAGTTATTTTTTCCAGTGTGCCTCAGGAGAAAGGCTTTGGAAGAGAGAATATAAAAAAAGCTAGTTTTGTTGTGTTCAAAGTTGTTAGATAAAGGGCTATATTTCACCACTAAGCAAAATAAAAAGCATAATATATTTATCTATTTCGTTATTTTCATTTATTATTTTGAAAGTACATTTTAAGTCACTGCCTCAGTCACATGCAGAAATCAGTTTCAGAAGCCCATGTGGCAGGGTATTTCCACAGCCCAGCAGAGCCCTTTGGCACAATCAAAACCCTCTGTTCCAATTACATTTTTTTGCAGAGTTTTAGCTTTAAATTTATACACAACAACTTCTTTGAGACAATCAGAAACAAATAGCTTAAAAATTTGCATCACACAGCTTCAAACATCTGGGGAAGCTAAAAGCCGGAATCAAAATAAGTCAGAACATGTTAATCCTGCTGTCCCTGTGATACAAAACAAAGTAAAAATGCAGATGAGTTTTGAACATACCATATTCCTGTCTTTGGGACCTCATTTTATTCTTTATTTTTCCCTCCCTTGCAGGAATATATGGAAAAAAAAGCTAAACACAGAACACTCGAAATACATTGTCTTGTAATCTCTGATAGTTTTGGAGGTTAGGGTTTCCAATGTGTGCTCCTGTCCTCTGTGGCCTAAGAATTTGTGACCCCACTTCTTTTTCTAAAATGGAATCTCATAAAAGAGTCAGTAATAATTGCACTGGAAAAGTTCAATATTTGACCCCCTTTCTTTTCTGTACTCATGCTTGTTTCAGACAATCATACAAAGGAATTACTCTAAATTTGCAGCGACACTATGGCAGAGTCAAACCCTGATATGCTTTAATCTTCCTCTGTTTAAGACTATGAAATTCAGGCTGCCAAAGTACCAATGGGAAAACTCTGCCTACGCTTTGAAGTCACGTTACCTATTTATGACTATAAAACATTTCCCTCTTGATTTTTCTAGTCTTGCATCTAATGTGCACAAAAAAGATAAACTTCCCAAGAAATTATTCTGTCACAGGGTTGAATACACAGTTTAGAAACTGCTTCATTTTGGCAAGCCCTCATTTTAAGAGGCCTAATGTCCAAATCTCATCTTTTCCCTTCTTTTCTGTTTCTTCTGGTGTTGGTCGGTTTTATTTTTATTTATTTATTTATTCATTTTTAACTCAGAATAGCTCATTGTAAAAGTTGGCTGCCAGCCTATCATTTGGAAGTGAAGGAAACATCTTGATTTAACATCTGAGCAGGGATTTCTTTTTTTCTCATACGTAGTGCGATGGGAAACATGAAGGCTGTGATAGAATATGATTCAAGGAACCTGGTGTTTAATTACTGCTCTTGATTAGCAGGAATAGAATTTAGATTTAAATGTTTAGTTTACAATATCAATTTTAAACTACATAAAATATATAGTTAAAATAGTTATCAATAAGTTTATATACTAGTAGTTGTGATGATTGCTTTCATGCTGATTATTTGTAAGAATAAAAAATGAGGTTGCATACATTTCTACATTTAAAAGAGAGACATTCATTCAAGAACTAAAGAAAGAACAGAGATTCTAATATTTGCTTTCTATTTGTTGAAGACTTTCTGAATTTCCCACAGATTAATTCAATATCTTCCTGTTTTCCTTCAGATAAACCAGTAAATGTCATTGTCTAATAAGCCCCCTAAGCTTATTATCTTCTTTCAGAAGATGGGTTCACAGCTAGTGCAACATTATTAATATAGCAGGAAGGAAGCGTATGTCTCTTACACACCCAGAATTTACTGATTTATTATCAAAAGTCCTAACACACAGCCTGTAACTTGGATAAAATTTGCTCCAGTCTTTTCTTAGAAATTAGCACAGACAAATTTTCCTATCAGTGCAGGGGACATAAAGGGAAACGTCACCTAAACCTCTTCTGCTCCCCTCCTTATCTGAATCTGCCTGTGAGCCAAAGTCTCAGTCTTCAAATCTTTCCTGTGTGTCAACGCAGTAGTGACCTTAGAAATACATGGTTCTGATAAAGGAGAAGCAGGTAGTAGATGCTGCAATGCTTTACTAAGATGCTGTACAGATTTGAAACAGAAAAGAAACAAGAAGATTCCTTGCTGCCTGCAGTCTACTTTGGTAAAAGCAGAGTGTACAATTTGAGGTTTCATGTCTGGGAGCCCCAAGATCTGGTAAAGATGAGAAAGACAATTACCTTCTCTCCTGATTTATGCAGGTCAAAGAACAATCAAATTTCTGATGAAAAATATGCCATGTGTTTTATGTTCATAAAAAATAATTGAAATTTCATGGGCTGTGTGTTCTTTTTGCAATGAAAGCAAGGAAAATAATTCACACTGTGATCGCTTTTGATTGTTTAATAATGTATACGTTAAATAAAAATCTGAGTTCCTAAGCTCTTCTCATGCCTTCCTTCCCTCATCACAGAAATTTTCCACTTTGATCTTCACCCAGGGCCAACAACGTATTCCTAAAATATTGGATAGGTCTCCCTGGCTATTTTGAGAGATGACTTTTTTAAGTCCTGAAATTACAATGGGTGGACATGGCAGTTGTAGAGGATTCACTTAACTTTTTTTGCTGAACTAACTGAAATCTCCATAGAAACAGAAAAATAAGAACCATTGGCAGCCACTAACTAGAAGTTCAAAGTTCTAGTTCACACCAGTTTCACCCATGTGCTATCACTTGAAAACTGGAAAATGATTACTGGTAAGACATTGTGTTGCATATACACTATTCTAGAAAAAAACACAAGTCGGTATATCAGAATACTTCTGATTATATTTTTTTAACTGGTGCTCCCTTAATTCTGCTTCTGCTTAAACTCCCTTGTCAAAAATGTATTATACTTGAATGTATTAAATACTTTTAATAGAGTCAATACAGAGAGAGCTGAGCATTAAAGGCCAGAACAAAGATTAAGACTGAGAAGATTAAGACTAATTCTAGTACTGATGTATTGCCTGATACTGAGCAAACATTACACAGGGAACTGATCTAAATTTTTTTACAGCTGCTTGCAAAAGCAAAAAAATAACCTTATTTTTTAAAAAACCCAAAACTTAGAAACACTTGCAAAAGAAACTTATACAATTGTACTTGTTGATGAAGTCATGGACATTGGTCATTTTTCAAAAGTATCTTGCAATTTTTTTAAGGTAGAAAATTTTAAAAAGCAGGTATTGATATATTTCAGTCTGAATCTAGAGTAAAAACATTTCCATAAATTCCTTCCATGTTTAAAAAAAAGGTGGGGTGTAACTCTTTTGCCCTATAACGAGTTCCTTTCAAAAGCTTTAAAATTGAAACAAGATTTTTTTAATGAACATGATCTTCTCCTTTCTCATTTTTCCTTTATGAGAAGTGAGGATAATGGCAGTGGAGATCAAAGCTTACTATCTGTCCTTACCCCTGCTAGTTAGCTATGTGTTTTGTATGTAGGGCTATTGTGTTTCTTCCCACACAATCCTTCTCTTTCTGCCTGTTAGCAGATGGTCCAGAGTTCAGACAGGGAGGGTTAGAACCAGTCTAAAAGCAGTTCAGATCCCATTCAGCTCCCATATGAAAAACAAGATGATGAATTATAGGAGAGAAATACATCTGCTGTTGTAAAGCAGGATCTACCCTTTAAGATGGAAGAGAATATTGGAAACGCTACCTGATTTTTTATAACATCTGGTTTTGTCCTCAAACAAAACTAAAATTTTGCTATAATTTCCACAAGCTCTGATTTCTTCCATGATTTCATATCATATTAGTTGTTTCCCACTCGTAAGAACATAGATCACTGTTTATAGTAAATATTTAACATTATTGTTCCCAGTTCAAATTAAGCTATCAGAAGCATCCTATACTGATGAAGAGTCTCTTAGTGATCAAGAACTTGAACTTCTGCAAAGAACTGAAGAAAGATTCTGAATACAGAAATGCCAATTTTTTCATCTATCACTCAAATATCTACTCTATTCACATTATCTGGAGTGTCATGATGAACTACATGCTTATATACATATAAATATCCTTCATCAGGATTTAAAAAAACACCAAACTAATCTAAACACGAAACAAGCTAAAACCTTACAAAAAAATCTGAAAATAAATTCCACTGTTTCTGTTTACTTGATTGAATGAACCATACTCATAATATTAGGATTGCTATATTAGGTTTTTGTTTCCTCTAACTGATGACACCTCCTTGCCTCACAGGCTGGAATTTATCCTAATGAGAAAATTTTTCATGTCTAATCATTATTAGCATTATTGATCTCAGATCACACTGAAAATATGATTCTTTTTCCCGGGTGCCTCAGAAAAATACTGACTTATTTTTCTTAATTCCATAGTGAAATGCTGAAGGTAAAAAAAAAAAAAAAAAAAAAAAAAAAAAAAGACATTGTAATCTAGAGAATATGAACATCTGATTTTAACTCTTAAATTAGCCATATGTTGAGTCTCAACAGATTGACAGTACTTATTAACATGAATGTAAAGTTTTATATTTAAATCTGCATTTTATTATATTTAATCCAGGGTCATAGGTAATGTCCATGTGTGTCAGATAGAAAGGAAAGAAGGAGGTATCACAAGAATCCAATTACTTCTGCTTCTAATTGCAAATGACTTTTAATATTGAGGCAATGTTCTTCTCATTTGACCTTTAGTGCATTTTCTAGACTTCATTATACCTTTTTGTTCTTGTCAGTTCAGGTAAATCCCATCTTATCCCATTCCTCTGAAAGTTCTGTCATATGTTCATAATCCAATGAAAAATGATTAGAGCAAGAAATATGCTGGTTAGTATTTAAAATATGTGCTGCATTTTAGTCTTTTATGTGTGAAAAAACCAGTTCTGTAAGATTTTCTTGCACAAATATCAGGTAAACTAGATCAATTGTAACTGTCTAGCAATTAGAAATTTTATATAACTTTACATAGTATACAGATAAATATTTATTCTGATAATTGATTTACTTAGTACAGAACACAAACATGGATTTGAAGCTTAAACATTGAATATTATCTTTCCACTGAAATCTATACTTTTTATCAGAAGACACATTCATTATACTCAAATTTTAAATGAAGAGCAATGAATAGTGAGTTCAAGACCAGAACAGTAATGTGAAAAATTAAATTATATTTATTTCTTCATTAAATATTTATATCATGCAATGGTATGTAGAAAGCATATGTTAATATCTAGACAAGTAGAAAAATAACAGTGTAATAATTGCAGTGTAAAATTGTTGTATAATAATAATAAAATTACAGATGGAAAATTTCCAATTTCCTAACATTGTACATATACATACTCTACAGGAATGAGTCTGTATAAATATAAAAGCAAAAATCTATTATGCATTGTATATAAATAATAATCCAAATAAATTAATTGAGAAACATTCGAAGAAAGGGCTTCTATTCCCTGAAAATGGGAATGGCTTCTTTCCCCAAAATCATATTTTTGTGTTTCTTTTCCTGCTTTGTTAGGAGTCGGCATCTGCAACACATGCATATATTCCAGTTTCTGCATTTATAAATGTGAAAGGTACCAGGAAAATGATAATTTGTGCTTATTTTCAATGCCACATTCTTTTACATTCCATATATTTACACATTGTGAGACTCTTTTCATAATGGCTGTCCTTTTACACATTTTGCCTCCAATGATTCCAATTGATCATTTATTTTCTTGTAATCCAACTCAAAGTAGATGAATCCTGACAGGTGACTGCCTTTTGAGAAACCATAAGACAAACATGGGGTCTCCTTTTCTTTTGGAAAAGCCACAGTGGTTAGAAGGATCCTCTAAAGCTATCACAACATTGTATTTGTTTACATGGTGTAAGTGAACCCCCAATCCAAGGAGACGGTTGTTTGTCTTTAAGCATTAAGCTACACTGATGCAAAACAGCCTATTTAAATTGAAATTCAGTTCTTTGAAAGTAACACTGAAAACTTTGGTAAGTAAACTCAGATTTACGAGAATTTTGTACAGTTTTCTAGTGCTTTGGATTTGATTTCACAGAAAGTTACTGGGAAGAGTATAACTTGAATGTAGGGGCAAGTATGTCTCTCTCCAGGAGTTTTATTTCCCTTGTCTTACAAAAAGTCTTTTAAAATGCCATGAATCTGGGCTTTTTTTTCCTCTGTCTTTTCTTTTTGCTTGTTTTTTTCCCTTTTTTTTCCAGAGTATGAATCCTGTGTTACAAAACATGATTTGATGCTTACTTGCTAGACTCCAGTAGTAACTGGTATAAATTAACAATTCAAACCCAAAGCTTGAAGAGACTCATAGTTTAAAACACAGACGTGGAGGCTGCAAAGAGAAGTTTGCATTGAGCATTTTTATATCCTTGCATTGTTGGCATTAAAGATACTGTAAAGGGATCCAAAAAGTTAATTTATGTATATTGTCAGTTAAATGCCAAACAAAATGTCATTCTCAGTTTGGGTTTTGGCACCCTGGATACTGGTAGTGTCCTCCTGCAATGTTCACCACTGAGTCAGCTATATTTGTGACAATAATGGACTTTGGTCTACTGAAGTCCTTTTCTACACCTCATATTCATCTCCTAGTGGCTGTCACTCTCAGCCCAGCACAACTTTAGATATTCCTGAAACCTGCAGCAGGGCAGGCTCAAGCTGCGCTGAGTGGTGGTGTTACCTCAAGTGCAGGTAACTTAATAAAGTTGTGGTGTCATATAATTGGGTCTTTGATACTTCCACAATTTTTTAACCTGTGGTTTGAAAACTGATGATCACACTTCACTTTTCTACAGAATAAGAATATGGAAGCTACCAAAAAAGAAATTTGATAGCAGTAATTTCGCACACACAGGGAGAGTGTATATATTTTTTGCCATTTGTGAATAATGATGAAGCATAAATTGAACATATTAAGTGATATTACCAATCTGCATAAACAGTACAAATTTTAAGTTCACCTAAAGGGCAAATTATACTGGACTCTACTGTTATGTTCAGTTAAATTCTTGAGCTTTTACAAATTTTTGTGTTGGGGATTTATTTTCTTATTTTTATGCAATTGAATTTGTCTTCATTTTCAGTACCAAAGGATTATACATTACTATTTGAAATAGTCTTACTTTACAGACAAGAAATAAGCTGTCCTTCAACCTAAAAAATTCAGATATTAATGGCATAGTTTCAAAACAGTAAGAAAAGGAAAATAAATGCCATCTAGAATATTTACAATAAGAACTGATTAAAGAAAAGGTGTGTTTGATCTTTGGCGAGTTCCCTGTCTTTGAACGAACATGAGACAAATTATTATGGAGAGAAGATCATGAATAGCTACTCCACTGCTTGTGGGATTCTGCACTTGACTGTGCAGTCAGCATTCCTGACCAGTGAAGATCTTTACTCCAACATATGTTACTATGGTAAATTATTTTTGGTACTTTAGAACAGAAGGAAGAGAAGAGGGGGAAGGCTTTTCAAGCAAAGTGGTCTCGTTAATTTAGAATACATAGTAATGGACTCTAAAATAATACCATTTTAACCAGTGAGTTCATTAAACATTTTCTCAAATACATAAACATTATTTTCATTGATCAGATGCTTTCTCAAAAGGGAGTTAATTCATTTTATCTGGTTTAAAAATAAAATGAATGAACCAATTTGGTTTTCAATTTACATTTTGCCATCAAAAAGCATTTTAATAAAAATGCCATGGCAAAACGGCAGAATACAGCTCTACTCAGTGTTTAATCAGTTTTTGGGGCAAAACTTTCTTAAAATGTAAATAAAAAGGAGCATGTTAGGTTGCATTTGAAAATGAGCTATCCCAAGCTCTGATACACAGATGCTATTATAATTAGCTTTGAAAATTGTTGTAACATACACCTAAAAACATAAAATAATCATAAATGTGGTATACTATTAGGCTAAGAGGTATTCAAGGATATGGATTATTGCTTTTGTCAGCGCTGATTTCACCAGCACAATGCAGTCAGCTCCTCAATGAGCTGAATGTGTAAGGATGTAAATAAATTTAACAAGCAACTGTGGAAAAATGAAGAAGTGCTACAAGACAAATAAGATGTAGCAGGTCACATTATCTGCTGCAACAGATCTGCATGAGCACATGTGGAACAGCTGAGGAATCATGAACTCCAAGGAATTTCCCACATTCTGAGGACACTGGATGTCTCACCTAACATTTCCAAGTCTTCATTATCTTTTAAGTGTCCGTAACAGTATTCATCTGCTCACTGATCAAGCTTTGAGAACCTGACAGACCTAACAAAATATAATTTCCAAGTTTTCAAACATCAGTGAGGGAGTGCCAAGTAGGGACAAAACAAGAAATGCCATCTCAGTACAAAGGGCCCACCTTTCAATGTGCTTATGTTGATTTGTGTATTTACACACATGTGCCAATGGAAGTGGCAGCCGTTATTGAAGAATTGTGTAGGCACCTCATCAACATTTGAGACTTAATTTCCAAAAATGCTTCTTGATGAGCTGGCTTGAAAATGCATAATAGGACCACCACCATCACCCATTACTCCTTGTATGTATGTAAGCATTTCACCAATGTTTATTTCAACATAGCTCTCCCTTTATTTCTGCAAGACATGAATAAAAACCCTGAGTCCAGAGAAATTCAAAACATCTCATCTTGTACAACTTGGTCTTGTAGGATGCATGTGAATGAAATAAAATAAAATCTTTAAATAAATAAGGATTAAGACAGCCTATTAGAATTAACCATACCTGGAAAATAATGCGCCTGTCATGTTCTCCATATTACATGGCTCATTACATACATGATGTACAGACAGGACATACCTATTAGGCTGTAGATGGTACAGTAACAGCTCACTGCTGTTAGGGCTGGACCTAACAAATACAAGAGCAGTCAGGTTAGTCAGATGGAATCTGTCAGGGACTCAAATACAAATTAAACTGTGTAAAAATAGATAATGAGGACATAACTGTTTTTATTACACTGTCGTAAGTTCTCAAAAGAAAAAGATAATGCAGAAATAAATATATT
>CM019236.1:65602675-65615937 GCA_009741485.1 Malurus cyaneus samueli
AAGTTTGGCAGCACATTCAAAACCTCTGTTGTAGCAAGCTAATTGCATAAGAGCAAGAACTATCATCCAGGAGGAGAGGGACTGACCAACATGCATGGCTGCTGCCAGAGACCAAGCACAAATCACACTGCCCCCAAAGACTTTGTGAACATTAAAAAAAAAAGACGGTGCCAAGTTATTCTTTGATGATATGAATTATTGGAACAGCTATTAAAATGAGAGCAAAGACACTCAATAATTAATAACATGAGCCTACAAAAATATGATTCAATGTAAGTAATTGTGTGAAGCTATGTGCCAGGATTGCATTTAGCTTCTGCGGAAAAACACCATGATTAACAGTAGGAAGGGCTAATCCAGCAGCTAAAGAGAAGCAATCTGCAGATTCAAAGCAGGCAGAGGTGAATACAGCTCAATGGAAGGGTTTAATACCTTCTCTGCAGCATAAGATACATATGTGAAGATAATATATTTACATGCAAACAGGATGAATAAATGTAAAGATCACATAAGTAAATTTTATACATTATGCTGCAAATGTCATGCAGGAAATGCACTCTCTTATTGATATACAGAATATTTCCCAGGATGGTGACAACCCAAGTAAGTTCAAAGTTAGAGGAAATGTTGTCATCAGCCTACTGTAAAAATGTACAATTACTTGCTATTCTTTCGGCTTAAAAGCGACTAGTATCATCTTTTTCCCTAGGCTACTTGTTCATGCTAGCTTATTATCATTACAAAGTACTGTAATGGATTAGCTTTTCCATATTTTGTTCATATTGGGAAGGGCATGTTTCAGACAGTACAGTGACAATGTTTTTGAAAAGGCATTTATTCCTCCACAAAAAATTACCAGGCAGCTTGTTTTGAAGAATAAAAAATCTCTAAATTGCACCCTTGCAAATTTCTCTTTCCTGATAATTTATTTAATAGAAAGAAATCAGCAAGAAGAAGTGAGAACTATCTAAGTAATATCTCCTAATGCCCAGCTGATATCAAGCCTGACTCCAATTTATAACCAAACTATATTTTTGCATTGAAAAATTCAATTACCTTTACTGACAGACTTTGAAATGCCACATTATTTATACTGGCAAACTTTGCAGTCTCTCAGTATATTGATTAGCATTCTTACCACAGACCAAAGTGTATATACAATGCAGATCACTGCATTCTTCATTTTTCAGTCTTTCAACGTGATACGCACATCTGCTGGAGAAGGGTGGAACTGACTTGTTGCCGGATATCCAAAAGACCAAATAGAGCCAGAAGCTAATTTGCCTTCCCTTTTGATTCTCCAGGCAAAACAAAGTAACCTTGACATTTCTTTCCCTCCTCTCTCTCCCTCCCTCCCTCTTTCCCCCTTCCCCTCATTCCCCTTCTCTCCTGCTCTTTTTTCTCACACACACCCACACGCTGCACTAACTGTGCACACATCAACAATTTTGAGCTGTGAAGAGTTTCAATTGCCACCTTAGTGACTCACTTATAATCAAATCATTTACTAGAATAGCTTGAGACAATGACAATGACAGAGAGACATCTGTTAGGTGGATGGGATAAAAAAAAATAAGGGGGGGAAAAAATGAGGTTATTCACAGCTGGTACATTAGCAATGCTAGCCACTAGGCCACCACAGTGTCCTAGTCCTACAGCTTCACTCTCCTCCTTTCTTCCTGCTCCCTGCTGTCAGCTGCCAAAGAGATCTGTTCTCACCCTTTGCTGAATGAAAAGGTGCTAATGCATGACTTCAGGATATGTCAGAACATACAGTACTTACAAGTGTTTGGAGATGCAGCCAACCTGACCATGGGGAAAAGAAATGAGTAACTAAGGAGTGATTTTCTTAAAAAAGGATGACTAGAAAAATAGTGAGGAGGTTATTCCTTTTTCTAGCTGTGGCAGGCAGAGCAGGTTTTTGTCTTCTTGGTGCTCATCTGCACTTGTTTTAGAGTACTAAATACGCTACCAAATGTTCAAAAATCAGGTTGAATTTGTGTTTTGGTTTGGTGTGGGTTTTTTTTGTTTGTTTGTTTTGTTGGGGTTTTTTTGTTTTGTTTTTTTTTTTGTTGTTGTTGTTTTGTTTCTTCTGTTTAAAATTTCAGCACTAACAGAACTTAAAAATACATCCCCAAAGGAAGGAGTATAGAATAATGACTTAGAAATATGCAGCTTTAAGAACAGCCTTTCATCTACTTTAAAGACACATCACAAGAGTACAATGAGAAGAGGTTGAATAAATTGTGATTAAAAAAACCATAGTTTTGTATACCAAAGTGCCGAGAGAGCAACAGATACCCAGAGCATTGAGCAGCTATCTCCTCATTTCACAAGATCTGTGTTTTGCTCCCACTAAGCATAACAGGCAGAGAGGACTGGTAAAAAGTTCAGCATGCCAGAAATTTTCTGAAGGGTTTATTTTCTCGAAGCTGTCTGATGATCTAGGTGGAAGAGAGAGGAGTTTTTTAATAGCACTTAAAATTTTTGCACTATAAACTTTGAAAAAACCTTCAGTGTGATATCAGTGAGGGCTGTTTCTGCAATCTACATGGTCAAATTGCCATAGCCTTGTCCCATTATTTGCTTAGCATGTCACAAGAAACAGAAACACAAACCAAATGAAAACTGTGGTACCAGAATACTGGTTATGAAAGAAAGTGAAGGAAAGATTTGAGTGTGAAAGAAAGATTTTTAATAACTATAAAGGATTCTAGTATTAAGCCCAGTAGACATGAAGGTCGTGCAAATATTTTAAAAGAAGCTGCATAGCCATGCATTAAAAATCCTTTACAAGACCGATTCTGCAGTTTTCTGTGCATTGTAGGCTTGCTTAAGGAGAAAGGGAACAAAGCAGGAGTAGGGAAAAGTCTCTTTCCACACCTGAAGAGCAGAAGTGATTTTCTTGAAACTAAAATTATTCTTAGACTTATTGTGTTAACATTCTAAGAAGGGTGTGACTTTGGTAGTGGTTCAAGTTCAAGGTTCTATCTTTCAGCAGCTCTTAGGAAGACCAGCAAAAAATAGTTATTTCCTTCAGAAAAATTAAAAACATTCCCTCATTCACCAAAAAGTCCAAGCAGTTACACATTCAGTAACCTTGGAGATTGTTTTTAAAACATAGAATTAAAAAATCCCAGATATCAAAATCAGTCCCAGACTCAGGTAGGCACAGCTCCCACTCATTCCACCGTGTGTTGTGACATACATATCTGCATGTTTCAGCTGCACCTAAAATTCCTGTCCATTTTCCAAGTTAATCCACATATCCAAAAGATGAGCAACACAGACAGAACCAAATAACAACACAGACACACACACACACACCACATTTTTGTTTACTCTGAATCACACTGTTCTAGAACAGCGTTTTCCTTGTAGTGGGAAAAATTTGGACTACCTTGGACCGAACCATGTGCTTTGTATAGCGTGAACAGGAACTTTTAGAGTTTTACTGGAATTTTCCTGTGATTTTTGTGCTTTGGTCAGTACTATTTAATAATTGTATTTCCATGATTCAGAAGGGTAATATTTTTGTCTTACTGAGAACTACTTTTGGAAATGGATATCTAAAGAACATTTAGGAAATGAATTAACAAAGGACCCCAAACCACTAATTTCTGGTCTTTAATGTCAAATTATTTCTATTATAATTGGCGTGAAATTGGAAATGAGTTTGGCAATACTGGTTTTCAGTAGATTGTCTTTCTATGTTGAGTCGATAAAGGGATATTTTTTGTCAGGTCTTTATGCCTTATCTCCATGTATCTACATTAAAGTTTTGCAAAGCTTCCTAGTGTCCAATGGAAAAAAGTATTTACTTATCATAGAATCAGAGAATCAAACACATCAGTTTAACTTGGATAAGCTGTCTGAGATCATTAAGGTATCCAGCTATAAACAACCGATTTCAAACCATGCACTGAGTGCAAATTTTCTTAAACACTTCCCAGAGAATGGTGCATCACCGCCCTCGTGGGCGCTCATTCTAGTCAATCCTTCTGTGAATAGAATATGCGTTCCTCTCATCTCATCCCTGGTTGGGAGAGGACTGCCCCCCCTCCCACTAATCTCCTTTCAGAGTTGTAGTTTCTCTGGAGTGTATGCGATAAGGTTCTCTTGAGTCCTCTTCCACTGAGGCCCAAACAACCCCAGCTCTCGATATGCTTCCTCCAGGATGCTGCTCCGGACTTGATCACAGCTTTGTTAGTAGGATGCTGACTTTCCTAAACCTCTGCTTTCGATCTGCTGGCTTTGCGTTGGCTCATATATATGCTGGTGTGATCACCACAGATTATTGCTCTCACCCGGTCAAGTTGGACCGCACTGACTGGTCAGGCACTGAGCGGTTTTGCAATTCCTTGAGATCCTCCTTGTGGCCTTCTGTAGGTTGTCATCACACTGGCTGACTTTCAGTTGAGACATCTGCATTTAGTTGAGGATGGTGATAAATCACAGATAAGCAGAGTTGGACGAGATATACAAGGATCATATGAAATCCAGCTCATGGGTCAGAGTCACCCGATTCTCAGATGCATACAGTATGGGTCCGGAGAGTGTTGTCCCAAACACGTTCTTTGAATTCCTCTAGACGTTGCTGTGAGTACTTTCCCTGGGTGGGCCGTTGACACATCTGGTTTAAATACCTTTCCTAACTCCATCATAAACCCCGACACAACTCCAGGTACCCCCATATCCTGCGGTCCTGTCATGCGCGACCAGAATGGATTCGAGTGTCTGCCACTTCTCTTCCACTCACACGAAATGCAGTTAAAGTGCTTCCGCCCTCGTGTCCTGACTGGATCATCCTGAACAGACACAGTACCTCAATTCTGGTCCTCATTTAAAGCTTTCTCATCAAGGCTTCATTTACTCCTCTCTGAATTCTCCTGAATACTATTTATATCTTTTTTCTTATTTGCAGTGCCCAACAGCTGCCCCAGCATGGAGCTGAGCCCGCCCCAGGTCAGAGCAAGAGTGGGACAATCCCCTCCTGCTCTTGCGAGTGTGCCATGTGGGCCCGATGTCCCTAGGACACTCCTTGGCCTGCTGGCTGCAGGAAGCGGAACTCTATGTTAGTTTCCACTGACAGGAGCCCCAGGTCCTCCTTCCTTGGCACTGCTCTCCAGCCTCTCGATTTCCCCACTCTGTCCAACACACCAGACTTGCCCCATTCCAGGGTGTAGAATTTCAGCATTTTTCTCCGGCTTGTTGACTACTTCATGTGGTTGGTGATTGCACAGCTCTCCTAATTTTTCAGGATCACTCTTGCAGAGCTCTCTTGGCTGAGGGAGTCAACAGCTCCTTCCATGCTTGTATCATTCTGTGAACTTGCTAGTGTCACCTTCCAGTCATATCGTGTAAGTCATTACGAAGAGAAGGCACAGGGCGAGGATCGGCAGCCTGTAGAACCCACTAGTGATGTTTCACAGTCTGAGTGTCACCCATTCACTATCACTCTTGTGCCTGACCGCTGAGCCAGTAGGCTTCACCATCCCTTGATGTGTTCATCCAGCTCTGTGCTTGGCAGAAGGACACTGAAAGAGAAAACACGGAAAGCTTTACTGGAATCCAAAAAGACAACACAGGCTGGCTTCCCTTGATAAGCAGGTGGCTTAACCTTGTCATAAAGAAATCAGGTTTGATAAGCAGGACTTTCATCTCATAAAGCTGTGCTGGCTGGGATGATGACTGGGCCTCTTTCTCAGTTGGCTCCCTTAGGACCTGCTCCATAAAGCTGTCATCCAGGTGTTTCAGGCATTTTCTGGCCTCGGCTGTACCAGTTGTGTGCTGCTCCCAGTTGTGTCAAGTTGAACTCCCCCATGAGGCCAAGGGCAGTGTAGAGTCACTCGCTCTCCCAGCAGCTCACTCGTCACCACTCATCCCACAGACCCAATGATCTCACATGCACAGCACACATTCTTCGGGTTAGCCGGGTTTTCTTGTTCCTTTTCTCTACCCCCGGCAGTCCTGAGGATGATATCTTACTGATCTAGACAAGGTAAAAAGGTGTTAAGCATTCAGACTTTCCTCTCTTGGGACATATTTCCAGTCCAAAAAAAATGAGTTTTGTCTCTTTTCTAAGTGACTATTATATTTAATATTATATATTTTATCCTTTATTAGTAGTAGTTCAGTTCCTCTGAGCCTTTGCATCTCTCGTAATTTTATTTCTGTTGTAACCTTAATAAAGCATTCCTTAAAACACTTCTCTAGTTGCCCACCCTTTTTCCAAAGATGACACACCCTCTCTTTGTTCCCTGTGAGTTCCCGGAAGAAGTCCTTGCTCATCAAGCCAGTCTTCTTCCCACCTGCCCTTTCTCTTTCAGCATATAGGGATACCTACTACTGCCACCTCAAGTTTATTTTCCTAATATAAGTAAGTAAGTAAAGTAAACTTCTAAGTAAGTGACTTTCTAAAGTAAGTCCCCCCCACATTCTCCCAAGTGTCATGGTTTGAACGTCCCACGACGTTCCCTCCTTTTCCCCCCCCACCGGAAGGAAGGAACGATGAGCGAAACCCCAATTAACAACGTAAATATTTATCGGCTTTGAGTATAAACAATAATTGGAAGAAAGATACCTAACTCCACAAAGAGTCAGACTAGGCTGCATATTAAGTTGCAAGACTAATTTATACTACACACTACTAACAAAAATAGTATTACGCCCTGGGCTGAAAAACAATAGTAGGGCATACCAACAGAGAAGAAAAAATAAAATGGACATTAAGACACCTGTCATTTACACTTCCCAGGATCCCCTCTCGTTCCAACGGACAGAACGCACGACCAGTACCACAATGTAACATCGACAGGACGCGACAGTCATAATAAACAACAGTCAATGGTCTACAAGACACAGGATATTTAAAAGCGGAGGCGCACACAACTAGAATAGTAGAAGATCTTGACAAGAACACGATCTCGCCCCCCATGCCCACCCCTCCCATGTCTGTCCTCACACACAGGCCAGGAGAATGAAAGTCGTACACAGATCCAAACCACGTGTCAAGCGTGTGTAGATACAACACTTACATCCCACGGCTGGGGACATGTGTCCCTTTTCTAGAGAAGAAACATGTCAGTGCAACCAATGCAGAAAGGAACTCTTACCCTCACAGGAGAAAAGAAAAGAAATGTCCTTTCAAAAGCCCATGGTTGTTTTTTCAGTGACCGTGCCGAGTCCGATTATCACACCTCCCTAGGCCCAGGCAGAATCACAAATTTACAGCTTCCTCTACATCAAAACTCAATCAGTGGGGGAGCAAATCCTCGCTTCTCTATTTTCTTGGCTTCATAATTCACAAAACAGTTCATCCTCAAAGGCCCAGGCGGGTTTTTTTTCTCTCACAGCAAGGTCGCTTTACCTCTCTATTACAAGGTCTTCTCAATATGATGGAAATAGTCCTTTTCAAGAACAACTATCTCCTCCGCTATGTTCCGAGAACCACAGCAGGGCACAGCTTCTCCTTACTGTTCTATGTCTTTTAGATGCCTTCCATTTTCCTTCTTACATCTCTACCCTCCTGCTCTGTTTTTTTCCAGTGCAAAGATACTAAAACTACCATGCTATCAAATTACCAACATGCGCGCCCGCAGCTATCCTTGTTATGAATTCTTTCTTAAATACTACAAACTACGTCATCACAGAGGTGTAACTATCCTGTGTAATTGGCCCAGGCTGATGGTTCAGCCTGTCCATCACTAAACAGAACCAATCGATGGTTGCTCTGAAAGACAGGAGCGGGGCGGCCTCACCTTTGCTGATAGGACAGAAGAAGAAGAAGAACCCCTTAGGACTTCTCACAGAGCATCTTTTGTAGTTTCTTGGCATCCCATCCCACACCAAAATCGGTGGACCCAGCCAACAAAACCGGTGTACACCAAGGATTCTCTGACCCTCTAGCCCCATGAATAGCGCCAAAGTCACCCCAAAGTCCAGGATAGCAAGTTTCATTTGCATGCCTCGACTTCTCACCAGGAAAATGAAACTACTACCCTTTCATGTTGCCTGTTGCCAAGGATGGCCATTTCTCGACCACCAATTCTCCCTGGCATCCCGTCTTGAAAGCAACAGTGGGTCTGGAGGGTCTCACCCGCAGGCTCACTCACCAGCTTGTGACAGGACAGCTCTTCCACACACTTTCCAAGAACCACCCAGAGTGCCTCCCTCTAACTGCATTTGATGTTTACAGACGACAATCTGGCTGGTTAATGTGACTTCTCCCTAGAGTAAGTCGGACATGTTTAGATGCAGGTGGTACACCTTTATAAATAGTGAGATCTGATGGCTCAGGTGTTACCCAGACACAGAACGGAATTCACCATTCCTTTACAACTTACTTGAGTTCCTAGTTCCATATCGCAGCGCGAACTAAAACCTATGCGTACATCGCCACTGGAAAAAAATGAGAGAATAAAAAGCAACAACACCTATTCTCTCTGTCCTTCGATGCACTCCTTGCTGTGCAACGCCGGGAACATATCAGATTTTATAGTACAAACCCCAAGGTTGTCCGGGGGACATTCTAAACTTTTCAATAGTGGCAGTATGTAATGTCTAATACAGCGATTACGCAGTAGTAAGGCTAAAATTCTTGTGCAGTTTGGATACCCCTCAATCTTCTTTTTAAATCAATGACACACTCGATTGTCACACATCCTATCCCCCGGTGTAATCATCAGAAAAGGGAACGCATGTGGCTGGAGCTGGAGGAGTTCCAGGGCTGGGTCTGGCACAAATAAGTGAGCACAATTACAAACTCTTGGCACGCGTTCTTAGTTCACAGTATCTGCAAAAAAAAAAAGCGGACCTGAGTTGCGTGCCGATAACAATTTGATAATAAATATTATAAAATATGTTTAAGAAGTATATAATTAATATAAGTTAATATAAGTTAAGAGATCTGCTCAGATTGATGAAAGGTTTAGGTTGGTCTCGTGATTGCCAAATGTTCCTGAGTTTGATCGATTTAGCTGCCGTAGAATGAGCCTGTGGCTCCATGCCCCTCTCCACCACACGAAAAGGCCAAACTACGCTCAATGGGCAACGTCCCAAATCCGTGTACCGAACACTAGCCCACAACATCAGTGTCCTAACTTGACCCGAGTCCGTGGTCGTGGGTGGGATAAAGGGTCTACGCAGAAGACACTCTAACTGTCACCTGATCCTACGTCCACCAGCTGAGCTCTGGAGCACCATCTCACCTGGGAATACGCTCATTCTCTTCCAGAGAGACTAGACTTTCACAGTCTCTTTTTAGGATAACTGTGAGAGTGCGGCGTGCTTTGACAAAGAATCGAAGACTTCCGCCGCTACCCAAAACACATTTATCTGGATTAGGACAGGATGTCAGATGACAAAACGATTGGAGCTTCAAGCGGAAGAAATAACCCACAGCCAGCCCGGGATGACCGACAACTCTGCTTTTGGGCAACTTGAGTCAGAGCTGAGTGTCTCATCCAGCGCACTCACTCCTAGACGTCAGCTCGAGTAAACCTCTCTCTATCAATTATGCCTCAAACGTCGGTATATCAGTCTATACTCGTTATCTAATCTACCTATGAGTCATAGCGCACTACTACTTCTCCTCCCTCATTAATATCCCCAGGAGCATTCAACTATTCTATATCTATTTCTATATATCTAATTTTATCTAATATTATATCTAATTATATATTGATATTCTACTATCTATATCATCCATATCCTATTATCATCTATATCTATACTCTATATCTATATCTATATCCATATCACTATACTATACGCACACGCAGTAGCCAGCCATAAGGACAGATATGAGGCTGTATATTTATATATTTTTCAGCGATGCCTACGCCGAGAGTGTTTCATACGAAAAATAGAATTAAAAAGTGCTAACTGCCTGCTTTTGCACGACATCCTCATAGGCGCACCCCACCAATTATCTGCTGCCTCCTTGTGCGACATGCTCGTTGCATTCCTCCACCTTCTAAATAAAAATGCTAAAGTAGATTTAGCTAAACAAACATGTGTGTGTCGTCCAGGCATCGAGGGATTGGCTTCGCGCCAGAACCCCTCTACCTAGTGACATCAAATCCTGCTTTGCTGTAAGTTTCCATTGAAAGACCTACTTGGTGGTAATAGGCGCACGGGAGAACAAAGTCCAAAACACAGGGATAGTGACTCAGCTACCACTTTCAGAGTACAGTGCATGTTAACTATGGGGCCAAAGGGATATATTGAAGCAATGAGAATTAGATTTCATGGTATAGGAATCGTGCTGTTTCGTTTGCTTGACTGATCCCCCCCCACTCAGAGATCGTGGAACCAATGCCTGACTGCTAATCCACTCCACACACGAGGACCAGAAGCCCAAAACCCACCGTCGCTCAACCAGTATCTCCACAGCCACAGAGAGGACTCCTCATCTTATTAATTATACGGTACCCCAGGAGCATGCCATAAAACCACTCCAGCGGATGTCTAGTGTCCAGTCCCAATGTGAACTGCTGCACCAGTGAAACACCCTCGTGCCCAACGACTAGCGCGCATCCTCACTCCGAGTGCTAAGGACAATAATAACACCGCAGATAAAAACAAATTGCTTCTAGCAAGTAGAAGAATGGTTACCGACTCTTCTTAGGAGTTCTGTCGCCATTTTAACAGAGAATGGTAGGAAAGAGATGATCTAGAAAATTCAACGGCCAAATGCTCAGACATCAATGTCCCACGAATGAGTGGACTCTGACGTACATTTGGGTGCACTGAGCACCTAGCAACCCTTCCAAAATCATGGCTTCACACAGCACCGTGGAAAGGGCAGACTAGGCATGCACAGGCCGGCTATGTTCATACAGCACAGTGCCAAACTCATTTGGCCCACCGGCTCACATTCACCCACAAAAGTAGTCTGCAACTGCTAGCCAATAAAGCATTGCTGAAAAGTGTGATTTTTGAGGATATAATGATAGCTGAAGTGGCACTACTCTTATACCTTACCCAAACAATTGAGTGTAGCGATTTATGTCCAATTGTGCACTGAAACCTTAACAAAACATGGGTTAAAGTGTATGGTCTTTCTCTCCTTCTGTTCTTTCTTGTGCGGGGAATTTCTTCCCCATTTGTCTGCCAAGATGATGCTGATGAGCCAGCAGTTGTCACCTGAGACGGTGCTTAGGCAGCCGGTGCAACGAGGAGGCTTCCAGTGGCCTGAGAGGGAAAAGGGTCAGCCCCAAACCCGCGATTTTTTTCTCTCTTTGGAGACAGGGGAAGTTCTCACGGGAATGGGGCCTAGAAGCCTTTAGTGTTGTGATATGTGTTGTGAGGGGGGACGGGGGGTTCGCCTTCACTTCCCTGCCTGCTTTGCTTTGGGTAGGAGGGGGATGTGCTGCCTGCAGGAGAGAGCTCACTGCGGGCTGCCTAGCAGAAACACATCCTTGCTTGTCGGTTCTATTTGCTACCAGCGTGTTTCTGCCACCTGTGCTTGCTAGGACCCCCTGTGATTCCAGGCCTACAGTGGCGGTCCAGTTCTAATACTTCTTATCTACAGCAGGGGGACTCCTCTCATCTTCTTTTGACCCACCTGTGGCTGTTCGAGATGTTTCTCCTTGCTATCCAGAGGCCAAGCAGCCAACCCAAATCTGTACTTTCCTGCGCTGTCGCTTTGTCGAGGAATTTTCTCATCCCATCCGCTGCCTGCCATGCAGGGTGATGTGGTGGAGCAGCTGGAAAACACAGCCGGACCGCGCACAGGGGCCTTCTGCGGACGGCTGGCGGCATCATCGCCACCCACCCTGCCAGCCGGGAGCCCAAGAACAGCGCCCCTAGCGACTGGGACGGTTTTAAGCGTGAACCAAGGGAGAAGGTGTATTAGGTATTTGAGCGCTGTTACTCGGAGTTTCGATGGCTCGAGCTTTGGTTGTTTGTTCTACGTTGGCTTTGGTTGTCATCTGGGGCTTCTCACCTTATTTACATTTTGTGAAAAGACTGTGCTATATCACCCTTATGTGAGCGCCATATATCTTGCCTGGTATGCCACATGATCTCAAAAGGTTATAGAAGATGTGAGGAGATGGAAGCGGGGATCATTCTCCACCACTCACAAGCGGTTCCTGACTTGTCCAGTTATTGGCAAACATCTGGACTCGTCTTTGCAAACCAAGACAGACTGACGTTAATTTCACGGTTCCATGATCACCAGTGTACCTAGTTAATGGGATTTTAATAAAAAAGGGCTTGCAAGCACTTACCGCATAGAAAGAGCCAGTATTTCTGCACATTAGAAGCAGACAAATTATTAAGCACCCACAACGTTCCTTCATTATAGCTAATCAGCTGCCTGTTTACCATATTGAAGTATGTTGGTCACTTAGCCGCTCTGGCTCCTCATGACTGGCATTAGTATATATCCGTACAGCAAAAATTTCCCCGATTCCTTTGACCTCATTCAGCTCGGGAGGGTGCTAGACGATCTAGCAGAATTTCTAGCATAATAGTAATGAGGGTTGGTACAGGAAAATATTCAACTGAATAAAACAGACAATCGGATGAGAGAAGGTAGCTTTCTTAAAAGCGCATCATCGCAGCGTCCCATTCTTCCCCGTGAGTCATTGAATTGTGGGAAGGCTGTCTTCGGTTCGGGAAAAGGACTAGTGTGTCTGGTGCCAATCGTAAGTGCAGGGACCCCCCTCTGGATATGGTGAGGTGATGACCCCCCTTCCCTCTGGGCACCTGAGATTATAGCTTTTTGAAAAATCATCTGGGCTCTCAGGCAAAAAAATATGCGGTAAAAGGGGATCCCTGGCTACTAACACCCGGACGTGATGTTTCCATACTAATAATTGTTTGATACAAGGTGAAACACAGTCGAGGCAGCAATAATAGCAACTACCCCAGCCCAGTCACACAATTCAGTGACAGGCGGCTTAGAGGACACAGCCTCCCCTTTGGTGCAGTTACAGTCCACAGTCAGCAGTGCTCTGTTGGCTCGCCCGGCTGCGGCGAGGGTGGTGTTTGATTGACCCCAGGGGGCCTGCAGGGGCGCGTCATCGTGGCGGCTGGTCCTGGTCTGCGTCTTCCAGATTGATCCACGTGGGCCAAAAGGATGGGCACAAACCGGTCAAGATGGATGGAGAAAAAAGTTCCCTGCAAACTCTACCAGTGGTAAATGTGATCTTGGTGCTGCCTTGGACAGCAAGAAAACCCAGAATGGTCGGACGTGCAAAGAAGATGAGCAGATTCCCCGCCCGGCTGCGAAACAGGAGTGGCACGGGTGC
>CM019236.1:65615962-65675480 GCA_009741485.1 Malurus cyaneus samueli
AAAAAAAAGGGGGAAAAAAAAAAAAAAGGGGGAGGAAAGGGGAAAAATTTAAAAAAAAAAAACCAGGGCCCCAGAGGGACAAGGATAAACCAAATATTTTTGGGGGGAGTTCCCCCCCTGGCCAGTCGCAAATTGGCCCCATTGTTTACCATCCATTTGGTCTTGGGTTTGCGGTGGTAATCCAGGTAAGCAGTTTTCCTATCCATAAATTAGTCCAGACAACATCCAACCCAACAACGTCCTTTCTTCCTTGTCTAACCCACACTTGTTAAGCAAGCAAAATAAGCAAACAAAGTAACAATGGTGAACTCTAATACACTAACCGCAGGTTAACTGAAGTCTGCAAGCTGCTACTAATCAGTCGCAGGGTCGGGGGCAGTCTTTTGTGCAGGTTCTTCAGCTGTACCTCCGATGACTTCTGAAGCACTCCTTGGGGAATGCTCATGCCCCACGGCTGGCCTCGTCCATCAGGCTAGAATCCATTTAGAACCTGCTGGAGTGGAAACACACAAATATCCTCTGCCCCAAACAATAACCTTAGCTGGTCACTGCCACATACCAGTTTCCGGGTGTTTGTATCAAATCTAGATGTTAGTTTCTTTTTCCCTCACATCCTTTTTTCCAAAGTGTAGCATCGCTGGTGGCATTTCTGAGTCTCCAGACACACACAGATGATTAATGACAGTGACTTTGAAAGTCTTTCTTGTGGGTCTAGAATATCTGCATGTTTATTCATATACCTTTTCAATGTACCATTGGCCCTTTCCACTATAGCTTGTCCTGTAGGGGAATGGGGAATCCCAGTTTCATGTCTGATACCCCATGTTTTCAGGAACGCGTCTACCCACTTGCTGATATATGCTGGACCTTTGTCAGTTTTTATTTGTTTGGGAACTCCCATTACTGCAAAACAGCTTGTCAGATGTCTAATCACTTGCAAGGCCTTTACTCGTGTCTGTGCTGTGGCCCATACATATTTACTATATGTATCAATGGTGACATGGATATACTTCATGCGCCCAAAACTACTAATATGGGTAACGTCCATCTGCCATAGCTCATTGGCTCCAAGATCCCTGGGATTCACTCCTAAGCCTAAACCTTGCCCTCCATTATGATGACTGCAAATGGGGCAAGCTCTTACTATGGCTGTCGCTTCTGCTATTGAAATACCAAATTCTCGTTTTAAGCCCTTTGCATTTTGGTGGAATACCGAATGGGCTTCCTGAGCTAGCTTTTGTTTTGGTAGTGGGGAACTTTGGCTGATCGCCACCAACTTACCTGCGCGTGCATTTCCTTCTCCCAAGCCAATGTCCCATTTATGACTCCTGATGTGAATAATGGAATAAGGATGTTCCCTCAACTTTAAAGCCCTTGCAACTGCAAAAATAATCAAACAATACTGGTTCGTAAACTTCCTAATTGCAGCATCCTCTATTCTTTCGGACCACCCCAGCTACCATAATAGACGAACTTTACTGCCACATTCACCGGGCCCTAAAAGTTTATCATTGCCCAATAACGCCAACAATCTAAAGTTGTAAAGTTCTCTCCTCAGCGCAAGGCACAATTTATGTGTGCCCGCCCCAAGTTCTCCTCCCCGCCAGCAATAGCCGGCTGTCCTGACCTTTTTCCTGTACGAATTAGTAAAGGGCACCCGAATGGGTCCCTCCTTTCTTTGATGCAGACCATTAAGTGCCCTCGCAGACGCATGGGTGTTTGAAAGTTCTGTTAGAGATTAGCTAAGCCTCAGGACCAATATCGCTTCGCCCTGTATGTCCTGCTAGTAAGTACCACTGCAAGGAAGTCCTTTCATGGGAGTCAGATAGTGCAGTCGGTTCCGAACGTAGCTGAAAATTTTCACACCGCCTTGGGACTTATTACAGTGCAGCACTTCGATTTTATGAAAAACTAACAGCTAGATGTTGTAAGGTGGAGAAATCCACTCCAGACCCAGGTCTCCCCCACTTTGCTGTCTAACAATGTTTAAAGCACCCGCACATCAAATGTGAGTTCCATACCAAATAGTGAGTCAGGGGAACAAGGACACGGCGCCCACGCCAAGCACCTGCGAACCTCGCCAAGTTGATACAGCTGATAGGGCAATTTGTTGAAGTACCTTTTGCTGGAGAGAGGTTAATATAATTGTTTTGCAGGGATCATTACCTTTAAGTAGTGGGCGCAGTTCTTCCAGCGGTTCATTTTGTATCCCGACTACTGGCTTGAGCCATTGTAAGTCCCTGAATAGTTTCTGGGCATCGTTAAGTGTCTCTAGGGGTGTTTTAAGGATTAATTTCTGTGGAGTCACAATCTGCTGGGACAAAGTCCATCCTAAATATTTCAAGGACCATCAACTGTATTTTCAGGAGCAATGAACCAATGTTTGGGCTATATCTTAATAAATCCACCGTTGGTTAGAAATCTTAGGCTGAGCAAACAGCACGTCGTCATGTAGTGGTATTAAATGGAGGCCGTTGCCTCAAGGCAAGGGCATATCTACAAAAGCGCAAATCGGGCTGTTGCGGATGCTTACGGCAAACTGTCCACTAAATCGCTGACAGGCCCCCCCTATTAATGTGGAAGCGGACCAAAGCGCAAGTGTCATTGTCAGTAACGCGATTGAAAAACATCCTTTAGATCAAATCAATAATGCCAATATAGGCCAATTACCCAGCGTGAGGGGCGGTAACCAGTAGTAATGCCCCATAGTCCATCTGTCATAATGGCACATAAGTCCTAGTAAAACGGTACTTTCCTGACTTTTGGATACAAAAAATGGAGTATCCACGGGCCATAGATAATCATAAAGAGCCCTTGTTGTAGATTGTTTGGCAAGTCAATGACATGGTGTAACTTTCCCGTTTTAGGCCATTGCTTCACCACAACCCAGTGTATAGTTCCAATGATGATCGAAAGTTCGAGCAATGGCCATTAAATAAAGGCGGTTTGGTGAGAAACAACACCAAGTGAGTGAGAATGTCCCGTCTGATAAGGCACGTACAGTTGGAGGGAGCTGAACGATGGAAAAAAACAGCAGCAACGGTTCCCGCAATGGTTACTGCACAGCAGGTATCCTACCAAGGGTCAGCCCCCAACACCGGACAGTCGTTGCACTGTCGACGGCCATGAAGCGGCAGTGGTGGGAGTCAGTGCTGAATCGGCTCCGGTGTGAAGAGAGCGAAGGAGTGCGTCCTCTCCCTGAAGCAATATATCCTTCGTCGGGTCTCTCAATGCAAGTTCAGTGTAAGCAGAGTAAGACCCCGTGCCCAAAAGCACCCCTCTCCCTAGGGTGTCCTTAATGGGCAATGCTCTCCGTATGTGTCTAAAGGTACCACCTGGCAATTTGCGCCCTGTCTGGACGTTACGGAGAAAAGGGTGTTTGAACCATATCATAATTCTCCCATATAGTCAGCGTCAATAACGCCAGGCATACAAACAATCCCAGCAGGATACCAATTACCCCTATGATAATTTCCACGCTTGGCCATTGAGATAGGTCCTTGAAGCTTGATCTGCTTTGGGGCGCGCAGGACGTGGTCCTACGCTGCTGCCAGTCCATCCCGAGGCCCTCTGTGCGGATGCAGGGAGCATGGCGGTCTGTAAAGCCGGTCGGGTCACGCATCGCATGTGTCCTGCACGGCTCTGGTGTGTCGGCGGCGTCTGGAGTTTCCCGACCGCTGATCGGCAGACTCCGGTGTTAGGAGTTGGAGCGGCACTGTGGCACCACAGTCCCGAGGCCCGGCACTGCGGCGTAAGTGTCCAGCCTCCCGCAGCGGTAGCATCCCATTGCCAGGGGGAGGGCGAGCCGAACGTTGCTGCAGCTTGTAGAGGCGCAAGAGCGGCTAAACCTATTATGGCGGCTTGGAGCCTGTTCTTTAAGCCTATCCCCAACTCCTTGAATTGCTCTACGACAACATCACTAGCCCTACAGAAATAACTATGCGCTCAAGGGCATCCCTATAGACCAGTCCGCCACAAGGGGTCAGCAACACGCTAGTGGAGGATGCAATTTTGAAGCACAACTGTTTGACATGGGTGCTATATAATTTGGAATCCAGCCTTCTCGCATTCACAGCCACTCGGTCAAATGAAAGTACCAAAAGCTTCAACTTCCTATCTTTCTAATGCTCATTACCGGGATACCCCGGCCCTTACTTATCTATGGCACATTCTTCTAGGCGCATAGACTCACCGGCATTTATCCGGCCCATCAGACCCTGAGCCTCGGTGTGCAAGTGGGGCCCGCGACCTAGCAATTCGTCCAAGGTAACTCCCTGGAGGGGGTCCCTGGGGGCACAGTCCGTCATTACACACTGTTGGCAGAGGGCCTGCCAGTGTGCATCAAACGAGCTGTTGATGTTGTAGTAAAAATGAGCTTTGAGATGCCCCGGCAATCAGTGGTCAGTAGAGCTGCGTACCCCAGATATAATCAAGCATCTGCTTGACCGGTTCACTTGTAACCCCATATTGGCTGACTGTAGCTCGTCGTTGAGACAAGAGCTTTCAGTCTAGGGCGGTGATGGTAGCGTCCACCTTCCCCTGTGGTGCTGAATTAAAAACCACAGGACACGCAAGGTCTTTAATTGCATCCATGGCCTCGCTGTCTCCACTATTTAAACAATCTTTAGCCACCACAGCCCACATGTCTCTCCTCTTCCGGGAGAGGGAGTTTATCAGGTCACTTCCTGTCTGGGGGACTTCCTTCCTCCCCCACCCCGTGACTTCCGATGAGTCACTTCCTGCCCCGCCTCCGGATGTGGGTGGCGACAGTGGCAGGGGTGCTTCCGGCTCCGGTAGGAGGGAGGAAGTTGGTATGGGCGGAGCAACTGCCTGAGGAGACTCACTAGCTCCCACGGTGGCTGACGATGGCAGCCTAACAGTGGAGACAACGATGGCAGGGGGTAATCAGACAGTTAGAAGCAAACTCCAGATTTTTCTCCCGTGCTGCACTAGCCTGCTGGACCGCTTTCTTTTCTGCCTGATGTTGTAAAGGCTCATCATGGACCACCTTCCATAGCTTCCCCATTCTTTTAGCCATTTTATCGTCCTCTAATAAGGCATCCCAAATCTTATCGCCCAATTTCTTCCATTCCTCTAATTCGTGCACTGAGTGTGGGTTCTGAAAGCAACCCTGATCACATCCATAATTTAAAAGATCTGGCTACTCGTTACGGAGGTCTGTACCTTTAATTTGCCGCTTTTTTAAAAAGCAAATAAATCGTATGTCGCTTGCCTTTCCATATTTAAAACGTTAGCGCGCTATTGCAGCCTTTCAAGGTCCGGCAGGACACCTTCAGCTGGTACCCTTCGATGGGGTTGCCCAGGGCTCGGTACCGCGATCCTCTCTCATCGGTACTTTAGCCGTTCCCACTGCTTAGGAACCCGGAACACTTACGTCGTCCTACTGTGGTCGCTGATGACCATTTGTTGCCAGAAGGGCTCGACCGTGGTTGCTGGTGTCCACGTCCTGCGTAGTCACTGCCTTTTCCCCGATCACGTCGGGATCACCATTTGTCGGGAAATGACGGGAGAATTGGCACACCAACCACCACGAGATGATTCGCCGAACTCGTTTATTGCATCGTCCAACATGTCCTTTTATAACAATGTTAATTAATCTCATGAATATTACAAAATCAAACTTCTCATTGGACAAAATTCAAACCTCATCATCAACTTCCTTATTTGGCAGAGAATTGCATCAGTCACAGGTATTGCATCAGCCATATGTCTGCTGCTATAAGACCTTATGGGGAGGGGGTAGGAGCTGCCTGATGTTGCATTGCCATTGCTGCTTTTGGCTAATGGCTAGCCCTATAGTCAGGCAGCTCCATACTGCCTACGTGACCTCTGTCATGTAGCCAGGTCTCGTAAAAGCTCTCCACACACCTCTGGTCCTAACGGGCAAAAACTGCGCTGGGGAGGAAACTCTTGGATCTCTCACCTTCACTACTGAGTTGCTACCCAAATGCACCCACAATCGCGGAGGAGCAGCACCTCATCTTAGACAAATTGTAGCATGTCATCACTTTTGGTCTGTCTTCTGGAGGCTTCTTCCCGATTTGGGCTCCATTCCTCCTTCACGCAGCAGCTCTGCTCTTGTCTAAACTTTCTTGACTTGTTTTTTGGACTCAAGTCGGGCTTTGGCTATATGAAGGTACTGGGAAACCGGTCCCAGGTGGCTGGGTGGCGAGGTGTGTATGTTAGAAAAGGTTGCACGTGGTGGGGGGCGACTGAAGATGCCAGCTGGGAGCTGGGTAATCAAGCGCGGTAGTGCAGGCTGCACAAATCTATGCTTTCTATCTCTCACCTTCTTTCATGGCTTGTACACACGTATTTCTCAGGCAAGATGCCACTAGCGCAGCGTAATCTGTTCCCTTCCTTTTGCCTCCTTTTCCGCACGACTAATGGCTGTCCACAAACAGTTACCGATCATTTCTCCACCGAGTTCGGAAAGCCATTCCCCTGCCCAGGTGATACTTCTCTTTCCCTTAGGCTTTACACACCAATAGGAGCTCCCTTCCTTGAGGAGGCTATCATATTTCAAAGTCCTACTCTCTCCCAATATGTTGAGGGTGTATGCCCCTAAGAAGTGTGGTCTTCCTCTCTCTCCTGTTCATACGCCCGGGATCTCCTCCCCAACCACTCATCTGATCAAGGTGAGATTCCACATGTGATCACCCTACCTCTCTTCCTCCGGCCGTCATGGTGCAACATCTCACACGGCATGGATACCCAGGCTTGTCTCTTTCTTCTCCCTTCCTCTTGTGAGGCTTCCTGCCGGGCAGCAGGGCTATACCTACGTGGTCGGTTCTCTCGCCTTATAGCGGTCAACTCCGTGTCCACTGCTAGGTGCGCAAGACGAGATGAGTGAGAACCAGCCCCCGTTTAATTCTCGTGATGGGTGATCACGTCATGGTCCGACACAACTCGAGGAGTATAGCGGAGGCAAGCGGTGGTTTCGGAACACCAGTGAACAATACTGATCACTATAGTGAAGAGCCACGTATTACACTTTGCTCGCTTGCGGTTGAGGTTATTAAAGGTGTTTAATGTCAATCATGTGGCTGTTCTGGCTTATTCTGTGCTTCTGAAGAACACTAGAAGCAAATTGCTACGTCTGTATCTCTGCAAAAAGTCCTCTATCACTGCTGGACCAGCTTGTATTGCGGCTATACAAATCCAACATTCGTGCGCGTGTATCATAACTCTCACAGCATCTACACAGAGAATGGGGTGCCGGACTGGGATGAGAGCCGTATATGAACCAATTGGAAATTTTAATCTGCCACCAATAACATTGCTGGATTGGTCAGCTTTTATAAAATGCTGGTGAATTGTTTGTGCTTTTCATCACAAGTCACTTGTTAGCAGGATCCACAAGACATTCATTTAGTCATATAGAATTTTTTGAGTGGAAAAGTAAAGGTGCAGGTACATCTCCTTGTGCTCTAAAAATTTTTCTTAATAAAATTTTCTGAGCAAATTTTTTCCATATTTGAAATCATGTTAACCTTCCCAGCTCTGCCTTGGGAGGTTTTAGAAAAATTAAGACTTGGCTACATTCTGCCAGAGTTCATAAGGAAATAACTAAAAACTGTTGGTAAACTCAATGAGACATTCATACATATAAGAAATCTCTGTTAGAATGGGTTGAGTGCACCATCCTCAGCGTGGGTTTTGGAAAAAATCCGGTGAATGAAATCGGCCAGGGCTATGCTTGGTGGCGAACTTTCGTCCAAGCTGGAGCAACGGCGTGCCAAGCAAGATGCATCAGACACCGTTCAGTTCCAGTGGGTCTTTTCTCTTCGTGGCGGCAGGCCTAGTCCACCAGAGGGTGGAGGAAAGCACATCTGCCCAGCAGCTGCTCCCTGGGCACGGGGCACTCAGGCGGGCAACCAAGCAGATGTGCCCGAGAGCATGGACCCACGTGATAGCGCGCACTAGAAACAGGCTTCGTTTTGTGTCCGGGCTGAACGTGTCGTGTCCGTTGAGTGGTTGCCCAGGATGACCACAGGTGGTAGGTTGGTTTGGATCCTCCTCGACGGTCCAGGTTTCAGAGGCGCTGTCAATCCCAGTGGCTGGGTTGCATCTTCCGGCATAAATCCTCCTGGAAGCCCTTGGCGACCAACGCTGGAGGAGCTCGGTTCCAGCGCTCCACCAGCGACCTCCATTCAGGCTGGGCCGGTCCTGCTGTAGAATCACAGATCACAGAGCATGTTGGTCTGGGCAGTGACCTTTAAAGGCCACTCCAGTGTGAAACCCCCTGGCATGAGCAGGGCATTCTCAGCTGGGTAGGCCCACCGCCAGCCCGGTCCAGCCTATCCTGGATCCGTGGCCCATTGGTGATGGGTGGGCACAGCCAAAGTGCTGACACCACTGTGTGCACCCTGCACCCTTTCTCCTCTCTGCCTGACCTGATCCTTGCTGCTGGCTCTCGCCTTTCCTGGCAGCTGGCAGAGCAGCCGCTTTCTCCTCCTGAGGCAAAACAGCCGCTCCACGGAGCGAGCAGGACAGGGAATAACCGGGGCTGCTGCAGTGTGAACCAAAAGGGCTCCACCTGTTCTGTCCCAGGGACCTTCCTGGTGGTCGACCTATCTAACCCCGCCGTTCACGGTTTTACTGACGGAGCGCCTCCACAAGTCTCTTGCAGGAGCCGAATCAGCTCCTGATGGAAATGTTCCTCTCCACACAATCCCACCATAAATGATTCAGTCTCGATTCAGCTCGTTGCATTTAGCAAGCTTCACCTCTCGCCGCAGCCTCCTCGGGTGGCTAAGAGGGCGAGGATGCAAGAGCATTAATTTGTCGACATGGCCTGGTGGGAGAAAGGGAACTCAGCGGTGCTGGCTGGAGCTTGCAGCGGGTCTGGAGGACAACTCCCATTGTCCCTCCAGTGTTAACCCTAGTCTGTGCTATTTTGTGCCATCTTCACTCAGAATAGGCTCTAGCCCACTTCACTATCCACACTCATCCTACATTTTGTAACACTAGTGCCTTGCCCTGAGCCTCGCAGCTGGCCAGCTCTCACTCAGGGTTTCACTGGCTTCCTTGTGCATCTTTCCTAGAGCTACCCTCCAGTGGCCGCATTCCCTCGATGTCCCCCATCCGCTGGATTTCCCAGTCCCCATCCTAGCCCATGTCCCTGTTTTTGCCAGCCCCTGTGGTTGCACTTCCCTCGATCGGCCACAATCCAACTGGCCTTGCTGATGGCACCTCCCAAGCGGAAGGGCAAAGTTTGCCCAGAGTCACCTCGTTCAATCGGTGTTGATGTCTACACCTGCTCGAGCCCCACCGTCGTTGGCCTATCCTCGCCTCGCCAGGCAGCTGGACGCGTCCTGCTCACAAGGGCCATAGTGACCCCATCCTGGGGTCTACTAGCCCCACACAAGCCACACCTTCGCACCCACAAGCCCCAGCCTTTCCGTCCCCGTGCCCGGCTCACAGGCTCACGGCAAATCCTCGCCCCTGAGTGTAACCCAGGCACAGGAGCCCCCAGCGCACTACTTGGCTGTGCACACACCCAAAACAGATATCTGAGTACAACAAGCCAACGGGATCGGAGGTGGATGGCTTCCTAGCGACCACACCTGTGCTGCCCTTTTAGGACCCTAAACCTCACCCACTGCAACTTAAGCACATTTCCTTCTCCTGCCATCCCTGTTTCTTGGGTGAATATCAATCCCACCGCTGGCAGCCCTCTCCCACACTTTTAGATTTGTGTGCTGGGAGCACCAGCAAGGCCACGCAAAGGCCCAGACACACACAAGCCTCGAGCAGTCCAAGATTTTCCTTCTTGCAGTCCCCTGCTGCTTCCCTGGTTCAATGCACTTCCATGCCTCCTGGAACATGGGATTGCTCTGAGCAGTTCTGTTTGTTATCTCGCACCAACGAATTCGTAATTTTGATTTTGAAATGGCCTGAGCTTTCTGGCAACCACAGTGATTTCTGTGTTTCGACATTCTAGCCACCTCAGTCTTTGGACATCCCCACCTGACCTGAGTAAGGCATAGGATAGCGTATAGAAGTGCAAAACATTCCCTCTTCCCCAAATACCACCCAAATTGGCTAATTAGAGTCGACAAAACTGCTTAACATCCAGAACATTCTTCATTTAAGGAAAATAAGAAACAACAAGAAGTAAATAGAGCCCCCTGAATGCGAACAACACCTATCACACTACAAATGGAAATACCATGTAACTCTTAAACTTACTTTCTAGTTGATTTTTCATTCTCACCTACCGAGAACAATAATCACAGCCTCAGGCCAACTCTTGGCACAGTATGGTAACAATGTGCTAACAAATCCGACGCACCCTCGTACCTCGGGACCGTTCAGTCTCCTCATGTATACCATACTCCTGAGCGTGACTGGGAAATGGATTACTGAACCATATAAATCCATAATTCAACATGTGTGAAACCTGTCTGCCGCCATGACTTCTGCCACATGACTTATATCAAAGAGGTGTGTGAGTTGATTCAACTGAATTTATTGTTCCCTGCTCGCCACAGCGGAATGCCCTTGTAACGCTCTACTGTCAGCGATGCTCGATAACCAGCATGGCTGCACACACAGATCTGCACTTCGCATCAAAACCACATGGACGACTGCTGGAGGCACAACAGTGGAACAAAACACCCTTTCCTGAATCAGCTTATCCCGCAATATTTATTCACTGACTGGCTGCAGCTCTTCAGCTTTCCTTGGTGTATTTCACACGTATCACCCACATCAGAATGTTACTGATTAGAAGGCACAATTAAGCACTACCTTCTACGCTTCTTGTGTTGTTGTGCGTTTATATTACACCCCCTTGTGTTTCCTCTTCATGGCTGCTCGCTCCCACCCCAGGGGCTCAGTCCACTGCTGGTTTCTCTCTGATTCCTGCAAAGGGCTCCATACTCTGGTGTTCGCAAAGTGCTCCTGCACAATCTACGAGCATGAATGAAAGCCATTTCTTATCCCCTGGAAACTTCTCCTGCGCAGTGTCTACTCTAGGAGATCAATACCTCTCGTTCAGCTCAGGCACTGCCCTGTAGCTCCTCATCCCAGATCCCTCCTCACACACACTTCCTCACATCAGCTTTTGCTGTCCCACACTATCAGAGAAAAGCTGACCACAGAAAGGCAAAAGATCTCCATTTTGGCATTCATGATAGAAACACGAGAAAAAGTCCACAAACTGCTCTGTACCATGACAGAAGACACTGCATGGTCATAAAAACATTCTACGTTAAAAGAAACACTTGATGAAATCGAAACTTCCAGTTAAATGCATTGAGTACGTAATTTAACTTCCAGTTTAAAATGCATGTATTAGTTGCAACTAGCAGCATATCGGGGTGTCAGAAATTTCTTCAGCTTTAAACAGAAGCATTCATATGAAAAGGTCAGAAAAGCATTTTTGTTCAAGGAATAACTTTCCTGCAGCATTGGAATACAGAATGCCTGATCTATCTCCCCTGGGATAGGTGACCCCCAGAAGTGATTTTGCTGTTCATGCAAACAATGCCAGCCTGTTTTTAATATTCTTAAGAAATAACCATTGGAATCATGGAGCTCTTGAATGGCTTAGAGAGTTGAGATGGAATTTCATTGCTTTCATGTCTCTTGACAAACTGCTGCCTTACAGAGTTTAAAGTGCAAATCCCCAATATGAAGAACTGCTAATTTTGCCAGAAATCGTAGATTCCTACAGTGGGTTTTGGATGGAAGGGATCTGGAAGAGCAGCCCAGGACACGGTTGGTTTTCTGGGCTGACACTGCAGCGTTGTAGAAGCTGGTGAACCAGGTCCCTCTGGATGGTATCTCATTGCTCAGGTGGGTCAAGCACACCAGAGAGCCTGATCTCATCTGCGTATTTTTACCTGGGTTTGTGGATTTTTTGATAGCTTGCATAAAGGTTTGATTCTGTTTTTCAGTGATAGTTTCGAACACCCCTGCGAGATCCATACGTGTGGTGAGTTTCCATTTGAACGGTGTTCCTGCCCTCCTTTTGTATCACTCCTTTCTCCATTAATGGCCACATCTCTTTTCTCCTGTTCTCCGAATGAACTTTAACTGGCTATAGTTTCAGGCGGTCAGGCACAATTTGAATTTCCTCCCTTTCTGATGAGGGTCTGGTCAATCTTCCATTGGGGGCTCTCTGTTGTCACCACGGGATGAGCTCCGTGGGCGGCCCCAGGGGATGCATTGGGACGCCGAGAGCCTCAGGGCTCGTGTGGGGCTGAGCACGGGCTCGGAGCGCCGTGAGCCAGAAGAAGGGGAAGCCCTGACTATTAGGGGAAGAGAACCCCAGGTATAGGGACCAGGGATAGTCCCCAAGGCAGTCCATTGGGGAACAGGGACAAGGGACAAGTGAGTTGAGTCCCAGAAACAGGGCCCAGAGACCCAGAGACAGACAAGTCAGGGCCAGGGAGCCAGGGACGAGCAAGTCAGGTCCCAAGAATATGGGACAAGGAATGAGGAAGTCAGGTCCCAGGATGGGTCCCAGGAAAAAGGGGAGCAAAAGACACCAGCAGGTACATCCCAAGACAGTCCAGTGGAGATTATTATCTAACTGGGATTACAATCCATACACAAAAGGAAAAGATAAGGTCAAAATGCTTCAGTAGTGTATGATAGAGTAGATGAAAGAAGAAATAAGAGAATTTGTATTGGCTTATTTAAGGGTATTCCACAATTTAGTGAAGGGGAAAAAAGAATTGGCTAAAATTGGAGGTAAAAAAGATCATCAGGGGAAGGGACACTCCCCGATGGCCAATAGGTGTTGAATATCTTATATATAGGAAAATCTTGGAAGAATTACACCAGAAAACTCAATGGGGAACACAGGCATTGTGTGATCATTTCTTGGATGCATTGGAATGTTTGGAATATCCATACAAATACTGAGGAGTTCATAATGTGCAAAAAGTAGATAAAAAGGTTATGAGAAGGAATACACCAGGAGGCCGCAGACTGACGGAACAGCCTTTTCAAAGCAGACTTTAGCCAAGGGCCACACGTCCAAAGGTGGAAGTTTCTATTGGTCACAGTAGATCACCTCACACACTGGGTAGAGGCCATTCCTGGTAGCAAAGCCATGGCCAATGTAGTGGCAAAGACCAACCTAGAACAAATCATCTCTAGGTATGGGATAGTACACAGAACAGATTGAGATAGAGGGACACATTTTACATCAAAAACTATTAAACAAGTAACACAAGCTTTTGGTATTCACTGGGAATTACACACCACAAGGCATCACGTCCAGATCTCAGGAAGAGTCAAAAGGATGAATCAAACATTAAAATGGGCTTTAACAAAACTAATGGTTGAAATACAAATGTTCGGGTTTGAATTCCCACTTTTAACAATAGTGAATCCAGACACAACATAGGGCAGATTTAGGAGTTTTCCCTTATGAAATGACATTTGGATTACCCTTTTCGATAACTCAACAAGAAATGGCTACATATGAAGGGGGACAGGCAAATATGAAGCAGTATTTAACACATGTAGCAAGAACCTTAGAACATTTAAGACCTGGAGGTTATTCCTAAATCATGCCTTTGGACTTCAAAATCTGTAATATTCAAGCTGGGGAATTGGTTTGAATAAAAACATGGGAGGAACAATCTTTAACCCTGCAGTGGGAGGGCCCTTTCCAGGTAGTGCTGATCACTGAAGCTGCAGTTGGTCTAAAGGAGAGAGGATGGACACACGTCAGCAGAATTAAAGGACCAGGGGAAGAACCCAGAGACTGGGCTATGACATCTGTACCCAGTGATGCCAAATTGACTCTAAGATGGGGAACAGGTGGTAATAAATGCATGATGGGAATATTGGGGGAAATAATTCGAAAATTGAAAAAAAAAGGCCAAACATATATCAGTGGTTTCAAATACTGTCTGTACAAGTTTTTAGAAAACGCCAATTAATTCCCTGGGGAGGGACACTTCCACTCCAAACAGCAGAATTAGGACTGTAAAACTCAGAGGGTTTAATGTACTTTGTGGATAGGAATTACTAGTTTCTGTTGAGTGGGAAATATGCCAGGAACAGAGCAATTTGCCTGGAAAAAAAGTGACAAAGGAGCAGAGGGCAAGAGCGGTTTGACCAGTGTAGTTGCCATCAAGAAGATCATACACACCTGCCATGGGCTGGTGACCCCATAGGCGGTGCAGGCGGGGTACAAGCCATACCAGATCTCTGTTACTCCTTTTTTGTCTTTTTCCTTTTGGAATTAAGGGAGGTCATGTAAAAAATGCTATCAATTCCTTCAATCAGGGGGAACCCAAGGTTCTTTTTGCACTCATGTCGACCCATCCTGTTATGTGCCATCCAAAATAGAAACATTTATGTGGAATGGACAGACATAGTGGGCTGCAGAAAACTTAGGAAGAGATGGGAAAAGGGTAGGAATGCATGTCCAAAGGGAGAAAGGTGGGGTTTGTTTCACATTTGCTCTAAATCTTGGGGTGCAAATGACAGAGCAAACACTGCATTCTAGCCCTAGGCCAACTCCACATGAAGATTTATATACAAAAACCAAAAAAACAATTAAAAGGAAAAATAGAATTCCCTAGATTAGGAAACAACCTGTTTATAGATTTGGGAGAGAGAATAAGCAGAGAACTGAATGTGACTAACTGTTGGTTGGTGGGGACCCTTAACGACAGAAGAATGGCCATGGAAAGGAAGTGGCACAGGCCCAGCTGAGGGAACCAGACAAATACAAGAGGGGAGAGCCAGCCAGTAGGGTGGGTTTTAAGTCCAATGGTGATAGGAGAAGAGTGTCGCTGGCACTGGAAGAAATTTTTCTAATAGAGTAGGAAATTCTCTCTGTAGTAGATATAAAGTTAGTAGTGAGAATTCTACATGGTGTGTTTCCAAAGACCAAACCTGTATTGGGACAGATAAGACTGATGGAAAAAATGTGAATGTAATAATGAAAACAAACGTTTTTGTGTAACAATGCAGGCAAAAAAAATCCTATTTTGGTATCCCAAAGTTATCCAAGTTTTGGGAAAATATAAATAACAGAGTGATGACTATTGGAAAGCACCAGACACCTTCCTCTGGATATGTGGGAAAAGGGCTACCCAGAACTCTCCCCCAGTGAAGAGGGAGTTGTACTCTGGGAATTACACAGCCAGGATTCTTCCTTTACCAGGGCAAGATGGGGATAACTTAGTTTACCATTTTATGAAGACTTGAAAAGAAACAAAAGGGAGTCAATCAGAGGATCTCAAACATGGGGGGAGGATGAATGGCCTGAAGGAATGATACTGGGAGTGTATGGGTCAACCACATGGGCACATGATGGGAGCTGGGGATACTGAACTCCAATTTATATGCTAAATCTTATTACAAGTTGCCAAGCAGTTGTAGAAATAATAACTACTAAAATTGACCAGGCACCAGAATTAATACCAAATCAACAAAGACAATCAAGAGCTGCATTGTCTGTGAAAAATTTAACAAATGCAATTGTTGCTTGAAAATAGATGATAATGGAGATATTGTCCTAGATACAGCCAAGGATATCAGAAAAATTGTACTGATCCAGAAATGGGAATCAATGCTAAAAGCTAGCTGGTGGGACAATTTATTGGGAATAGAGAGGTGGAAAAAACTGGGCTTCCTTCTCTTCTGCACAACAGCCGCTTTTTTATTTAATCCTTGCCAAATTCCCTGTTTCATTCGTTAATCAGTAGCGTAGTTCAGGGCATGCAAGTAATGCAAATGCCTGTGGAGCCAAAATTGGCCACATCTGGAAAGGCACAAAAATTAATGTTTTTAAAGAAATTAAATAATGTAGAAGACCCCTTTGAAGAAGCAAAATTAATCTATGAGAAGAATGAGTGAGTTATGAAAGTTATACCTCAAACCAAATGAAGTAAGAAATAAAAGAGGGGAAGGATTGTGAGAAATAGGAACAAAACATTGGCTTTAACTAAGGCTAAAGAGTTGTTGTTGTACCTATGCTTGTTGGGGGTTGTTGTGATGCTGGTGTTTGTTAAGAATAGTTCTAATGTACAAATTATTGTGATACCAATATTTGCTAAGAGTGGAGGTATGGGTTATTGTTATACCAGGGTACCAGGGTTTGTTGAGAGTTGTTATGATGCTGATGTTTGCTAAGAATAGTTGTAATGTAGATGTTGGTAGGAAAAAAAACTCCCTAAATTTTTAAGTGATGAAGGAACTGAAAAACTGCACCCTCCTTGCCGCCCAAGAAGAAATTAACGAGGATGAAACAAACTATAAAAACAAGGCGGTTTTCGCCCAACAGCAAAGGTGACTGCGCTTGCTCTAAAAGGGCGGAGCGGGGGGAGAGGCCACGCTAAACAGTTCCTGGAACATGCAAAGCAGTGCGGAGAAATGTTAAATATGTATAAGGCTGATGCAACACCAAGGGTATATAAAGGGCATCGCCAGGGTTGGCTGTGTGCTTGTGTTTCACGTTGTGAGTTGGGGAATGCACATTTAGCTTTCTGTCTTTGTCCCTAATAAACTCACTTTGAGGCTCGGCTCGTTTACAAGATCCCCACGGGATGAGCTCCGCGGGCGGCCCCAGGGGATGCATTGGGACGCCGAGAGCCTCAGGGCTCGTGTGGGGCTGAGCGCGGGCTCGGAGCGCCGTGAGGCCGGGCTGGTGCAGAGCTGCTGCCGGGGCGGGCTGTGCTCAGCTGCTGCCCCAGGCAGCCGCGGCCACGGAGACACGGGCGGGAGCCGTGCCCGAGGCCGCAGCCACGCAGGGCCCGCCGAGCCCGCGGCCACGGGGTTTGCGGGCAGGGCCGTTCCGGTGCGCGGGCACCGCGGCGCAGCGGCCGGCCGGCTGGGCGGCGGAGCGCCGGTGCTGCCGCGGCTCCGGCCGGGGCTCGGCCGTGCGTGTGCCCGGCGGGGCGGCAGCGGGGCCGGGAGCCGCGGCCGCAGCCCCTCCGGCCCCGCAGCAGCAGCCGCTGGCCCGGGAGGCTCCGGCGCTGCCCAGAGAGGAGGGCCCGGAGCCCCGGAGCCCCGCAGGAAGAGGCGCCGCCGCAAACAGCAGCGCGGACGGCGCGGCTCCGGGACAAGGAGATGAGCCCCTTGCTCTGCCCCGCGGGCGGAGCGCTGCCCTCTCTCCCTGCTCCTTCAGCCCTCGCTGCTGGCCTTCTCCCCACTGCCGACCTTCTTCCTGCTGAACTTCTGCTGCCACCTTCTCCTTGCTGCTGGATCCCTTCTGCACCCTGCGGCTCACAGAGCCACGCATCCCTTTCTTTAGCAACCAGAAGGTTGCAGCGAGCAGAACCAGCTCAGTGACCCGGAGCTGGAGCTGCTGCTGCTGAGCAGAAAGGAGCAGGCGTTCCTCTCTTCTCTCCTGCAGGAGCCCAGTTATCTCCTGATGGAGATGTTCTCTCCCGCTCCTGCAGCTTCTTGAGCTCATTAACATTGACATTTAGCTTCACAGTCATCCCAATGTGGCTAACAGGGCCAGGATAAAAGCCACCGTTCGAGACATGCCTGGTGGGAGAAAGGCAACTCTTCCGCAGGAACCGACTCGCCTCCTGATGCAGAAATTCCTCGTGATTCTGCATCTGTTTGACCGCTTTTTGGGCTGAAATAAAATGCTATTTCTCATAGGCACCTGCCTAGAGATGGGATGGAGCTGAGTAAGAACCCATGAAATTTGTAATTGCCACTGTAATTGGCAATTAATTAATGTTTGTGACTTGCCTATATTTTCATCAAAAGTGACTTGTTCTGAAACTGAGTATTTTGTTTTTGAATGAATAAAAATTAGTGGTGTAAGAGAATTTCTTATGGGTGCAAAAATTTTCTGACCAAGAATTATACATATTTGAAATCACTTAAACCTTCCCAGCTCTGCCTTGGGACTTTTCAGAGGTATTATCTCTTGGCTATTGTGATTTGGCCCTGCCCAAATGCCAGGCACCCACACCTGCTGCTCACTACGTCTCCTTTGCCACAGCTGGGCAGAGGAGAGTAAAAAAATAAGGGCTCTTGAGTGAGATGAGAAACTGGAAAAAGAAAACACTGCATGGGCAAAACAGGCTTAACATAAAGTTAGAAAGTTGTTGCCTTTTGCTTATAAAGGCGTAGCGACCTGGTTCATGGAACAGCATGGCGGTCACCCTCTGACCGCTCGGTCCACTGCACACACTCATCAATGTGATGGGTGGAAAATGGTGTTTATTAATACGTGACGCGATATACACTCTGAGATTCGCGACGTCACTTCCACCTAGCAACAACATATATTAAACATTATTGGCTATAGGGAGAGGGGTCCTATCTCGCCGTACAACGTAAGATCTTCCGTGCAGCGGACCCTGACTACCACGGGAGCCCGTTGCACCTGTGTCACTGTGAGCTCCTGGGGAAGCACTTGCCTTGAGAAGGGAGCCCCTTTCCTCCAAAGGCATTTCCCCAAAGCTCTGGTTTTCCTGGGGAACACCAACACACTCCTAAGAGCCCCTGGCAAGGCTGGATTGCTTCTGGTCCTTTCAGAACAGGCACTGCAGTCCAGCTCATATTCCCTCGAGTATGTTTCCAGGGGTAGGCTCAGACACGCAGCCCCAGGCCCTCTATGAACACAAGTTGCCGCTGCGTCTTCACCTGCCTCAACGCCTGCCTGCGGCCACAGCAGCAAAATTGGGCTGTTCCCAGCCAGAGCCCAGAGCCCTGTTCCCACAGGAAGCCCCTTCCAGCTCTGGGCTGTGCATGCAGCACTTTTCATGCCCACTCCAAACAGTCTTTGAATGCAGAGCACAACCAGGCTGGCTGTGGGATCAGCAGACACCAAATACAGGCACAGGAAGAAGCAGTGGCTGCTTTGCAGCTGTGCCCAAAAGAGACTGGAAGGGTCCCCTCCCTCTGGTCTCACTTTGTTGGCTTTCTGACTGGGTCTGAGGCAGGGGCTGCGATTCCTCACTTGTGGGGACCAGAAACGCAGCCAGGATCCCGGCACTGCCTGGACAGCGCTCCGTACACTGGCACGGTCGCGTGTCCGAGTCTGGGCCACTGCGCTGCTGCCTTCATTTGCTCTTAGGGACATCCACATCTCCCTGTTAAGCTGCATGGTCGCTGCTTCTGCCCTCTTGCTGTCCCTGTGCAGGGATAGAGCATTGCTGTGCATTCAGGAAGCTACTCTTGAAAACTTGCAGCATTCCAAGCCTCTTGGCCCTCGTGGATACTCCCCATGGAATCCCTCAGAGCCGCCTTCAGAGCCCACTCAAGTTGGCTGTTCTAAAATGCAGGGCCTTCAGTGTGCTCAGCAAGACCTTTAAGTGCACAGTGTTGTAGAACTGAAGCTTCAGGACAGGGACCTTTCCAGCCTAATCTGCCCTTGTTACTCGGTGTCTCTGCAGAAAACACGGGGCAGAAGAGAATGGCAGAAGAGGTCTGCGTGTCCCAGGGCTCAGGTTTTGTGTTGCTTCAGCTCCACAGAGGTGCAGGTAAAGAAAGAACCAAACTGTTTATTAAGGGAGGCGAAGTAAAGGGATGAGCTGGGAGGGAAAAAAGAGAATTAGCAGGGTCTGAGGGCTGGAGTGATCAACAAGGAGGGACAGGGATGAAGCCAAGCGAGCTTCCCACAGGCTCATTTGTGCCCAGCATCAGCTGTGCCTGGAGCTCCAGTGGCAGTGAGAGGCGGTGTCCTCTTTCATTGTCTCCTGCTACTCTTCTTAGGATTTTGGTTCACTTGATCCACAAGATGACCATAATTCTTCACCCCCTTGGGCAAACTGGACTTGAATTTGCTGGTTGTAGCAGGATGAGCTGGTGTCTTTCCCTGGGTTTGAAGGGCTGGACGACAAAGGAACAAAGCCATGGTCAGAGCCCAGAATTTGGCAATCCAAGGAGACCCTTTTGCAAGGGCCATTCTGGCCAGCTTGTGCCATGGCCAGGAGAGAGAAGAGACCAACAGCTTCAGGTGGAAAGTGCTGGCCACGAATCCCCCATGTCTCCCTGAAATCTCTGTGTGCTCTGCCCATGTCACGCCCCTCGTCCGCACAGGGAGCAGAGCCTCCCAGCGGCAGGATGGCAGCCCCCTCCACCAGCCCTGCTGGCAGCCCGCTGCCCTCACTCACCCTCACTGAGGACCTGGAGCTCTTCCGTTTCCTCCATCCTGAGCACGCAGGCCATCCTGGGAACAGAGAGTGAGTCACAGCCCCAGCGGCACAGCTCCCCGGAGTGGCGCTGCCAGCCCTGTGGCCACACACCCTCCTGCCCCGGCAGGCCTCAGCCCTGGCCCTGCCCACTGACCCTCAGCCAGGGCCGAGCTGCGCGGGGCGGGAGGGACCCGGGTTGTGGCTCACCTATGAACCTGATGGCCGCCTCTTGCACAGGCTCCTGTGGGCTCTGCAGGTATGGCAGTGCCTGGCGCAGGTACCCGGCCGCTCCTTTCCTGTCCTCTGTCAGCTGGAGAAAGAGAGCACAGGAGGGAAGGGTCGGCGTGGGCTCTGCCCCTCGGCCGGGCTCTGCCTGCGCCCGGCCCTGGTCTCCCCTGCCCCAGAGCCTGAGGCGGTGCTGGGCTTTGGAGGGGCCAGAGCAGCCTTGTCTCCCCTGCCCGCACAGCCCAGGGAAAGGAGCAGCATTTGGAGGGTGGCTGACGCTCCTGATTGCAGCGCTGGGCACGGACACAGCTGCCAGCCCAGGCACTGAGAGCCACGGCCAGGGGGCTTCTCCAGGCTCAGGCTGGGGCTTCCAGGCTGTCCTTACCAGGCACTCGCCAAACTTCAACATCTTCGCGTTCTTCAACAACTGCTTGAGATTTTTCCTCTTCAGGAAACCGGCCGCACAAAGCAGTGTTTCCTGAGAAGCCTGTAGAGCAGCAGAGACCCAGAGATGGCACCACAGAGCCATTGCACTGGACCCACATCCCTGTGCCAAGGCCCTGAGGAGGCTGCAGCCCACGAGGCGCCAGGGAGGATGCAGTCGAGCTCCCTCGCAGAGGTCCAGCAGCAGCACAAAACCTCACCTGTGCCACACGCCAGTTCTCATTATAGCAGTGCAAGTAGAGTGGGAGCAGGCTCTGGCTCACAAATCTTTCCAAGGGCTTTTTTCCCTCCTCTACCACCAAGTCCATCACCTTCCAGAAGAGCTGAATGGAGAGCAGCTGCAAATGGCTGTTATCCTGGAGGAAAGGAAGAGGAAAGCCCTCAGCACCAATTCTCCAGGCCCATGTGGGCAAAGGCAAGAAATGCACAGGGCATAAAGTTCCAGGCAGCAGCCACTGCACATGACTGGGGTACAGAGGCTTACGTGGTCAAAGAATGGCAGGAGTGCCTCAGCCAGCTTCAGGGCAGTGGTGCTGGATATCCCAATGGCCTTGTGCTGGAGTGTATTCATGAACACAGAGAGGGACATCCTGACCATGTCTCCATCTGTATCACCCAGCAGCTCCACAAGCCTTTGAGACAGGCTGCCCATTCTTTTGGCCTGTGTGGAACACAAGGCAGTGCTGTGAAGCCATGAAGGGCTGCACCGCCAACACTGCCCTGGCATTGCAACCCCACCCTGCAACTGCAGGGCCCAGAGGCCAAAGGCCTTTCCCAAAGCACTCGGGCAGGTGAACCATGAGGCAGGAGAGCTGGGAGCAGCTGCCTCAGCTCCCAAAGCCCAGCTAAGCCCAAAGGGCTGCTTTCCCCAGCCCCACGGTGCCAGGGAGGCTTCAGCCTTGGCCCCCTTCTCACCATCGAGCGATCCTTGCTGAGCAGCACGAGGCCTTTGAGTGCCAGGCGATTCCTCTCCCTGCACGGGCTCTGCAGGTGCCTTGAAACGATCTCCAGGGCACTGTCACCACATTTAGTCAAGTCCAGGCAGTCGAGGACCTGAAAGGCACAGGGCAGTGATGGGGGACCCAGCCAGCAGGAGCCCAGAACCGCACAGGGCTGGGCCCAGGCAGCAGCACAGGGTGCAGGCAGCGTCCCAGGGAGCTGCGGCTACAAGAGAGCAGAGAGCTGGGAGCAGCTGAGCAGGGCAGTGCTGGCCTTCAGGCTCACCTCCACAAGGAATGCCAGGAAGGGCAGATCCCAGCGTGGCTCCTCCTTGCTGAGTGGCTTGAGCAGGTGGAATGCGATGTGGCTACAGAAGGGTATCAAGACACGGCGCATCTCCCTGGGAGGAGAAAAAAGTCACCGAGAACCTGATGGGGGGACAACCTCTCCCAGGACTGACTCACACAGGTCTGGTCTTTGCCCACCATCCCTGGACGGGGCGGGTGTGTGCTTGGAAGGGCTGCTTGTGGGCACCTTCCTCTCCCGCCTTTCAGTTGCTGCCATCCTGGTCAGAGGCCCTCTCACCCTGACCAGGGGACTGTGTAGGGCACCCTGGGCACAGGGCACAAATGCTGGGGGAACCTGGAGGAGGGGCTCTCACCTGGCCAGCAGCCCACGCATAGTGCTGGTGTCAGCACAAAGCAGGTGTCCCAGCCACATCTTGCTCCAGCCACACCCCTTTGTCACACCAGTCCCAGAGGAGAGCCTTCATGACCTGCACTACAAACCTTGTGCAGAGCAAAGCCCAGGTCACACTGGGAGCAATGGCCCTGCCACAAGGGCATGGGAGGGAGAGGAGATCTGGAACCTGCTGGGGTTGGTGGCAAGGTGGTGTTGCTGCTGGCATGCTCTCCAGAAGGTATCAACTTCCTCTGGCATCTGCTTTGTGGTGATGACAATTTGGAAGAGCAGAGCCACAAACAGGCGGGCAGAAAAAAGAATCATCACCTTGTGGCACTCAGGCACCTGGAGAATCACCCACAGCACCAGAGTTCCCTGCAAAAGAAGCAGCCCAAGACAGCGCTCAGGCCCGAGGTGTCCATGTGGCAGGGCCTGAGGGGAGACGCAGGGGTTTCACCCAGCGCCTGAGGCAGGGAAAAGATGGTCGCTGGAGAGGCGACTTATGGGCAAGCAAAGGCCAGTTCCACAAACTCACTGCCAGCGCAAAAACATCCTTGCTGATTCCATCAGAGGTGGTCGTACTGTTCAGTGGCCAGACCTCCATGACATTGATAACTGTGGGCATCACATTCTCCAATGCTGGTGCCAATGTTGCTATGGTCCTCCATATAATTGCAGCGGCTCTGTGGGATCACAGCTCAGTATCAGGGGGTGCTCAAGTCACAGTACCATGGCCGGTGCAGCTGTGGGGACCCAGGTGACAGAGCCCCGGTGCCCTGAGGGGCAGGGAGGGATCACGGCAGCAGGCTCTGAAAACAGAGGGGCCTGAGGCTCCTGGAACTCTCCGCCTGTCTGGCACAGCCCATTGGACAGGCTCTACCAGGTGAGGGTCCCTACAGGCTGTGAGCCCTTATCTCTCAAGGCAGGTGGGTCTCATACCTGTCACACGATGGGGCACAGTGCAAGAGGGTGAGCACCACATTGGCAGGGTGTTCTTCAACAGCCTCAGAATGTCAATTGCAGTCTGGCATCCGCAGTTACACAGGAAGGAGTGTCTGGTAAATTTTTCTCACCATGGCTGGCACCTGGAGGAGCCATGGGGAAAAACTGGAACACTGTCCAAGGCGGTAACTTCCCCCAAAGAAGTGCTTCCTTGCCACAACACTGTCCTGCCTCAAAGGCTTAGAGGGCCGAGTGGACGTGGCTTGAGGGGCACCCACCTGGGAGGCCTCCAGCCCTAGCCCCAGGCTGCTTACCTGCTTCTGGGCAGAAACACAAGGGTCCTCGTAATAATCAGGTATGAGTTCAAGACTCACACTTGGATTGGGCATGGTGTCAGTACTAGCAATGCCCTGAGTCTCTCTGATGTCTGTGCTTGTGGTTGTGTCCTCAGACAGTGCCTGCTCAGCATTCTTCCTGCCATCTGTCACTGCTTTGTCAGACTTTTCAGGGTTCTGCACTGAGTTTTCAGTGTTCTCAGCTGAATCTGTGCGGACATCAGGTTCAGCCTGCAGCTCGCTTGGCTGGGGGTCAGGCTTGGCTGTGCCCTCACTGGGTCTGATGTTGCTGTTTCTATGCTGAATGTGGAAGAACTTGCGGAACCTCTGCAGGGGAGCCAAAGACAGGGATATTCCATGGAGTGCTCCAAACATGGTGCTCAGCTCAGCAGTGACAGCAGGCCCGGGCCTGGTGGGGATGGCTGCAGGTGCCTGCAGTGCTCTGCGGAAGCAGCCACGGGCGGGGTCCTGCTCTCGTGTCCAGTCCATGCCGGCATCTGGCAAAGAGGGAGCACAGCCAGAGATCATGGGCTGCGTGAGAGACCAGAGAACACAGCCCAGCCCTATGTCACGACGTGTCACAAAGGGCCCTCTGACACCCTGTCCAGTTTCATCCCATGGTGACCATGCTGCTCCCGTGTCACAAAGGGCCCTTGCTCACACTGCCACCTTCCCAGGGGACGCCCCCACCCAAAGTGGCCCAGGGTGGAAGGAATCCATTGCCCCGGGTGTCTCAGGCAGCCCAACAGGAACTTTAGGAACGGCTCCAACAATGAGCAAACGCTCCCTGCTCTGTGGGCTCAGGGCAGCAGAAGGAGCCCCCATGTCTGCCAACACAGCTGCAGTGGGAAGAGCATAGGGCCTCCCACAGCAGCTCCTTGGGACAAGTCCCGGCTGCTGGCCATCCTAAATGTGGGGCTGTGACACAGACAAGGGGCATATGGGCCAGGGCTCTGACACCTGAGGACCAAAAGTCCCTGAAATCGGCTGGTGTGGCAGAGGCCCCGGACTAAGCAGATTTGCCACCCCCCTTCCTCCCCACCCCGAGCCCTGGCAGCACTAGAAAACTTCACTTCCCATTGCTCGACTCAAGTAGTTCAAGAGAGTTGCAAACTTCCCAAATTAATTGCTGTGGCCTGAGATCGTAAAAGACTTGGAGGTTTGCATCCCATCTCAAAGCAGCAACACATTTGCCTGAATGTCATTCATTGAGAGTCACCAAGAAAAAAAACCCCACTGAACAGAGGCAAAGAAAAATGAATATTCTTTGGTCTGCAAACCATTCTTTGGTTTTCTATGACGGGATAATAGTATGATCATTCTCTTACGGAATAAAAGCTCTCCAAGGACCAAAATCCACTCAGCGTTACAGAAGTGTCCCAAACGAATGAGTATAGTGCAGAAAGCTGATCCTGCCCCTGCTGCAGATACCGAAGCGGACAATAAAGTACTGCTCTCCCCTCTTCTTCGCTGCATGAGAATCAGGACCACTGCCAGAAAAAGTCACAGATATTCCTTCTTCCCTCCATAACCAACGCCATGACAAAGCACAGCTGCTGACTTCAAACTGAATCCAATTCCAGCCTTCCAGACAACTCCTTCCCCAACACCCCACCAACACCAACACTCCCAAACACCCACACAGAACCCTCAACACCCTGCCAACACCCCCACCTGGCCCAATCCCTCTGCAAAGCTTTCCCCCCCTCCAGCAGACCCCTGGTTCCTGCATGCCATGGGATGGCACTCGGGAGGACCTGCTCCAAGCTCAGGCTGCCAGGCCCTTGGTTCCCGGATCATCCTTCCCTCCCTTCCTGTGCACGGGGGTTCCATTTGCACAGTTCCAGTCAGCTCGCACTTCTCCACTGAATCAGGACTGCTGGTAGAGGAACAAGAGCTGCCTGGCAAACTCTTTCTCCAGCTCCCTCTTTATTCTCAGGGGAGCTAGAACATTCCACAGCAAAGCAACTGGTTCCACAAGGTGAGGGAGGCATCAATCAGCTTTGAACAGGAAACAGGGAGTTTGTTTTCCTTAAGTAGGCACAAGCAGATAACATAAGTAAACAAGTACTTAGCACAAATGTACCTAAATACTAAGCTGCAGCGGGCATAAGAAAAACCTGGCAGGAGTAACTTGACTTGAGCATAAGTTAATAAAAAGCTTTAGTCTCAGTATACCAGAAAATCTATGGGCAAGCAGGGAATTGGCCCTGTGCAAGGAAGCCATGAGGAGGGTGAGCTGCTTTAAGGCACCTAGACTGTGTGTGGCCTGCATGTGGACACATGGGCTGCTGGGGAAAGAGCAGACTTCTGGGACTCAGTCCTGGGGGAGGTCTGTCCCCCCACCTCAGGGTCTTGGTGCTTTTTCCCCCATTCCAGGGAGATGACCAATGTGTCTGTATCCTCATGGAGAGTTTGCCACCTGCTTGGGCTGCTCAGCACAGGGAAGCCATGCTGGGATCTGCCCTTCCTGGCGTTCCTTGTGGAGGTGAGCCTGAAGGCCAGCGCTGCCTCGCTCAGCTGCCTCCCAGCTCTCTGCCCTCTTGTAGCCGCAGCTGCCTGGGACCTGCCCGTGCCCTGTGCTGCTGCCTGGGCCCAGCCCTGTGTGGCTCCAGCCTCCTTCTGGCCGGGTCCCCCATCACTGCACGTGCCTTTCCGATCCTGGAGATCCTGGACATGAGGAAATGTGGGAACAAAGTCCTGAAAATCGTGTCAAGACACCTGCAGAGCAAGTGCGGGGAGAGGTGTCGTCTGGCCCTCAGGGCCCTCACCCAGCTCATGGACAATCCCTGGATGGTGAGAAGGGGGCAGTGGCTGAAGCTGTGCTGGCAGCGTGGGGCTGGGGAACGCTGTCGCTTGGGCTTGGCTGGGCTTTGGGAGCTGAGGCAGCTGCTGCCAGCTCCTCTGCCTTGCAGTTCAGCTGCCTGAGATGTTTGAGAGGCCTTTCGCCTCTGGGCCCGGCAGTTGCAGGGTGGGTTTTCACAGCCTTGTATTCCACACGGACCAAAAGAATGTGGGGCATGACAGAAAGCCTTGTGGAGCTTCTGCAGGACACAAATGAAGACACTGTTGAGAAGACACTCAGTGCTCGTGGCATTATGGTCTCAGACAAGCTCAGGCAGATACCCACTCCATGGCCCTACAGGAGGCTGCAGCATTCCAGCCATTCCTTGATCACGTAAGGCTGATCAGTAGTGATCTCTCTGGGGAGAAAGGGTAAACAGGCCGTGAAGGCACCAGCACGCCACAGCCTGGTCCCACTCTTCATCCACTGCCACCATGAGAACCGACGTGTGGCACAGTTGTGCACTTGTGGGCTGCTGCTGTCCCCATCACAGGGGCTCGGCAGGGCTGCAGCCTCCTCAGGGCCTTGGCACAGGGATTTGGGTCCGGACCCCTGGGCTGAGGTGCCATCTCTGGATTTCTGCTGCTCTCCAGGTTCCTTGGGAAATGCTGGTTTCTTCGACTGAGCTGTTGAAGAGAAGGGATCTCCAAATGCTGGTGAAGGAGATGAGCTGTTAAAGTTTGGCAACCCCCTGGTAAGGACGGCCTGGCAGCCCCAGCCTGAGCCTGGAGAAGCCCCCTGGGCACGGCGCTCAGTGCCTGGGGCTGGCAGCTGTGTCCCTGCCCAGCGCTGCAATCAGGGGCTGGCAGCCCACTTCCACACTCTGCTCCCTTCCCTGGGCTGTGCGGGCTCTTCTCCAGGCTGCTCTGGCCCTGAGCCCATGGATGGCACAGCCTCATCTGTGGGGCTGTGGCTGCCTGCACTGTTGACGCCCTGTGGAGAGCTGATCTCTGCTGTCTGCTGGGGCCACATGAGCCAGCAGGGATTTTAACTTGACGTAGCTCCTCAAAATTCTTTATTCTTTCCTTTTTCTTTTTTTTTTTTTTTTTGTAAGTAAATAAATAATGTATTCTAAAACTCAGGCTTTCTTTTGGTGTCCAGTTTGTGCAGGGCACAGGGGAAGAGGGGAAAACGGGTGCTTGTGCTCAGCAAGTTGCCCAGGTGTGCAGTGTGGAATGGGAATGTGGCCAGAAGCCCTTTGCCTTTGGTGCTTGTGCTGAAGCCTTAACACTCCTGAGTGGGCAGAAGAGCAGATGGGCAGAGGCCAGAGCTGAGTGGATCCCTGAGAGACTGGTGCCTGGAGATGGCCACAACCCTCTCACAGCCAGGAATTGCCATCTGAGTCCTGCCCGTGTGTTACTGGCTGGATTGCTGAGGGCTCCCAGGTTCCTCTTGATGTGGCTTCTCTGGAGCTCTGTCGGGGCTGTGCCGCTGCCTGGTAGGGTGGCCGGGCTGGAGGAGACCCAGAGAGGATGGAGCAGTGGGAGGCCATGCAGGGATGAGGTGCTGCGGAGGCCCAGATGGGACAAGGCAGTGAGAAGGCACGAGGGGGATGTGTGAGGGGCTGGGTGGCAGGAGGCTACAAGGGGACAGGAGGCCCCTGAGGGGATGAGCCCTGAGGAATTGGGTGTCAGAGGCCAGAAGCAGCCCCCAGGCAGCTGCCTTGTTCCTGCCACCCGGCTGCTGTGGTGTTTGCCCAAGGCATCTCCCAAGCCTGTGACAGAAGCCCTGGAGGCAGAGGCTCAGCAGGAGGCTGGGGACACACCCAAGGTCACCATGCTGGGCTTCTTGTGATCAAGGAGAGCAAGAGGGCCTTGCTGGAGCAGGCGACAAGGTAGTGGGAAGGCAGAGAAATTGAGATTTTCTACCAAAAATGTTCTTTTTGACCCCATAAATGTATTCTGGGTTTCCACCAAAGTTTTTTGTATGTGTACCCTACAAATTACCTCAGACTTTTACCCAAAACTTATTTCTCCCCTAGAGGTCACCTCAAATTTTGCCACCAAAATGTCCTCTAGCAGTGCTCAACAGATTACCTCAGATTTTACTCTCACATTGCAGGGATTACCTCAGTTTTAACCCCCAGATATTCATTCTCTGCCCTACAGGTGACTCCAAGCAATCCCAGCATTCCTCCCAGCTAAGAAGTTCTCTCCCCCGAAGCCCCTTTAGCTTTTCCCCTCACAAACTGCAACACCCTGTCGGTGTTGTGTCGGCGCTGCCCCACCCTCCTCCGTGTGCTTCAGCGCAGGGCTGCCCCAGGGCGACTCGCACAGCGCTCCCGGCAGCCCGCCCGGCTCTCGCCCACAGGGCCGCCACAGCGCGTTCGAGTTCCCGCCCGGCGGCTGAGGGGACCGGGGGGCGGGGCCGCCCGCGCCTGGCGGGAAGCGCTCCCCTGCGGCGCCGATCAGGACGGCGGCGGCGCAGCGGGACCCGCCCGCCCCTCCCGTGTCCCTCAGGGCGGGCCCGCGTCCCCTCAGCGGCCCTGGCGTACCTTCAGCCAGGCGCGGGTCCCTCAGCGACACACGGCATGCCGTCTGTCCCTCAAGTGACCCTCACGTTTCCTCAGTGGCCCTGACGTACCCTCAGCAACACGACAGACACCCGCCTCCCCTTCAGTGACTCCCATGTCACCTCAGTGCAATCCGCAGCACCTGCCACCCGCCTCCCCCTCAGTGACCCTTCTGTCCCCTCAGTGGCATGCAGGGCATCTGCATGTGCTTCAGAGACCTTCATGGCACCTCAGCAATGCACAGGGCATCTGCCTTCCCTTCAGTGAGAACATGAGGCACCTGCCACCTGCTCAGAGAGCTCATGTTCCCTCAGCATCACTTCAGGCCATGCCCAAGAGAGACTGGAAGGGTCCCCTCCCTCTGTCTCACTTTGTGGGTTTCTGACTGGGTCTGAGCAGGGGCTGATTCCTCACTTGTGGGGAACCAGACGCAGCCAGGATCCCGCACTGCCTGGACAGCGCTCGTACACTGACGGTCGCGTGTCCGAGTCTGGGCCACTGCACTGCTGCTTCATTTGCTCTTAGGCACATCACACTCCTGTTAAGCTGCATGGTCGCTGCTTCTGCCCTCTTGCTGTCCCTGTGCTGGGATAGAGCATTGCTGTGCATTCAGGAAGCTACTCTTGAAAACTTGCAGCATTCCAAGCTCCTTGGCCCTTCGTGGATACTCCCCATGGAATCCCTCAGAGCCGCCTTCAGAGCCCACTCAAGTTGGCTGTTCTAAAATCCAGGACCTTCAGTGTGCTCAGCAAGACCTTTAAGTGCACAGTGTTGGGGAACTGAACCTTCAGGACAGGGACCTTTCCAGCCTGATCTGCCCTTGTTCCTCTGTGTCTCTGCACAAAACACGGGGCACAAGAGAACGGCAGGAGAGGTCTGCGTGTCCCAGGGCTCAGGTTTTGTGTTGCTTCAGCTCCACAGAGGTGCAGGTTAAAGAAAGAAGCCAAACTGTTTATTAAGGGAGGACGAAGTAAAGGGATGAGCTGGGAGGGATAAAAAGAGGATCAGCAGGGTCTGAGGGCTGGAGTGATCAACAAGGAGGGAGAGGGCTGAAGCCAAGCGAGCTTCCCACAGGCTCATTTGTGCCCAGCATCAGCTGTGCCTGGAGCTCCAGTGGCAGTGAGAGGTGGTGTCCTCTTTCACTGTCTCCTGCTACTCTTCTTAGGATTTTGGTTCACTGGATCCGGAAGATGACCATAATTCTTCAGCTCTTTGGGCAAACTGGACTTGAATTTCCTGGTTGTAGCAGGATGAGCTGGTGTCTTTTCCTGGGGCTTGAAGGGCTTGAAGACAGAGTGACAAAGCCACGGTCAGAGCCCAGATTTTGGCAATCCAAGAAGACCCTTGTGCCAGGGCCATTACGGCCAGCTTGTGCCATGGCCAGGAGAGAGAAGAGACCAACAGCTTCAGGTGGAAAGTGCTGGCCACGAATCCCCCACGTATCCCTGAAATCTCTGTGTGCTCTGCCCATGCTGCTCCTCATCCGCACAGGGAGCAGAGCCCTCCTCAGCCGTGGCAGGGATGGCAGTGTGGCTACAAGAGAGAAGAGAGCTGGGAGCAGCTGAGCAGGGCAGTGCTGGCCTTCAGGCTCACCTCCACAAGGAATGCCAGGAAGGGCAGATCCCAGCGTGGCTCCTCCTTGCTGAGTGGCTTGAGCAGGTGGAATGCGATGTGGCTACAGAAGGGTATCAAGACACGGCGCATCTCCCTGGGAGGAGAAAAAAGTCACCGAGAACCTGATGGGGGGACAAACCTCTCCCAGGACTGACTCACACAGGTCTGGTCTTTGCCCACCATCCCTGGACGGGGCGGGTGTGTGCTTTGGAAGGTGGCTCCTTGTGGGCACCTTCCTCTCCCTGCCTTTTCCAGTTTGCTTGGCCATTCCTTAAAGTACATGAAAGGCCCCACAAAAAGACCCGTGACTCATGGCTGGAACATGGGTGAGGGCGCCCCTGGCACAAGGGACAAAAAAAATTGGCTGAGAGGGAACCTGTGAGGCAGGTGGGACTTGACCCTGGAGCAAGAGCAGTACACCGACAACGCCCAATCAAGTGTCCGGGTGTCCAAGCACCAGAAGCACCCCGTGATCCCAGCCACAACTTTGAGCACCACAGTAAGACCACACAACATCCATAACTCAACACCCATATCGGCGTGAGAGCAGAGCCATTTCAAGATGACCTGCACTACAAACCGTGTGCAGAAGACAGCCCAGGTCACACTGGGAGCAATGGCCCGCCCACAAGGCATGTGAGGGAGAAGGAGATCTGGAACTTGCTGGGGTTGGTGGCAAGGTGGTGTTGCTGCTGGCATGCTCTCCAGAAGGTATCAACTTCCTCTGGCATCTGCTTTGTGGTGATGACAATTTGGAAGAGCAGAGCCACAAACAGGCGGGACAGAAAAAAGAATCACCACCTTGGCACTCAGGCACCTGGAGAATCACCCACAGCACCAGAGTTCCCTGCAAAAGAAGCAGCCCAAGACAGCGCTCAGGCCCGAGGTGTCCATGTGGCAGGGCCGAGGGGAGACGCAGGGGGAGCACTGGGCCTGGTGTCCCCTGAGCCCACCACTAGCCCAGATTTCACCCAGCGCCTGAGGCAGCGAGAGGATGGAGAGCTGCTGGAAAGGCAATATGGGCAAGCAAAGGCCAGTTCCACAAACTCACTGCCAGGCAAAACTCCTTGCTGATTCCATCAGAGGTGGTCGTACTGTTAGTGGCCAGACCTCCATGACATTGATACTGTGGGCATCACATTCTCCATGCTGGTCCAATGGCTATGGTCCTCCAATAATTGCAGCAGCTCTGTGGGATCACAGCTCGTTCAGGGGTGCTCAAGTCACGTACCATGCCGGTGCAGCTGTGGGGACCCAGGTGACAGAGCCCCGGTGCCCTGAGGGGCAGGCAGGGAGCACGGCAGCAGGCTCAGGAAACAGAGGGGCCTGAGGCTCCTGGAACTCTCTGCCTGTCTGGCACAGCCCATTGGACAGGCTCTACGGGTGAGGGGCCCTACAGGCTGTGAGCCCTGAGCTCTCAAGGCAGTGGGTCCCATACCTGTCACACGATGGGGCACAGTGCAAGAGGGTGAGCACCACATTGCAGGATGTTCTTCAGCGAGCCTCAGAATGTCAATGTGCAGTGTGGCATTCGCAGTGACACAGGAAAGGAGTGTCTGGTGAATTTTTCTCACCATGGCTGGCACCTGGAGGAGCCATGGGAAAAACTGGAGCACTGTCCAAGGCGGTAACTTCCCCCAAAGAAGTGCTTCCCTTGCCACAACACTGTCCTGGCCTCAAAGGCTTAGAGGGCCGAGTGGACGTGGCTTGAGGGGCCATCTGATCCTGGGAGGCCTCCAGCCCTAGCCCCAGGCTGCTTACCTGCTTCTGGGCAGAAACACAAGGGTCCTCATAATAATCAGGTATGAGTTCAAGACTCACACTTGGAGTGGGCATGGTGTCAGTACTAGCAATGCCCTGAGTCTCTCTGATGTCTGTGCTTGTGGTTGTGTCCTCAGACAGTGCCTGCTCAGCATTCTTCCTGCCATCTGTCACTGCTTTGTCAGACTTTTCAGGCTTCTGCACTGGTTTTCAGTGTTCTCAGCTGATCTGTGCGGACATCAGGTTCAGCCTGCAGCTCGCTTGGCTGGGGTCAGCTTGGCTGTGCCCTCACTGGGTCTGATGTTGCTGTTTCTAGCTGAATGGCAAGAACTTGGGAACCGCTGCAGGGGAGCCAAAGACAGGGATATTCCATGGAGTGCTTCAAACATGGTGCTCAGCTCAGCAGTGACAGCAGGCCCGGGCCTGGTGGGGATGGCTGCAGGTACCTGCAGTGCTCTGCGGAAGCAGCCACGGGCGGGGTCCTGCTCTCGTGTCCGGTCCATGCCGGCATCTGGCAAAGAGGGAGCGCAGCCAGAGATGACGGGCTGCGTGAGAGACCAGAGAACACAGCCCAGCCCTGCGCTCCCCAGGCAGGGACAGCCCCGGGATGCCCAGGGGATGGAGCACGGAGGGGCAGCCCCAGACCCTCTTCCACCTTACCCATGGCCATGCCCACGGTGTGGGATGGGGTGGGGCCAAGCTGGCTGTAGCCATCAGCCCTGTGGGCCAGCTCTGCCACTCACCGTCGTGCCGTGGCTGGCGCTGCCCCAGCTCTTCAGGCTGTTGTGCTGGGGCAGCTGCAGGTCCTTTCCTTTTTTTCCCTCTGAGTACTTGGAACAGTCTGCGGAATCTGCCCGCCATTGCCACAGTCTTGCCTCGAGGGCACCTGCAAGAGAAATGCCTCAGGAAGACTCTGACAAATAAGTCCTGCAGTTGTGCCTTGAAGGCACCTGCAACAGGGAAGCCTCAGGAAGGTTACAGGACAGCAAGTCCTGCACTCTTGTCTTGAGGGCTCCTGCCACAAGGAGAGGTGTCTCCTCGTAAATGATCCAATCACCAGATCTAACAATCTGGCCTGAAGGGCACTGACCACGGGATGGGAGGTGCCCCAGAAAAGCTCCGGGTCACCGGTCCAGGGTCTGCCCTCAAGAGCACCTGCAAAAGAAAAGCCTCGAGGAGGCCACAGGTCACCAAGCCCTGTGGTCTGGCCTCGAGGTCACCTGCAGGCGTAGCGCTTCGGAAAGCTCTGGTCAGGAACGAACGAGTGCGCCGTGCAGAAAATCCTCACAGCACCACTCTGTCGCGTCCTCTCCCGTCGCGTGCTCCGAGCACTGTGGCGTGGCCGTGCCGCCGGCACCTATGTCACGACGTGTCACAAAGGGCCCTCTGACACCCTGTCCAGTTTCATCCCATGGTGACCATGCTGCTCTGTGTCACAAAGGACCCTTGCTCACACTGCCAGCTGCCCAGGGACTGCCCCCACCCCACCCAAAGTGGCCCAGGTTTAAAGGAATCCGTTGCCCCGGGTGTCTCAGGCAGCCCAACAGGAACTTTAGGAACGGCTCCAACAATAAGCAAAGCTCCCTGCTCTGTGGCTCAGGGCAGCAGAAGGAGCCCCCATGGCTGCCAAAGCAGCCACAGCGGGAAGGGCACGGGGCTTCCCACAGAAGCTCCTTGGGACAAGTCCTGACTGCTGGCCATCCTAAATGCAGGGGTGTGACACAGACAAGGGTCATGTGGGCCAGGGCACAAATGTTGCTCTGACCCCTGGGGCCCAGGGAGAACTGAAATCAGCAGGTGTGGCAGAGTCCCTCCAAAGCAGATTTGCATCCCCCGGGTTCTGGCAGGTCTCGTACCCATGTCCGCTTCAGAGCTTCTCCAAATCACCGTCTAATCTGAATTCTGCTATTCAAGTGTTTCTAGGTTTTGTTGTTTTTCATTGTTGAGGAGCCTTGGTGTCATATAGAGAACGCTGTACAAAAACTACATAGTTCAAATAAATTTCTGCCTTTGCTCTGGGAGACAGTGTCTAATTATGCTGCAATATATTTTTTAATTCTCACCCTTATTAGTGGTTTCACATAAACAGAAGATTAACCACAGTATTGAGATCTATTTCTGTATCAATTCAAAATAATTAATGGTCTTAGTCACAAAATGTGACAGAGACCTGTGCCCCTGGGGGGCTTCTCTGCCAGAGGGCAGCCAAAGCCAATGTGTCTGTTCTCCTTCCTACAGGTGGCCATTGGTACCTGTACCAATTGGTACAAAGCTTGGTATCTGTTGAGCTGTTACTCCATTCTGGAATTTTTTTCTAATTGAAGTAATTTCCCACACCACAAAAAAATCTTTGCTGTGAAGGCATAGAGAGAATATAGCAATTAATGATTTAAATTCAAGAAAGCTTTACTTCCCATTGTTCAAGTCACCTATTCAAAAATGTTGCAAACTTCCAAATTAATTACTTTTGCTGAGAACGTGGGAGATTTGCACATTTGCTTCCCATCTCATACAGCAACTCATTTGCCTTACTGTCATTCATCCAGAGTCACCTACAAAAAATAACACCAAACGGAAGGCAAAAAAATTCAACATTCTTTTATTTGCAAACGGTTTTCTATGAAGGGATAATGTATAATCATTCTATTATGGAATAAAAGCTCTCAAGGAACCAGATTCCACTCAGTGTTTTAAAGGTACCTCAAATATATTAATATATTGAAAAAGGCTAATCCTCCCCCTTCTACAGATATCAAAGTGGCCAATAAAATGTAGCTCTCTCCCTATCTTCATGAGAATCAGTACTGGTAAAGGATGCAAGGCAGCTGGGCAAGCTTTCTCCAGCACCATCTTTACTCTCAGGAGAGCTGGAACATTGCACAGTGTGAAAAACAAAGTTCACTCTCCTTTAAAACCTTAAAAAGGTTTTAATAAATGACAGTAGGGTACATAAAAGCAAAAGGATACAGCACAGGGTCTTGGCAGTTTGCCAGAGGCACGCCTGCTATTGACAGGACACATCTTTAAATACATTTCGTATTGCATCAGCTTAATGCTTGTTCATAGGCATTTATGCATATTCAGACTTTTCCAGAACAGTTTAACATGGATCCACCTTTTTAGAGCATAGGCAGTGATGATGTTTATGCCTCTGGGGTCGTGTGCGTGTGACCCCTTTTTGGTAGTTTTAGCAGATGGTCCTTGTCGATGAAGAAGTGTCCGCAGCAGGGGCCCCTAATGGGTGGCGACACCCCTGGCCTGTCCATGCAGATACGATTGTCTGAAGGCTGGGGGTCCCATCAGCCAGGCTCCTTTGCACAGCAAAGCATGGACATTCCACAAGCTCTTCTGACCAAATGGCTTCTCCACTACATATTCCAAAGCCCCTCTTCCTTCCACCCCCACTTTTTGCTGTCAGGGTCTGTGCTGATTCAGCAGCCAATAGCCAGGAGGTGTTAAGCTGTGGTCCTTTTCTCATACATTCTTTTTCCTTATCTTTCCTTGTTTGGTCAGTGCAGCTGCAGCCGGGGCTCCATTCAGAATCTTAGTGGCTCTTCCTGCAGCTTTTCTACAGTTTTGCTGTAATGTGTAAAAAAATCTTTCAGGAAATGTTAAACTCACAAGCTGTAACACTTTAATTAGTGTAAGTTAACCATAAGTACGCTAAAACAACAGCATCAGCTGTATTATAACTGTATGAGTTACAAAAGAAAAACCAAAAACAATAGTGATTATTTAACCAATATTCTCCATAACTGAACTACTTATGCAAAAAAAAAGGCAACTTCAGACAGATAGCGACCTTCTTAATATCTGCGAAATCCAACAGAGTCTGTGTTTTAAGAATATATAATTAATGTAACAAAGAAAGAAAAAGATGAAGAAGGAAAAAACCAAAAATCTTGATGAACTAAGTACAATCCCTGCTGGCTCAGGAGGCCCCAGCAGACGCCAGTATGACTTCCTGTATTCGGGGTGCATCACTGATGGGGTGGCTGGTGCCCCTGGATTTGCTGAGGGGACGTGAGGATCTCTGAGGGAGTGGAAGGTGCCCAATTGATGCTGAGGGGCCATGAGTTCCCTGAGCAGGTGGCAGGTGCCTCATGGTCTCACTGAAGGGAAGGCAGATGCCCTGTGCATTGCTGGAGGTGCCACGAAGGCCTCTGAAGCACATGCAGATGCCCTGCATGCCATTGAGGGGACAGAAGGGTCACTGAGGGGGAGGCGGGTGGCAGGTGCTGCGGATTGCACTGAGGTGACATGGGAGTCACTGAAGGGGAGGCGGGTGTCTGTCGTGTTGCTGAGGGTACGTCAGAGCCACTGAGGAAACGTGAGGGTCACTTGAGGGGCAGACGGCATGCCGTGTGTCGCTGAGGGGACCCGCGCCTGGCTGAAGGTACGCCAGGGCCGCTGAGGGGACGCGGGCCCGCCCTGAGGGACACGGGAGGGGCGGGCGGGTCCCGCTGCGCCGCCGCCGCCGCCGCCTCCTGATCGGCGCCGCAGGGGAGCGCTTCCCGCCAGGCGCGGGCGGCCCCGCCCCCGGTCCCCTCAGCCGCCGGGCGGGAACTCGAACGCGCTGTGGCGGCCCTGTGGGCGAGAGCCGGGCGGGCTGCCGGGAGCGCTGTGCGAGTCGCCCTGGGGCAGCCCTGCGCTGAAGCACACGGAGGAGGGTGGGGCAGCGCCGACACAACACCGACAGGGTGCTGCAGTTTGTGAGGGGAAAAGCTAAGGGCTTCGGGGAGGAACTTCTTAGCTGGGAGGAATGCTGGGATTACGTGGAGTCACCTGTAGGGCAGAGAATGAATATTTGGGGTTAAAACTGAGGTAATCCCTGCAATGTGAGAGTAAAATCTGAGGTAATCTGTGAGCACTGCTAGAGGACATTTTGGTGGCAAAATTTGAGGTGACCTCTAGGGGAGAAAATGTCTGTGTGAAAAGTCTGAGGTAATTTGTAGGGCACACATAGAAAAAACTTTGGTGGAAACCCAAAATAAATTTATGGGTCAAAAAGAAACATTTTTGGTAGAAAATCTCAATTTCTCTGCCTTCCCACTACCTTGCCCTCTTGCCCTCCTGGATCCCAACAAGCCCAGCATGGTGACCTTGGGTGTGTCCCCACTCCTGCTGAGCCTCTGCCTCCAGGGCTTCTGTCACAGGCTTGGGAGATGCCTTGGGCAAACACCACAGCAGCCGGGTGGCAGGAACAAGGCAGCTGCCTGGGGGCTGCTTCTGGCCTCTGACACCCTTCCTCAGGGCTTCCCCCCCATCCCCTCAGGGCCTCCTGTCCCTTGTAGCCTCCTGCCACCCAGCCCCTCACACATCCCCCTCGTGCCTTCTCACTGCCTTGTCCCATCTGGGCCTCTGCAGCACCTCATCCCTGCACGGCTTCCCACTGCTCCATCCCCTCCGGGTCTCCCCAGCCCGGCCACCCTACCAGGCAGCGGCACAGCCCGACAGAGCCAGAGAAGCCACATCAAGAGGCACCTGGGAGCCCTCAGCAATCCAGCCAGTAACACACGGGCAGGATTCAGATGGCAATTCTGGCTGTGAGAGGGGTTGTGGCCATCTCCAGGCACCAGTCTTGCCAGGATACGCTCAGCTCTGGCCTCTGCCCACCCGCTCTTCTGCCCACTCAGAGTGTTAAGGCTTCAGCACAAGCACCAAAGGCCAAGGGGCTTCTGGCCACATTCCCATTCCACACTGCACACCTGGGCAACTTGCTGAGCACACACCGTTTTCCCCTCTTCCCCTGTGCACTGCACAACTGGACACCAAAAGAAAGCCTGAGTTTTAGAATACATTATTTATTTACTTAACAAAGAAAGAAGAAGTAAGAAAAAAAAGAATCTTGAGGAACTATGTCAAGTTAAAATCCCTGCTGCCTCATGTGGCCCAGCAGACAGCAGAGAGATCAGCTCTCCTCAGGGCGCCAGCAGTGCAGGCAGCCACAGCCCCACAAACGAAGCCATGCTCATCCAGAGCAGCCTGGAGAAGAGCCCACAGCCCAGGGAAGGGAGCAGAGTGTGGAAGTGAGCTGCCAGCCCCTGATTGCAGCGCTGGGCAGGGACACAGCTCCCAGCTCCAGGCACTGAGTGCCGTGCCCAGGGGGTTTCTCCAGGCTCAGGCTGGGGCTTCCAGGCTGTCCTTACCAGGGGCTCGCCAAACTTTAACAGCTGCATCTTCTTCACCACCATTTGGAGATCCCTTCTCTTCAGGAGCTCAGCCGCAGAAATCAGCATTTCCCAAGGAATCTGGAGAGCAGCAGAAATCCGGAGATAGGACCTCAGCCCAGGACACAGGACCCACGTCCCTGTGCCAAGGCCCTGAGGAGGCTGCAGCCCTGCCGAGCCCCCTGTGATGGGGACAGCAGCAGCCCACGTGTCCACACCTGTGCCACACATCGTTCTCATGCTGGCAGTGGAGGAAGAGTGGGACCAGGCTGTGGCGCACTTGTGCCTCGACATGATCTCCAGGATGCGTGTCACCAACCTGAAAGGCACAGAGCACTGACAGGGGACCCAGCCAGCAGGAGCCCAGAATCGCACAGGGCTGGGCCCAGGCAGCAGCACAGGGCACGGGCACCGTCCCAGGCAGCTGCGGCTACGAGAGGGCAGAGAGCTGGGAGGCAGCTGAGAGAGGCAGCGCTGGCCTTCAGGCTCACCTCCACAAGGAATGCCAGGAAGGGCAGATCCCAGCGTGGCTTCTCTGTGCTGAACAGCTGCAGTAGGTAGAATGCGATGTGGGAACACGTGTGCATCAAGTCACGGCGCAGCTCCCTGGCAGGGGGGAAAAAGGCACCAAGAGCCTTAGGAGGGGAGACAAACCTGTCCTGGGACTGACTCACACAGGTCTGGTCTTTGCCCACCATCCCTGCAGGGGGTGTGTGTTCTTTGGGAGGCGGCTCCTTGTGGGCACCTTCCTCTCCCAGCCTCTTACAGTCTGCTCGGCCATCCTCGGTGATCAGGCCCTCTCACCCATGACCACGGGGACTGTGTGAGACCATGGGCACAGGGCACAAGTGCTGGGGGCAGCGGGGAGAAGGGGCTCTCACCTGGCCAGCAGACGCACGGCATAGTGCTGGATAACAGCACAAAGCAGTGTGTCCCAGCAATGCCCATGCTCCAGGGCCAACACCTCTTTCTCACACCACAGTCGGCAGAGGAGAGCCTTCATGACCTGCGCTGCAAATCTGTGTGCAGAACAAAGCCCCGGTCACACTGGGAGCACAGGGACTGGCTACAGGGGCATGGGAGGGACAGGAGATATGGAATCTTTTGGCATGGTGGGAAGGTGTTGTTCCTCCTGGCATGCTCTCCAGAAGTTATCAACTTCGTCTGGCATCTGCTCTGTGGTCATGACAACATGGAAGAGCAGAGCCACAAACAGGTGGGCAGAATGAAGCATCATCACCCCCTGGCACTCAGGCACCTGGGCAATCACCCACAGCACCAGAGTTGCCTGCAAAAGAAGCAGCCCAAGACAGTGCTCAGGCCCGAGGTGTCCATGTGGCAGGGCCCGAGGGGAGATGCAGGGGGAGCACTGGGCCTGGTGCCCTCTGAGCCCACCCCTAGCCCAGGTTTCACCCAGCGCCTGAAGCAGCGAGAGGATGGAGAGCTGCTGGAGAGATGCGTGGGGGTTTAGCAAAGGCCAGTTCCACAAACTCACAGCCAGGGCAAAGACGCCCGTGTCATCACCATCAGATGTGAACTCTCTGTGCAGAGGCCACTCCTCCAAGACACAGAGAAGGGTCGGCATCACCTTCTCCACTGTCGGTCCCGACGAGCCTATGGTTCTCCAGATCATGGCAGCAGCTCTGAGGGATCACAGCTCAGTGTCAGGGGCGCTCAGTCACAGTACCATGCCCGGTGCAGCTGTGGGGGCCCAGGTGACAGAGCCCCAGTGCCCTGAGGGGCAGGGAGGGAGCACGGCAGCAGGCTCAGGAAACAGAGGGGCCTGAGGCTCCTGGAACTCTCCGCCTGTCTGGCACAGCCCATTGGACAGGCTCTACCGGGGGAGGGGCCTGTCACTGTGGGGGACTGCGAGGAGTTCTTTGAAAAATGGATGGTCAGGAATAAAATGAAATCAAACGAGACAAACTTTTTATCTGAGAACAATTTATTGGTAACAAAAATCGAGAAGAAGCGAGTTGCCTACTAAAGAGGCTGGAAAATATAGCACAACAGAAAGGAATTTAGAAAAGGAATGGGTAGAGAGAGAAAGGAGCCAGAGGAGAGGGCGGGCCTTACCACTAGCAGGACCGGGGAGTGCTGTCAGCGTCCATGTGACGGGGGTGAGTGCGCTGCTGCCAGAGGGAGCGCAGCTCTGGGAGAGTAATGCAGCTCCCGCGGTAATGGGCTGCTGGACATACGGTGAGTGGACACTCGGACAGGTCTGGGACCCTGGGTGCAGTCGGAGCGAGGATCGCAGCGGCGGGTGAGGTCGGAGGCAGGCAGGTAGTTCAAGCAGGACAGGCGGCGCGCTGGGTCAGCAAAGGAGCGGGGCGAGGCAGACCCTGCACTGGAGGCTTGGAGGGCAGATGGCGTCCTGCCGAGCGCCAGGAGGGAAGGCGTGGTGGGCAAGTGAGAGATAGCGAGGGCAAAAATACAGGCAGGCTGGAGCCGGGGAATAAAGGACCCCTCAGCAGCAAACCCAGCAGCAGTGAGCAACAAAGAGCAAAAAACCCCAGCCACACGCACAGAGACAGAAGAACACCCCCAACTCCAGCACAGCAAAGTCCCCCCCAAAACTCTGCACCGCAAAGTCCAGCTCTATAAAGTCCAGCTCTCTCAAGTCTCATGATGCAGTTGATTTTTATACTCCCTGGTTCTTCCTAAAGTCTGCCTCCTGACCAGGAGACCATTGATCCAATCCAGCCTTCTTCCATTGGTGGAGCCCTTCCACCATCGGATTGGAGAAATGTCTCTGGGGGGAGCTGTGTCTCCAGGTGCCCATGTGAGGTGTTGCCAGGCAAAATCCCCCCAGAGAAAAGGCTTCACCCATTTCCTGTTTACCTCCTGCAGGTGCACGTGTGCACCCTTTCCCGCACATGCCTCTGACAAGCAGTATTGAGTCAAACCAAGATTAAAATGGCTCCTCACATTCTCCAAAGCAGCAGGAGCCCTGATTTAGAATTTTCAGCTCATATGATCTCATAAAGGAGCTGCTCAGACATCATGGGCAGAAATCAGTTATTTAGGGCCAAGGAGGAGTTGGAGTTTTTCACTGATGTGCCCAGGCTTTCTCCTGAGAAGACATAGCAGAGAAGATGGTAATGGAGAGGTAGAGAAACTCTCCTGTTTCTTAAAACACTGCTTTCTCCCCAAGTCAGGCTGCCAGAGTTCACTCTCTTGGTCACTTCACTTGAACTGTCCTACAACAACCCAGGAGGCAGAGAGGACCCTGCTGGTCCCTGTACTGATTTACAGCTCCCTGCATACTGCAGCTGAATAGATTAGGGAGCACAGCAAGAAAAGACAGATCTACCCTTGCTCAGTGGCCCCACACCATCACAAAAAGCCTTGGGAAGGTGTCAGGAGTGGGAATGAGGCACAGGGCCAAGAGCATGTGATGCAGGTGGCCAAGGCAGAGCAACATGCCAAAATAAAAACTGAAAAAAGGAATTGGTATTTTGTCCTGATGCCATTTGCCTGCACGGGTGGACATGTCATTGTGATGTCACAGTGTCATGGATGGTGACATCACTGAGTGGCAGATTGTGGTATCTCTGGTGGTTTATTGTGACATCTCACCGCTTATATCTGGATGCCAGCAGAGCCGGGGCCAGACTGGCTTGAGACAAACATGGCCACAGACACAGATGGCAGCTGCCCCGTCTGCCAGGATGCCCTGAAGAACGTGGCTTCTGCCCTGCCCTGTCGCCACCGGTTCTGCCTGGGCTGCATCCTGCGGTGGGCGCAGAGGAATCCCTCGTGCCCACTGTGCAGGACACCGATACGGAGAATCAGGTTTTCCGAGCAGGATGAGTGGGACTATGTACAGTTTATCATCACCTCCCCTGCAGAGTCACCAGAAGCCCGTAGCCAGGCAGGGAGAACTGCTGATCACTGGGATGAAAACAGCGCCCACGGCCTTGAGATGTCTCCTGGATCTGATCCGCAGGTAACACCGTCCCCAGCCGAGCCGGGGGCTGCGGGGCCAGAGCCTGTGGGTGGCCTCCTGCCCGAGGTGTGGGCAGGACTGTTCCAACAGCAAGAGCACCTTCTGGATCCTGTGCGGCCCTGGCTGCACCAGAGGCTGGAGAGAGTCTACCGGGGCCGCTGGTGGCTGGTGGAGGCCACAGAGAGCTCCATCCTGCGCTACCTCTGCATCTGCGGTCTGGACGCACACGCCTTGGTCCAGAGGCTGCTGCTCTTCCTCGGTGGGCACACGGCACTGCTGGTCCAGGGCCTCATCGAGGTCATTGCAGCCCAGTGCAGCCAGGAGGCCCAGAGGCTGCTGCGGTCCCGCACTGCTGTGAATGAGGACGAGAGCCCAGCAGCGAGCACAGGATCCAGCAATTCCAGCAAGTCCAGCAGTTTCAGCTCCAGCAGCTCCCAGGAGAACACTCCCATCGGTGGCTCCAGTGTGAAGAAAGCAGCTGGCACCTCAGAGGTTACTCAGCACGGTGGTCCCAGCCACAGCCCACCCGTGCCCAGCCCTGCAGAGCGGGACCAGCCCCCGAAGGAGCCGGAGCAGCTGCAGCAGCCGGCAGTGGCAGCTCCCTCTGCCCAGGGCAGCAGGGGCAGCGCCTCTGCTCCCAGTCAGGCCAAGGGCTGCTTGCCTGGGGTGGCCCCACGTGCCCAAAAGAGAAAGGCCCCCAGGCCTCTGGATCCTCCCCAGCCCAGCAAGAGGCCGTGATGGGACTGGATTGACCCCTGCAGCCCTAAGGGACCCTTGTCATCATTTCAGATTTAATGATGAAATTTCATCTCTCTCTTCATTCCCCATTTCCCATCCAAGGCCAATGCAGCCTACGACAACTTTGGAAGTGACTTCACCTTGCAAGGTCTGGCTTCCAGAATGTGTTTGTGAGGTCTCCATTCGGCCAGTCCCACTGCTGGGGTCCCAATAAATCTACCAATGTCGAATGCCTTAGTAACTTGAAAGAACATGGCAACCTGAAATGAAGCATGTTAGAAAATCTTGCTTCATCTATGATTTTGAAAGGAATGTCTGAATCAAGAACCAAAAAAGCTATGGAGAAACAAGATTCCATTAAAGTTCTTCGTTCTTGCAATTTTATGAGCTAATTTGAAATAGATTATTCAAGTCTGTAAAGACCTAAACCAGAACTCAGTAGTTGCTAGGCAGCCGTGCCTTTGCTCTGCAAAGACTCTTCTGTGAATGTGAGGTCAAGGGCAAACAATCCTACGATGGTTGAGTCAGTTGTTGTGCTCCAATCAGCATAAAAGGTATTTTTCAATGATTTCCAGGGCCAGGAGGCAAATATCTGACAAAGTGAAATTAAAGATTTATTAAAAACGGTGATCAGAAGTTTTCTGTTTTTTCTCTTGACCCTACAAGTTACTTGAAGTTGCAATGGAACCCAGCTTATCTCATACAGAACAGTGCACGCTGTGCACAACTGGAAAGAATCCAATTGAAAGAATATATTATTTGCTGTATTAATAATGAGTGAAAATGTGCCCCATCCCCACAGCAGCGGTGCAGTTGTTAAAATAAAGTAACCTTTTAATCTCTAATGCAGTAGCTGATCATTTTGTTACATTACTCTGTAATTATTGCACAGCAAGTTGTTCACTCAGGTGGAATAATGGACAAGGATGAGCATTTTTTTAATCTTTCTTCTCTCCTTCTCTTGGAGTGTTCATGCACGTTTCCTCCCACCCTTCTTCTCTGCTTTGTAACGCACAGGTGTGTTTTCAGGTCCTGGAAACCTTGATTTTAATGTATAACTTTACTGATATATGTTGCTTATTTTTGTTGCCCTGACAGGCACAGGACACCACAACACAAGTGGCAAAAGGTCACAGTGAAATGCTCAGAGTTAAAGCTCGTGCATAAAGGGAACTGCACATATAGGAAGCAAGATTTTCATTTTATCATGAAACCAGTGAGAGCTACGATTCAAAACTTGACTTTTGACCTGGATGTCTCTGGAGTCAGACTCCAGGATACCCGATTTTAATTTTGAGAAATTCAGGTATGGCTCTACCCTGGAGCTGTTGGTCCTAGAAGTACATGGTGCCTTGGAGCAGTTTCAGGGGTCAAGATCCCCAAGCTCCCAGCTTCCCCATCTGTCAGCCCCCGATGACCTCAAGTGACAGTCAGGCTCCAGTTTCTTGGCTCTTTGCTGCAGAGAGAGGTTTTTGAAAATCTTACGAGCTTCAGTTCTTGCTGGATTTGTCTTTTGGTTTCAAAAGCAGGACATGGAAAAAATCAGTGGCCAGCAGTCCTGGCCAGCATTATGGCTTGAACAGCACATTTCTTCTCAATTTTCACTCATTTTCAGTTTTTTTCCCTCAGCAAAGTTTAATACTTGGATGTTTTCTATACATATGGAGGTTTCACACAGTTTTTTAAAACAACTCTGATGACTTTTTTCTTTAAATATAAAAACATTCTACCTGACTGAAGAGATGTGTGACGTACAAACCATTGGATGAAGGAAAAAATGCAGGATAGCAGCCCTTTGTTCTTGTTTTTCTCTTCAGTTTGTCACTCTCTATCTGCTGTTTCTCTCTTTTGGAGGCAGGCTAATGAATGACAGGGTTTAGTAAATATTTGGTCTGACACAATGAAACCATTCTTACTTGTTTCCATTCTATTCTGGATTTCTGGGATTAACTTTCCCAGAGAAGTCTTCTGTTGCAGGTGTCCTTTCCTGTTAACTCTGCTTGGGGCTTGCCATTTAGGGACACGTAGCTTTGTAATTGCAACTCCCTACCAGGGCTCAGGACCTTAGCTGAAACTAGCAGAGCAAAATCTACAAGAGCACAGAGTTTCATATAATGAAATGATTCCCAGTTTCTTGTCATCCCAAATGAAAGGGGCAAGACCCACAATAGCTACAGAGAACTTCTTTTGTGAAAAAGAGTTCCCAAAAATAAGGAAACTAAAGAAAAGGAAAATGTGAAAACAAAAATGTTTGTGTTGTAGAGGTTTAAGACATGACTGAAAAAGAATTATAATGGAAGGCTTTAGACAAACTTTGCAACACTGACTAAAGCCCCATTCCAGCTGGGAGCTCACTGAGATCCAGTGCCAGGGTCTCATCATTTGTCAAACTGTGGGCAGCTTGCAAACCAGTTAGATAAATGGCCTCCATCCTTGAAATATTTAAAGAAAACCAAGAAATCCCTTTACCCTTGAGGAACTTTAGGCAGAAATTACCACACATAATTAATCGAGCTGTATGCTGGATATTTGATTTGTGCTATATCAAATTGGGCATTAAATGTGTTCCAGAACACATGGGCTCTTAGCCACAAATTACCTGAGCCCACAAAGGAGAATTTGGTGAACACTGGCATAAGAGAGAAACAAGAACATGAGCATCATTGTGATGACGGTTCTTAAGGTATATTCTACACTGTAAAAAAAAGACAACTTTTTTTACATGTCCATTTTGGTCCATTCCTCTTTGATTTTGGCTCAGATTTCACTGATTATTTCCCAGACTCAATGCCAGCATCCAAAGACAACTCTGCTATAGCCTTCTTAAAACCTTGAATCAAGAACTAGCTCCTTCATGGCAATTCCCATCTGTCTTCTCTCTTCAGCCATTTGGCCCCAGGATCTCTGCTACAAACCCACCAAGCTCTGCAGAGAAAAGAGAAACAGGGTATTCATTCCCAAATTCTCTCACTGGATCAAGGCACTGTGAGTGACCAGTGAACCCCTAAAATGGAAGGAGATGCAGTAGAGATGGACAAGGGACATACACTCATGAAGCTCATGAAATATTTTGGTGTGTGATCTTCTTCCTGACTTCTGGATGCACTTGTATTTTTAAGCATCACAATGGCACGGGAAACAAATTTTGTATATAGTTGGAAATCAAGTGAATGGAAGTGGAAGATCACATGAAAGCTTTTATAAAAAAATTAGCTGCTTTGCCCCACTACAAACCTTAAATCTTTCTCTGTTGAAAATTCCCCAAAGCACACTTTCTGTCCCTATTGATTGATTGCTTTGAAGAATTGCCCCAGGAGGATGACACTTCCCATCTTGTCTTAGCTGCTCAGATCATGTCTCTCTGTTCTTCCTTGCCCATGGCTTCCTTGCTTTACATTCCCAAGGAAACCTGTTGATTTTGGAGGTGATGATGTTAATCCAAACTATAAATAATACAGCCTTGCAAAGAGCACAGTGGACCATAATATTTGCAGATTATTTGGTCTAAATGACCTTGCTCTGATTTCTGGAGGGTCATTTTGTAATTTAATGGTTCAGCTAAATTCCTTGTCCTGAAAGATTAAGTTTCTTATCTGCTCAGTCAAGAAAGATATTCCAAACCTTCTCAAGATGAAACCAGCCATGAGAATACTGCACATGTATGTGGATTTTCTGAAGTGATTACTTTTCTTGTCTAATCCTACAGAAAAATTATCCTGCTGAAAAACAACTGCTGTAATTGAACTGAAAGGCTACCAGGTAAAATTCAGTCCAGAGTACAAGTTTAATAAAATTATATGTAAAGCAAAATATGAATATTGACAATGAACCTTTACAATGCTATTCATGTTTTTTGTTGGTGGCAGAAATTTTTTTTTCGGTCCCACAATTACAAAATATGCTATAAAGCAAATTGCAAATGAGTATTTTCATCTCCTGCAAAAACATTAAGCAAAACAGCGGAAAGAGTTGTATTTGAGCTGTATTTCCAAAGCAGGGGGTTTACTTTAATACTTAAGGTCAGAGAAGGGAGGAGGAGAGAATTTGTTTTTGTTGAACAAAAAGCCATAATGGAACTATAAAAATTTATTTGATTCCTCCCCATATGGATATTATCATATTCAAAATATCATTGAGAATTGAGGCCAAAATTTCAAGCGATTTTATTTCAATCTGCTGTGTTAAATTATAATGGAAGGCTACTTAAGAAGTATCTGAAGAAATGATAAGAAGAAAATTTGCACATTCAAAATGGTACTTTCTTGAGTAAGTCAGATTTTCCAGAGGATTCAGAAAGCTGGTTTGGGTTTGTTTGGTTTGTTTTGGGGGTTTTTTGGTTGGTGTTTTTTTGGGGTTTTTTTGTTTGTTTTTTTTTTTTTTTTGGTTTTTTGTTTTTGTTTTTTTTTTTTTTTTTTTTTTTTTTTTGTTGTTTGGTTGGTTTTGTTTGTTTTTCTCTAAAAGAAGCCAGAAGAGCTCACAACTTTGCTTAGTTAGCTCAAGGCCAACAGGTTCTGAGGGGTCACTTGGCTACTACTGAGGACGCAGATTCTGAGTACTTCCAAAATGTGGGTTTTTTGTTTACAGACTCATGAATGGAAATATGTAATCAAAGACAAAATGAAATCATTTGAATTCAGACACTGCTTTGCCCTCCATTAAGCCACAAAAAATACACTCTACCTTTCTCATTAATACAACACAGAAACACTGACAGCCTTTTTTGGAGGAAAAGGAAAACTGTCAGAAGCAGTCACCTCATAATGAGGAGAGCAGTCAGGGTTGGCAGAGCTGCTCTGCATTTATGTCTCCAGCCATCATATTGACTTATTGTTTACACATTAAGTGAAAAATGCAAAATATACACAATATTTACATCCAAATGAGATACTGTGAATTTAAATCTGCTGGCTTGTTTGTCGTCCAGGCACTTAGGCCAAAACGGAATGCAACATGAGTCCCACAGAAGACTTCACCCTCATAACACTATTAGTTTATTAATCATTTAAAGTAAGTTATATATTTTAAGTATCTGTGCCTCTGAGCTCTGAGGATTTATATCTGTGTTTTCTAGATAAATCCAACTGCCACTTTACTCTTATAATTCTATCCTCAGGAAGCAAGATGGTGTGAAACAAAAGGGTGAAAATGCAACTTAAAGGTAAAGCTCTAAAAGATTCTGTACATTTATTTTGTAGAGAATTAATTTGTAATTTAATTTAAAATTAAATCAATTTGTAATTTAAAGTACAAGAAAAATTTGCACATTCCACAGTACACCTTTGTGATGGAAAATGGTCTTTTAAGGCTGCATTAATTATGTGATAGATAGTAACAGGTGACACTAGAGCACTCATTCAAATTCCTGATATATCACAAACTCTACTATTAAAAATTCAATAATCCAGGCAGTCCCACCCCAAGTTCCAAGCTCCATCCTCACAATGCTCACCCTGAGCAAAGTGCAGGACAGTCCGCCCACCCCTAGCGTGTCTGGAGCCGAGCTCAGATCTTGGCCAAGGATGTTTTTTTCTGCTCTGTTTTCATGGATCATTTCCCTCAAACTGACAGAGACAGAAAGCCCTGCACTGCTCTGGTTGGCAGCAGTTGTACGACCTGGGTGACCAGGAGGCTCCAGCCACTGCTGCTGCTGCTCCGAACAGCCTCGGGCACCATCCCAGTGACACTGAAAACGTGTCCTGGGTGCCTGCACAAGGAAAGACTGATCCCACAGGGACAGGACTCCAGGGCTGTGAGCCACGCAAGGGGAACAAAAATAACAGGAGACATGGAAATGGAGGTGATGTCAAGCAGAAAAACTAGACAAAACTACATTTAAATTCATGTTTTAACAGAACAGACTGAAAGATATTCTGAAAGATAACACCAGTTGTTAAATCTCTGAGATGGGAGCTGGAAGTAAAAGGACAGATCATGTCAGTATCATCTGGATCACTGTTACATGGATTTATTTTCACATTTAAATAATCCATAGTGTATTGATTTCATGAAGCCTCTTTCACATACAGATTCCAAACTGTGTCAGGCTGTAAGGTGCTTGATCCTGTTCTCTTTATTAAAGAACACCATCCATTGCTTGGTCATATTTCCTGTCCATGAATCCAGAGGCAAGTGTGATGCACCACAGTGAGAAGCAAATCACATTTTAGAAAGGTCTGCAAGAGCAAAAGCTAAAGCCAGAAATACAAATTAATTTGACATCTAGACTACAGACAATCATTTCCTAAGGAGAGTAAAGGAAGAACATTTATTAAACTGTCACTTCACAAATTGGAGGTAAAACTGAAGAAGTTTGAGGTCTCAGTTTTAGTTGAGTTCCTGATTTTGAAAGGGGGAAGTTCAAAATTCAGGCTGCACTGCTGTACCTTAGATTGGGTAATATAATCCTGGGATGTGCCCAAGTAACTATTACTTGTGAAAATTCTGCTCATAATTAAAGTATCTGGCCTATCTTGGGATGCCAGTACAAGCCTATTTCCTATGCAATGCTCTCTTCAGAAGGGACATGTTCCTCCTTGCTGGAGTGAAATCCTGAGGGAAGGATTTATTTTCATTCTTTGGAATAAGCTCTTTTTAAATACTTTTCTTTGTAATACTCATTTCATACATTTCAGTGAAGTTCAGTTTGCAAGCTGGCAAAGAGAGTCAATCTCTTTCTTCCTTTAAAAATTTGAGGTCACATTTTAGTAAACACCAACTGGGTGAAAGGTTCTGCCATTGTTTGTGCTATTACAAGTCTGGTATGATAACATAAAAATGTTTTTGATGTAACGCAGCACTCATCTCGTGTTGAATTTAGTCAATGATAGTGGCCCTACTTTATTGCATTTTCCTGATATGAAATCTTGGGAGAGAATAAAAATTCCATATTCAGAGTAGAAAGAGGTCAACATCACTCGCTATTTCCCTTTCAGCTGCCTGAGCTGTCAGTGGTGGTTGTTGCACCTTCGTCTCTGCTAGATCGTCACAGCTATCAGCAGACCAAAGACCAGATCAGAAGTTTTGCTCCCCTCCCCTTTGTTTGTACAGAGACTCTTTCAATAATTCTTTTGTCAAGATCTGAGCCAGAACACTCTTGGATCAGACAAATGACAGCAGTGCTCCTAAGGAAATTCAGGGGTTTTCGAGAACTTGAGTTAAGGCTTATATGGTTGCAATACAAACTATAAAGAGAGTCATTCTTTAGCAGAGAGGCCTCACAAAATAAAATTCTCCTCACCGTTACAGTCACAGTCAGAAATAGAAGTCATCAACTCTCTGTTTTTTTCTCCTAAAACCTTTTAGCAAAACACTGTCCAATTCACAGAAAAAAAAAATAGTAGTATCTAATATTTCAAAAATCAACAGCCTAAATAAGATTAACAGATTTATTGTTTGGACAATTAACTCCTTTTGGAACTGAATTAGTAATCACAGGTTTGATTAGAACAGTGAAGCGCCAGAAAAGGAGAGGTTCAGCTGCCTTGAGTATCATTTACCAGATCATGTCAGAAATTCAGACATCCTTCCCTCAGTAACTGTGAAGTTAATGTTGTATTGCACATCTTGTAGAAGATATGTGCCCAATGAAATGACTGAGGTGGTATTAATGCCTTAGGATTTTTTAGTTTCTATACTTCCATGCATCTGTATTCTTATACTTCTCTATTGTAGCACTAAAAACTCCTGTTCTCCCATCTTTAGACAAAACAATTCCTCTCTGAGCCTGAATCCAAGGACACCTTGCTGCCTCAGAGCCCCAAATATGTAAATAATAGCGAGTTCAGGGAGCAAGTTTGGGGTGGTTGACATCATCACCTGAAAATAATCATTGGGAATTGAGGCCCAATATGTTAATAAGACAGAACTTACAAAAGGTGAAGATCTCATGACTTGGTGTCCATTTTTGGGATAAAAGCCTCAGAAGGAGGCTTTTTGAGCCTGAGCACGATTTGAGATAGTTACTGCAGCAGTACACGACATTATAGACTCTCCTTACAATTGTATCGAAACCTCCACTTCTTCACATGCATTGACTTCAAACTACACTTGTTAAACAAGCATTTTATTAAAATGTCAGGTTTCAGCCCTCAAGGCTGCATTAAAAAGGCTGATACAGAAATCACTGGTTCCAAGGTATGTCCCTGAAATCTGTGTGAAATGAAAGTGGGGAGAAAAAGAGCAGGGTAGAAAATACAAACTTTTAGCCACACTTGGAACCACATATATCCCCCTCTTGAACCCTTCTAATTATTCACTTTCATAATTCAAAAAATTGTAACAAATTCTTCCTTTCTCATGAGTCAAAAGCCTGCCTAACAAAAGCATCCTCTTATCCTGTTTATTTTATTATACAGACCTCCCAGTCTGCTAAAAGCAGAAATGAAGGAGAACAGAAATTATGACAAAGTTAAGCCTGTACCCGAGGTCTCCTTCTGTCTACAATGTGCCATTACATATTCACTCCCATTTTCCCATTCAAAGTGCATTAGAATTCCACAGTTCACAGAATCCAGGATGGTCAGGTTGGAAGGGACCACAGTGGGTTATCTGATCCCACCTCCCTGCTGCAACAGGATCATCCCAGAGCACACGGCACAGGATTGTGTTGAGGTTCTGGAATATCTCCACTGAGGGAGACTCCACAGCCTCTCTGGTCTCTGTGCAGTGCTTGGAAGAAGTTCTTCCTCATGTTCAGGTGGAACTTCCCAGGCATCATTCCTGCCTGTTCCTCTGGTGCCATTGCTGCGCCACACGGAGCAGGGCTTGGTCCATGCTCTGAGCCCTCCCTGCAGACACTGACAGACAGGGATAAAGTCCCTTCTCAGAAGTCTCTCCTTGAGGCTGAACTGCTCCCTCAACCTGTCCTCAAAGCAGACATGCTCCACTCCTTCATTGTCTTTGTTGCCCTCTACTAGACCCAGAGTCTGCTTCATAATTTCTTGCACAAGGCATGGTTAGACTTGTGTCTCTTTATGTTCTCACTGCAATCCAGTGCCCGGCATCCGTGTTTGATTAATTGTCCAGTGTCACCAAAGGCACCCAGCACAGGGCTGGCTGCCATAGCTGACCCTGGAAAGCAGCTGATCAGGACTGGAAGCCACTGGCCACCCACGGGCTTATGTTACAGTCTTCAGGTGATGGTCAGGAGCAAACAGCGTGCAGAAATTACTGCTGAGAGCTGAGCTTCTCCCTTCTGTTATTCCAGTTCCACTCTTGAAGGCTCCTTCAGAGCAGAGTTGCAGCATTCCCAGGAACAGCATTTGCAAAAAAACCCAAACATTAGAGTGGAGCTCCAACTGAATCTTGGAATTGTGGTTTGTCCACATGGAAGTGCTTCAGTGTGGTTGCTTTTTGGCAAGTAGCAAATTCTGAAAGATCTCTTTGGTCTTCCTCCATCTCTTCCCAACAGGTGAAGTAATCACAGCTGCTTCTGACTTTCTGCCCTGCAAAGGGACCACTTTGCAAAAGTCACTGGGCACGAATTCTGAGCACTCTGCACCTACAGACCTCCTTCTCTCTGCTGTCTGCACTGGCCCCCTGTAAGTGCTCAGCATCTGATAGGATGCTTTCCTTTCAAGGCATTTCCTTCAGGAACTACTTGCTTTCACAAATACTCTCTTTCAACATAATTTCATAAAATTTCCAACCATTCCCCTCACATGAATTTTTCTTTATTTATGTATTTCTGCCAGGTGTTGGCTCACAGGTGCTGGGTCACAGCTAAGACCCTGTTGTGAAAGCCCATCCAGAAATGGGAATTTTATGGTATTCCCTGAGCTTTCCTTCCAAGCCAATCAATCTGGAGGGGAAACAATAGGGGTGATGAATGGATTGAGAGCAGCCCTGTGGAGGACTGGGGGATACTGGAGAAGGATGCACAGGATATGAGCTGACCCTGTGTGCTTGCAGCCCTGAAACCCTCTGTACCCTGGGCTGTGTCTAAAGAGGGCTGCCCAGCAGGTCAAGGGAGGGAATTTTACCCCTCTTCTCCAGTGAAACATGGCACCAGGCTGCCCATGGATGTTGTGGATGCCCCATCATGGGCAGTGTTCAGGGTCTGATCGGATGAATCAGGGCCTGATAACCTGGTCTAGTGGAAATTGTCCCTGACCATTGCTGGGGTTTGGACTCGATGATCTCTAAAGGTCCCTTCCATCCCCAGCCTTTCTGTCATTTCATGATTTCAGGGCACACGGGACAGGAGGGAAAAAGAAAATAAAAGAGATCATGGCAATGAATTAATGGGAAGATGTTCTGGGGTACAGATGTGCAAGGAGCTCAAGGAGAACACAGTACCTTGGGGAAGAGTCCTCCTAAAGTATACAATGCATCTCCTGGGGTATGTGTGCCCTAAGATTCCATAGACAAGAGGGAATATCCTGGTATTCTCATTTTGAGGTGCTGCCTGCATATTTAGACTTTTAAAAGTCCCCCTTTAAAAGTTCCAAATAGAAAGAAATATAAATATACTATAAGATGCACATAATCAAACAAAGAGAAATATCACTGCCAATAACAACACAAAACAGTCCTGAGCCAACTTCCATCTTTCTCCATGTAGATTGCTGAGCACCAAAGTATGGCAATGGACATCCTCCATTTGCACAGGTTTGGAGAGAGATCTCTGCACCCTGAGGCAGAGCCGTGTGGTGGTGGCACACGGCATCCTTGGCTCACACCAAACTCAAACGAACAGCAAAGGTTCTTCCAAAGGGAAAGAGTTGCTTGCGTTGATGGCTCTCAGGGATGACAACAGCCAGAGGCAAGAAGGGAGGATGGCACAGCACAGCCCACTTGGGGATGTATCATGGGCTCTGCAGAGTCATGACAGGGTTCCTGTGGCCACTGTAGCCCACTCTGGAGGGGCAGCAACTCCAGCTCCTTCCTGCAGCTGTGGGACCAGGCTCCATCGCTGCTGCCTTTCAGGAGCACCAACACATTGGCTTCCAGAAACACAGAGACTTGGGAAATGAAGATGGACCTGGCACTGTGGGCAAGGACTGGCAAGAGAGGATGGGGCTGGAGAAGAACATCTGTTTCTGCTTCTCCCTGCAGCAGGGACACAGCCCAGAGGGGTGGGAGACTCTCACCCAGGGCTTGCCACCAGCAACCAGGTTCTCCAAATCCAGCTGTTGCCCAGGGAAGAACAGGAAGAAGCATTGTCGAACCAAAGGCGGTCCAGGTTGATGGGTCCCACCACTCTGATCCTTACAGAAACCTTGGCAAGGGTCATGAGCAGGGATGAGACACGGGCATGGACATGGGATGCAGGTGGCCAAGGCAGAGACACATGGAAATGCAGAAGTTGAAAACAAAAAAGTATTTTCTTCTTTCTCATGACAACATGCACTGGTGGGGACATTGTGACATCACCTGCTGAAGAAAGGGTGACAACAGTGAGAAGCAGATTGTGACATCACTGAGTGCTGAATTGTGACATCAAACTCCTCGCTGTTATATATGGGCACATAGGCAGAGCCAGCACCAGTCTGGCTCCACCCTGAACTCCTGCCGAGCATGACTGCGAGGGGCAGGGTCGAGCCAGGTTTCTCTCCTGCTCAGTGGTGCCTGTTCTTGGCAGGTCCAGTGCCAGTCCCAGAGCAAGCAGCAGTGTTTGTGCAGCCCTGCCTGCCTGGGGCAGCCGGACACTGCGGGTGCTTGCAGCACTGAGGGCGAGCTGTGCAGGAAAACGTCCCCTCGGGGTGGCCATGGGGCTCAGGGGGCTGTGAGGGTGTCCTTTACAGCAGCCTGGCCATTCCTTCCTCCCCTTCCTGCAGTGTGGTACACCAGCAAAGGAGAGCAGCTCCTGATCCTCAGCTTTCCCCACATGCTGCAGAGGCCAAATATGGCCACAGAGACGGGTGGCAACTGTGCCATCTGCCAGGACACCTGGGATGACGTGGCTTCTGCTCTGCCCTGTGGCCACCGCTTCTGCCGGGGCTGCATCCTGCGGTGGGCAAGGACAAATCCATCCTGCCCGCTGTGCAGAGGAGCAATAGAGACTCTCAGGTTTTCTGATGATGCAGGTGACTGTCTGGAGATTGTCATCACAGCCCCTGAGCAGCTGCCAGCGCCACCAGCCAGGCAGGGAGAGATCCCAGACACCAGGACGGAACAGCCCCCATGCCCCTGTGCCATCCCATCCCTCTGCTCCTCAAGAGCCACCAGCCCGAGCTGTTGGTGGTGTCCTGCCCGAGGTCTGGGCAGAACTTTTCCGTCGACAACGGGAACTTCTGGATCCCCTGCGGACTTGGCTGAACCAGAGGATGGAGACCATCTACGGGGACCAGTGGTGGCGGGCAAGGAGCACACAGAGTGGTATCCTGCACGCTCTCTGTGTGCGTGGACCAGACCAGGAGATCCTGATCCAGATCCTGCAGGACATCCTGGAGGAACACACGGTGCCGCTGGTCCAGGGCACCATCGACATCATTGTGAGCCAGTGCAGCCAGGGGGCCCAGAGGCTGCTGCGCTCCCACGCTGCCGCCGATGTGGATGAGAGCCCAGCAGGCAGCAGCAGCTCCAGCACAGCCAGCTCCAGCTCCCCCAGCTCCAACAGCTCCAGCTCCCCCAGCTCTCAGGTGGGGACTCCAGCCAGCAGCCCTGCAGCCCCCATGGAGGGATGAAGGTGCTACAACAGAGGTTGCCCAGGCCAGGGGCCACAGTCACCCACCAATTGTGACCTGTCCACAGAGGGGAACCGGCCCAGGAGGAGCCAGAGCAGGAGGTGGTGATGGTGGCAGGTCCCTCTGCCCAGAGCAGCAGGCCCAGACCCTCTGGACCCGATCCCCAAAGAGAAGGGCCCCTGACCCCCAGGACTCTCCTGCCCCTCAAGAGGCCCCCCTACCTGCAGGACTAGCAGGGGTCTTGCAATCCTTTTTTAATGGGAAAAGTAAAGAAATTTTTATTTCCCTCACACAGTGTCTGGGCAATGCTTTCTCAGCCTCCTGGTGCCTTTGCCCTTCCCCTCGTGCCCCACCATGGCTGGCACCCACAGCCTGTGGGGCACAGCCTCAGGCCCAGGGCCATGGCGGCAGCGCCTCTTCCCTCAGGAGAGCCTATGCTCCAATCTCGCTGGATCTCTCTGCAGCCTCTTGTCCCTCAAAGAGTCCCTCATAGCTTGGGATCAGCAGCAGCCTTGGATTTAGACATTAAACTGCAGCATCCCAAACTTTAAAAAACACAGCTTTTTCCCCAGCACGGCTTCCAGCTGTCACTCACTTGGTCAGTTCCCATGAGCTGTTCTACAGCAACCCAGGAGGGCCCACAAGACCCAGCCGGGAGCCTGGCTGCACTGATTCATACATTTTTATTTATTCCCACAGTTCTGTGCCTTGAACAATATGAAGGAGCTTTAGTTTGGTCAGCAATGAAGTTTTGTCAGACTGCACTCTGCTGTCACAGGGCCCTTCCCATTCTTCAGGATTCAGTGGGAAGGACAAATCTAGCAAAGCCCTGTGAGGCAGGAGGAGAGAAGCGAGCTGCATCCCTGGGACACCATTTGTGTATTTGCAGACTGTTAGCACGCTGCATCTGCAGTGACTCAGGAGGCAGGAGAGGCCAGCTGCAGGCGAGGAGACTGTACACCAGAGATCTCCTATCACAAGGCCATCTCAAGCAGTGACAGCTAGGGCAATGCTTGTGCACACCTCATCAATGGCATGTACAAAGGCAACCTGTGCAGGTGGCTGGAGCGGAGATGCTCTCTCAGGGAGGCTGACCACAGGCCCTGGGAATAGAGACCAGGACTGGCCCCAGGAAACCATGGCAAGGTGTCAGCAGCAGGGATTAGAGACAGGGCCAAGGACGTGTGATGCAGGTGGCCGAGGGAAAGGAACGTGCCAATGTAGAAACTGAAATTAGGAAAGAGTATTTCCATTTTTCTCCTGACAATATGTGCCTGCAGGGATGGAAGGCCTTTTGTGTCAGCACAGGGTGGAGGAGTCTGAAGTGCAGATGGTGACATCAGGCAGCCTGGATTGTGACCTTCCATCCCTCACTCCAATCTTGGGTTCCAAGGAGGCTGAATGCCTTTTGTGCTGTCACTGGGGGAGCAGGCTGATGTCACAGAGCAGTGACTGTCACATCACGGGGGCATGGACTGTGACATTGTGCCCTCAGCGCTGGCATTCAGACGCTGGCAGGGCCGCTGTGGTGCAGTTTGAGCTCCCACCGAGCAAGGCTGCGAGGCGCAGAGGATCGAGCCGGGCTTCTCTGCTGCTGCCTGGGCCGTCCTTGGCACATCTCGGTGCCAGTGCCGGAGCCATCGCCGCTGTTTCCCTGCCCTGCCTGCTGGGGCAGCCGGGCTCTGTGGCCGCTCCCAAATGTGCTGCAGAGCCCAGCCATGGCCACGGAGATGGACAGCAACTGCCCCATCTGCCAGGACACCGGGAGGGATGTGACCTCTGCCCTGCCCTGTCGCCACCGGTTCTGCCTGGGCTGCATCCTGCGGTGGGCACGGAGAAATCCCTCGTGCCCGCTGTGCAGGACACCGATAGAGAGCGTCAGGCTTTGTGACCCCGCAGACGAGAATCTGCCGATGGTCGGCAGTGCCCCTGAACAGCTGCCAGCGGCCACCGGCCGGGCAGGGAGAGCTCCCGGACACCTGGACGACGACAGCACCCATGGCCCCGTGCCATCCCCTGCAGCTCCTCCACAGGGCACACCGTCCCCAGCTGAGCAGGGACCCTCAGGGCCGGAGTTCCCGGGTGGCCTCCTGCCCGAGGTGTGGGCCGCGCTTTTCCGTGGACACCCGTGGCTGCTGGAGCCCGTGCGGCCCTGGCTGCGCCAGAGGCTGCAGGGGATATTCCGGAGCTGGTGGTGGCTGGCGGAGGCTGCGGAGAGCTCCATCCTGCACGAGCTGTGCGTCAACGGGCCCAGTGCCGAGGTGTTGGTGCGGGGGCTGCAGCCCATCCTCGAGCAGCACGCGGCACCGCTGGTGCACGGCGCCATCAGCATCATTGTGGGCCAGTGCCCCAGGAGGCCCAGAGGCTGCTGCGCTCTGGGGGGTCAGGGTGGCAACAACGGCCCTGGGGCCACTGCCAGCTCCAGCTCCAGCCTCAGCCACAGCTCCAGCTCCACCTCCAGCCACAGCTCCAGCCACAGCTCCAGCTCCAGCTCCAGCTTCAGCTCCAGCAGCTCCTGGACCAGCAGCTCTGGGATGGGAACTCCTGCCAGTGCCCCCATAGATTGTGATGTGGAGGATGAAGTTGGCATATCGGAGGCTGCTTTCCCTGAGGGTCCCAGCCACCCCTCACCTGTGCCTGTTCCCATGGAGTGGGACTGTCCCCAGGAGCAGCTGCAGCAGGAGATGGTGACAATGGCAGATTCCCCTGGCCATGGCAGCAGCTTCAGCCCCTCCACCCCTGTCCTGGGATGGAACCAAGTGCCATGGGGACCCTTGCACTCCTTTAAGAGAAGGGTCCCCAGCCCCCAAGGCTCACCCCAGGCCTGCAAGAGGCCAACTTGATGGCAGCTGTAGCAGGGCTCTTCAATACTTTATTGAAAGAAAATGCAATAAATTGTCATTTCCCTCACACAGTGTCTGAGCACTGCTTTCTCCCTGCAGGACAGCAGATGCCAAAGGCAGAGCAGGCAGCAGGGGCAGCTGATCTCAATGCAGGACCATGGCCTCAGCCTGCCTCCAGTGCCCCTCTCTGCCCGGCCACCGGCTCTTCTGCTCTGCTCTGGTTTCTCTACCCAACCTGATGCTGACCAGGGCAGCCTCACTCTGCGGAGCGCTGTCCAGGAGGGATGGGCAAAGTGCAGGGGGGTGAGGGAAAACAGATAGAAATATCAGCAGAGAGGACACAAGGAGCATGAGGTTGGGAAGATACAAATGGGGACAAGAGGCCTGTGCTCAAATGTCACCCCTTTGTCTATAAGCTGAGCGTTCATGCTCTCCCAAAGCCCCACTGTGACAGTACCAGGAAGGCTTGGGCAGGGAAGTGTCTTCATCCAGGCTGAATCCTCTCAGCAAGAGCTCGCAGACAAAGTGCAGTGGGGGCTGGGTGGGTTGGGCTGGGCATCACAGTTTACAGCAGGATACAGCTGAATATTTCACTTGGAAGGGACCTACAGTGATCATCCCATCCAACTGCCTGACCCAAAGGTAAAGCAGGGTGTTAAGGACATTGCCCAAATGCCTGTGGAATGCTGCCAGGCTTGGGGCATTGGCCACACCTCGAGGAAATGTTTTCTCATGCTAAGTCTGAACTTCTCCTGGGGCAGCTTTGCAGCACCCACTCTTCCCCTGTGCCTG